>CM071586.1:2081645-2246188 GCA_036426205.1 Ascaphus truei
GACCTAATGACAGGGACGTGTTTAATGGGTTAAAGGGTCAGTCCCACATAGGGGCAAAGTGACCTAATGACAGGGACATGTTTAATGGGTTAAAGGGTCAGTCCCAGGTATGGGCAAAGTGTCCTAATGACAGGGATGTGTTTAATGGGTTAAAGGGTCAGTCACACATAGGAGCAAAGTGACCTAATGACAGGGACGTGTTTAATGGGTTAAAGGGTCAGTTCCATATAGGAGCAAAGTGACCTAATGACAGGGACGTGTTTAATGGGTTAAAGGGTCAGTTCCATATAGGAGAAAAGTGACCTAATGACAGGGATGTGTTTAGGGGTTATGAGTAGTTATATAAGAAATTGATACATTGAAACTGATCTTCCTGATACAGTTGGTAGAGACGCATGGGGACGGTGATGATACGGCTCTGACCGCGATCCGGCTGTACTGCGTTATCGAAATCAACGATCTGAATGCAACTTTAATCCAGTCAACTGAAGGAAGGTGAGAAAGGCACAGAACATTCACAGCCTCAAAGGTCTCTTCTTCACTTGTACAGAGCTTTCCAATCCTCACAGGTCTCTTCTTCACAGGTACAGAGCTTTCCTAACCTCACTGGTCTCTTCTTCACATGTGCAGAGTTTCCCAACCCTCACAGATCTCTTCTTCACTTGTACAGAGCTTTCCAACCCTCACAGGTCTCTTCTTCACATGTGCAGATCTTTTCCAAACCTCACCGGTCTCTTCTTCACATGTGCAGAGCTTTCCCAAACCTCACAGGTCTCTTCTTCACATGTACAGAGCTTTTCAAACTTCACAGGTCTCTTTTTCACATGTGCAAAGCTTTCCCAAACCTCACAGGTCTCTTCTTCACATGTACAGAGCTTTCCAATTCTCACAGGTCTCTTTTTCACATGTACCGAGCTTTCTCAAACCTCATGGGTCTCTTCTTCACATGTTCAGAGCTTTCCTAAACCTCACGGGTCTCTTCTTCACATGTTCAGAGCTTTCCTTAACCTCACAGATCTCTTCTTCACATGTACAGTGCTTGCCAAACCTCACAGGTTTCCTCTTCACATGTACAGAGCTTGCCAAACATGTATTAGGATGAGGGGATGTTGGGGGGTATAGATAGGGGTGTATAATGGAGCAAAAAGGGCAGCAAAATGTTGGGGTGTATAGGGAGGGAAATTTAAGGCATCTGGAAGGATAGCGGGTGTCCAGGAATATATAGAGGGGTATCACTAGGAGATTAAGGGAGGAGGTCACACCACTTATAGATTTAAAATTTCTTTTACTCTCACCCTATTAGAAATCCCCTTTACTCTCCAGAAGGACGTAGGACAGGGGCGATGCCACTATATAGATAATTGGTCAGACCTCCCTAAAGTTCTGTGCCCTGTCCTACAGGTCAGGTCTCCTCTGCAAAAGGACCTATGAAGCTTTCTCTTCCCCACTTACCATGTTCTCATTCTTCTCTCTCAGGTGGGGCTCATGGACCTCCCCTATATGGTGTTTACACGGCAACCTCATTGCTTTCTCCTTGAAAGTAGAGCACCATCTCGGGCGCGGTGACCAAAGTGACGTTGCCACTGCCAACATCCAGTTTAAGTGCTCAGACAAACGGAACAACCTTTCTTTTTTGCCTTTAGTGGGGTCAGACGAAGAGTGGAGCCCGCCCTGCAGATACGGGATCTGTGGCATCTGCACCAAGGTGGGGCCACCACATGGACACGGAAAAGACACGCTCCTCAGTGATGTCGAGTTCACATGCTGTGCCAAGAGTCTTCTCCCTTCTCAGCTTCCCATTGAAGGTCCTCCAGTTGGTCAACAATCAATTGGGAAGGTCTTGGGAGGGAAGAGTTGAGGGGGTTTAAGTCTGTGACATCTCTAAAAATATCTGGTGGAGTTGGTTTGAGATGCAGGTCTTTTAGGTCCCAAAGTAGTGGGACATTTGTACTGTTCAATTTGAAATTGCAAAATAAACTTGATTTTTCATGTACTGTATTTGCCTGGCTATAGGGCGACCCTGAATACAAGTTGACCCCCTCATTTCAGTAGTAGCAGGAGAGAGATACGTTTACAAATACTCTGCATCTCTCGCTCTTTGTCTGTCTCTGTGCCTCTGTCTGTGTCTCAGTCTCTCTGTCTCTCTGTCTGTCTCTGTGCCTCTGTCTGTTTCTCTTTTGCTCTTTCTCTCTCTGTGTCTCTATGTCTGTTTCTGTGTCTCTATGTCTGTCTCTGTGTTTCTCAGTCTGTCTCTGTGTCTCTCTGTCTGTCTCTGTCTCTCTGTCTATTTATGTGTCTCTCTCTGTGCCTCTGTCTGTGTCTCTGTGGTCTCTCGTTCTCGATCTGTCTCTCTCGGTTTGAGCTTCCTGCCACAAGCAACATGGCCGCTTCAGGCCCCAAGGTGGAGCTTCCTCCGTTTTACCCTACTCACGGACACCGCTGATTGTAGAGCGATCGGAGACACACGGATCCTACTAGTCCAAGGGAGCAAAAACCAGGGAGTCAAACAGAGGGCAAAGAGAAAGCCTGTCCTGCGTTCTGGCAGTTTAGTTCCAGCACCCGTAGGTGTCAAATGGGGTCACAAGGAATGGAGCAGGAGAGTGTGATGACGGACCTCAAGATAGGTCAGAGTTGGGAAGGGAAACCTTACCTATTAGAGCTCTCAGACCTGTGTCCCGCTCTCCTCTGTGCTCCAATGCCTGACGTGCAGCCTTCTGAAGATAGGACGTGGAAGGAAGGAGTTCCAGGCGCCACAGCCAGTGACAAACATCAAAGGTACTTCCGGGTTTGTAGAAAAAAAAACTTTATTGAAGCCTTCACAAACACACGGCTACACCACGATCTCACCTCAACGCGTTTCACGCTATAGAACAGCGCTTCGTCTTGGAGTGGGGATACGTGGTCTGAGCCTGCACATTTAAAGTAAAAAAGCCCGCGAAAACGAACTAACATATTAACCCATGATATACATGACTAATTATCAATATCCAGCATACATCAAATATTGCTCATTTGACTCAATATATCTTCAGACATTTGTTCACACATAATTATATTACTAAAAATGCCAGATATGCAGTGTTGTAGTAAAGTATTATCAGGGATATATAAAAAGCAACCTTTGCAACATTTAACCCCCAAAAAATGACATTTTGGACTATATTAGGAAAAATATAATAAACTATAAGCACAGTTTATTAAAGTAACTCTATCAGCTATATCTCAATGTCATATTCATATAGCACATAGAGAATAGTTAAACTGATTCAAAATATATATATATATATTTGTCCAAGAATAACAGGGGGGCAGGGAAGGGGGGGGAAAGGGGGAGGGGGGGGGGGAAGGGGGGGCGGGGGCAAAGGTGAAAAGGAAGGGAAGAAAAAGGGGAGAAAAAGGGGTGACCGCAAGGGCAGAGCAGAAAATACACTAAAACTGTCAATCATTAATAAAATAATCAATGATTTAATTTAATTTTGTAATATTGAACAATAAAACAGAGTCGTATAATGTACAGATGTCCAAGGAAACAGCGCAGGTCCCATTCAACGCTCAGTCCATTGGGCCGCAGTGTTTTTAGCGTAAAGATCCAGTGTGCTTCTCGCTGGTGCAAGAGTTTAATCCGATCGACTCCCCATGGGGGTTATGGGAGATGTTCAAGTGCTATACACTGTAATGGTCCCACTGAACCCAATGGACAGGTGTTGAAGTGTATTGATACTGGATGCAGCGTATCCTTATTCCGTATCAGCCTTAAATGCTCTAGAATACGAATCTTAAGGAAAACAAAGCAGGCAGAAGCCTGAGTTAAGCAACGTAAGGCTTTGTGTTATCCTGATATTTTGTCTAACTAACCCTAGAAGACTGTGTCGTGAAGAGCCGAGACAGACGTCAGCGCTACAAAAGAGGGGCGTTTGTCACAGTATATATGTGTATGTATGTATGTCTTTATTTATATAGCGCCATTAACGTACATAGCGCGTCACAGCGGTGATACACTTGACAATCATATAAATAACAAATAATACAAATAACACGTAATGGGAATAAGCGCTTCAGACATAAAAGTAACATTTAGGAAGAGGAGTCCCTGCTCCGAGGAGCTTACAATCTAATTTTTGCAGGGGGCCCAAACATTGTAGTTCTGTATTTGAGAGGAAGGAGAGGAGCTGAGAGTTATATTTACAGAATAGGATGTTATAAGGTGACTGAATACATAGATGAAAGTATAAGACGTAAGGTAATAAGTATGACACTCAGATAGAGGTACCAGTAGTGCAATATGTGGACACATGAAGGAGCTCTATATATGATAATACAGCTCAACCCCCATATAACGCGATCTGCTACAACGCGAATCTGCTTTTACCGCGATATGAGGGTGGCTCCCAATTTTCGTACTTATGAATACTTTGCAACACGATTATTGGTGTCTTAAATACTTTATTGTACAATGCATACAATTGTACATTATCTCTACCGCGATCCACTTATAACTCGATGTGATTCTTTGGACCCCACAAGCACAGCGTTATAAGGGGGTTGAGCTGTAGTTAGAATTATTCATTGAAACAAGACTTGTTATGGATCGAACCCACATGTTCAAGAATCCGGCGTCTAAGTTGGAGCCGGTCCTTGCCCAACTATATGACCCCACAGCCACAGGTAACCAGATAAATGCCCCCCCATGGTCTGGCAGATGATAAAATGCCGACTCATATTCCTTGGTGTTATTCCAGTTGTTAATACCATACGCAGATTAAACTTCCCAGAGACACATGTGGTTTACTCTGTCAAATTCCTCAGTTTGATCTAAGCATAACAGGAAAAAGGGAGACCAAAAAGCGCACCAGCACAAACGGAGCAGGAAGAACCCAGGACAAAAAAATGATTAAAAGGGCACTTTAATGTGGCAAAAGACCCATCCTATTTTCCATATTGATCTAAGCATAAAACATATTTCTCTAATTTATGAGCTTTCCAAACCTGGAAAATCTCTCTTACGTGTATAACTACGTTTGTGATATTACGCCCTTTAATGCCACAATACTGAGCCTTGCAGATTAGGTCCCAGATACTGTACCTCTCTCAATCTATTAAACACAATTCTTGCTAAGATTTTCCTCTCTATGTTCAATAAAGAAATTGGTCTCTAGTTCTTTCTATCGGCTGGATCATTCTTTTTATGTAACAGAACCAGAGGAGACTTGCACATGGACCCGGACATCTTACCTTCCTGTAACATTATGTTACAGACTTTAGTCAAATCAGGAACTAACACATCACTAAACAATTAAACAAATTCTGCTGTTGAGCCGTTTGCCCCAGGG
The DNA here is from genome assembly GCA_036426205.1 of Ascaphus truei. Lineage (NCBI taxonomy): Eukaryota > Metazoa > Chordata > Amphibia > Anura > Ascaphidae > Ascaphus > Ascaphus truei. The sequence continues at coordinate 2,086,976 of CM071586.1, forward strand.
GTTTTATTCTTCTGTAACCCCTTTATTACATCCCTGACCTCACTATCTAGTACTTCCATTGTCAGGTTGGGTTCTTCTACCTTCGTTAATTTAGGAATAATGAATGTATTAACATAACTATCCATCTCCTTTTTCTCCCTATAGCTGACCTTAAATAAATCTGCATAGGAAATTATTGACTATATCCAGCATTTCCTTACTCTCTGTTCTATAATTACCACCAGAGTTACAAAGCCCATAGAATAGTTTTTTTCCCACAACAGCTGAGAAAGGGATCTGGTGAAATAAAAGATTTCCGTGAGGAAGGGATCTGGTGAAATAAAAGTTTTTCGAGAGAAAGGGATCTGGTGAAATATAAGATTTCCGTGAGGAAGGGATCTGGTTAAATATAAGATTTCCGTGAGGAAGGGATCTAGTGAAATATAAGATTTCCGTGAGGAAGGGATCTGGTGAAATATAAGATAAGGGAGAAGGAGACAGGGAGACAGAGATAGGGAGACAGGGACACAGGGAGACAGGGAGACAGGGAGACAGGGAGACAGGGAGACAGGGAGACAGGTAAAGGGAGAGGGAGACAGGGAGACAGCGAGAGGGAGACAGGGAGAGGGAGACAGGGAGAGGGAGACAGGTAGAGGGAGACAGGGAGAGGGAGACAGGGAGAGGGAGACATAGACAGGGAGATGGAGACAGGGAGATGGAGACAGAAACAGAGAGAGGGAGACAGGGAGAGGGAGACAGAGACAGGGAGACAGAGACAGGGAGAGGGAGACGGAGACAGAGACAGGGGGGAAATGAAACAGCACAACATGTGCTGCTTGTGCTAGTCGCCAGTGGGCAAAATCGGTTCGCCCCTGGCGACTGGATCTGTCGACCACTATATATATATACTGTATAATATATATATTCAGCACTCAATAGGTTAAGATGTTTGAAAAAAAAATTCTCATAAGGAATCTTGTGGTCAGTGTGAAACTAATAGTATACAATGTTATTGGTATCAGGGGCAACCTGAAACCAAGGAGTATGATGCCCATTTTAGTGATAAGACTTGTTTTTGTACGTTCCTAATGTTCCTGAGATAAGGTACATGATGGTAACAACAGAAAAACAAGTACAGTATGTAAACAAGTACATCATTTAGTTGGCAAAAGCGAGTTAGCTGAGACAGTGATGTATATCTCTTTGATCTAAGGGTATAAAACGTAGCTGTCGCAGGATACGCCACTGCCTTCTCAGATACTCGCCACCTTGAATAGAAGTATTTTGTATGCTGTATCCTTGCTGAACGTGAGCGGACATTGAAGAAATAAAGATTGCTGATTTGAACTGCAAACCTGATTCCCGATTATTACATTGCCAAAGTTTTTCTCACCGTTGACATCTCTTGACATCTCCAGTTGAGTTCCTCAAGACCCCACCATGATGTTCCAGGCGGTCTCATTCCTCCTCCTCCTCCCTCTCTTCTCAGTCGGACACGGGACCTATGACAGGGACCTATGACATTGTCATCGGTGTCTCCAACGGAGGTGAATGGGGTGTATGGGGGCCATTTGAGTCTTGTCCTGATGGTTCCAGTGCCAGAGGATTCTCTCTCAAGGTGAGATAAATACATATAATAATAAAATGGTTTATTTCAGGGGGGATTGCTCTTTGCTTTTTAATAGTGGCTTCTTTTTGGTATTTTGATTTTGTCTGATGGTGGTTACTTTGAGCTTTCAGTTATTTAGTGATGTGTTTTGTTTGGTGTTTGCTTTTTAATAGTGGTTCATTTCTGCTGTTTTGAATTTGAATGATTGTGTTTATTTGGAGATTTATTTTATTCTTTCATGGTTTTGTTTTGGTGTTTTAATTGTTAATTCTGGTATTTATTTTCGATTGGATTAATTGATTGGTGGTAATTTTGTTCTGTCTACTTCTTTATTGTTTTTATTTTCTGATTGTTTTGATGGCATTGCATCTTGTTTGTGATTGTTTTTTTTTTTAGGTTGACCATTGACTGGCATAGTGTTAAATGATGCCCATATTATATGGGCATGATGTACCCACTGTGCCATTCAATTGTTTTATTGGCAGTTGCTATGCATATAGTTAGCCATTGTTTATTTAAAAGTATTGTTTTGGGGGGGCACACAATTGGTAGTGCAGGCCATTGGGGACCCCTGGACACCCGCGGGGAACACCCGGTGACATCAGCCGGCCTGTTGTATTAACGGTGTGCTGAAAAAAGGTACACAATGCTTTTCTCACTGTCTCCGTTTTGTTTGCGTCAGCCTTCAGCTGGTGCAAAAATATGGCGCGCTTTTACAGTACGATTCACACATCGCTGCTTAGTAAATCACGCTGACTGGCAGAAAATGGCGCGTTTGTTGTTTTTTCCCTGATCGGACGTATTTTTAATGCCTTTTACGGACGATAAATACTTGATAAAGGGCCTACAGGTCCGAAACGCGTAGGAGGTGTTTGTGTCCCCATGGGGGGTTTTATTCTTCCAGTTATGTGCTGAATAAAAGGACGTTTTTATCTCCACACCTGGCTCCCTGTTTCCCTGGCTGTGCGCCATTTGCTGCTATTCTACGGTGACATCAGCCGGCCTGTTGTATTAACGGTGTGCTGAAAAAAGGTACACAATGCTTTTCTCACTGTCTCCGTTTTGTTTGCGTCAGCCTTCAGCTGGTGCAAAAATATGGCGCGCTTTTACAGTACGATTCACACATCGCTGCTTAGTAAATCGCGATGACTGGCAGAAAATGGCGCGTTTGTTGTTTTTTCCCTGATCGGACGTATTTTTAATGCCTTTTACGGACGATAAAGCGCTGTTACCACTGCTTAGTGAATCGCGCCGCAGGCATTATCGGACTTTAAAGGCATTTATCGTGCTTAAAAGCAGTTATCACTGCTTAGTGCATAGTCCCCTATATATAGGAAATAGTACAATCCCCTTTAAATCCCTAATTGCAAATTCACTTTTTAACCTCACTTTTCTATCCCTCACCCTTTTCCCTATGAGAAATCTCCTTACATTCCCTAATATAAATCCTTTTACTCTCCCTCTCAGTAATGGCCATTGTTTTACCTATATAGATAACCCCCCGTACTATCCCCCTTATAGAAATCCTTTTTATTCTCCCCCTATTAGAAATTTCATTTATTCTCCCCAATCATAACCCCCCTTATTTCCTCTATTAAGCATTCCACTTATTCTACCCTATAAGAAATCCTCCCCACTATGTTATATCCCTTTTATACGTCGCCTATTAGAATCCCCCTTACTCCCCCTATTAGAATCCCCCTTACTCCCCCTATTAGAATCCCCCTTAATCCCCCTATTAGAATCCCCCTTACACCCCTTATTAGAATCCCCCTTACTCCCCCTATTAGATTCCCCCATACTCCCCCTATTAGATATCCCCCTTACTCCCCCTATTAGCATCCCCCTTACTCCCCCTATTAGAATCCCAGTTACTCCCCCTGTTAGAAATCCCCTTTGCTTTCCCATTATCCTCTAAATCCCAAACCTCACTATAACACCCCCCAGTTGGTCCGAGTTTCTGGCCCAGATATGGGGGGCCGATCTCTCAATTATTGACATCCGATGCCCCATACCAGGGTCTGTAACTCGGGAAGAAGGGGGGAGGGGTCCCTGAGTCAGAAATCAAAGCAGTCTAAGAATTGCCCCATAACTCCGTTCTGTCCCCACTGCTGCCTTCTTACCCCATTTAGGTCTGTTCCCTAATGAGAAGTGTTACCTGTAACCCCATAAAGTGCCCCCTCGTTCTCATATCCCACAATTAGGATTAATCTGAGAAGCAACATAGGTAAATTATATGGTCAGGTCAGTGACGTGTTTAATGGGTTAAAGGGTCAGTGCCATGTAGGGGTAAAGTGACCTAATGACAGGGACGTGTTTAATGGGTTAAAGGGTCAGTCTCACGTAGGGGCAAAGTGACCTAATGACAGGGACGTGTTTAATGGGTTAAAGGGTCAGTTTCCCGTACTAGGGGCACGTGACCCTAATGACAGGACGTTTTTAAAAAAAAACAAAAAAAAAAAAAAAAAAAAACAAAAAAAAAAAAAAAAGAAAAAAAAAAGAAGAAAAGAAGAAAAAAAAAAATAAAAAAACAAAATAAAAATGGGTTAAGGGTCATCCCACGTAGGGGCAAAGTGACCTAATGACAGGGACGTGTTTAATGGGTTAAAGGGTCAGTCCCATAGGGGCAAAGTGACCTAATGACGGGATGTTTAATGGGTTAAAGGGTCCCCACAGTGGCAAAGTGACCTAATGAGGGACGTGTTAAATGGTTTAAAGGGTCATTTCCACTAGGGCAAAGTGACCTAATGACAGACGGTGTTATATTTATATAAGGTCAGTCCCATAGGGCAAAGTGACCTAATAACAGGGATGTTTAAATGGGTTAAAGGCAAACTCATCCACCCACCCCACTCACCCACCCACTCAGTCAACCCAACTCAGGCACCCACCCACCCACTCCTACGTAAGCTAGTCAAAACACCCACCACCACCCCCATCAGTCACCCACCCACCCACTCAGTCACCCACCCACCCACTCAGTCAAACCCAAAATCGTACCCACTCAGTCAACTCTCACCCACTCAGTACTCAGTCCCAACCACCCACTCTCACCACACAGTTCACACCAGTCACGCATCACCCATCGAGTTCCCACTCATCCACCCATCAGTTCCCACTCATTCCACCCAGGTTCAGTTCCACTCATCCACCCATTCAGGTCTCCCACTACCCACCCAGTAACCCCACCCATTCAGGTCCTCCCAATCACCCACCCATTCCGTCTGCCCACTCACCCACCCATTCAGTCTCCCACTACCACCATTCTGCGGCAGCACCACCCACCCTGCAGGTCTCCACTCACCCACCCACAGATTCGTCTCACACTCAACCCACCAGTCTCACAAAAACCCCACCCAGTCACTGACCCCACCACACCACTCCCGACACCACCCATCACCGACCCCACCTACCCACTACATGACCCACCCAGTCACGGACCCCAGTCACGACCACCCAGTCACGACCCTGAAAAAGCACCAGTCACCAAACCCACCCACTGACCCAAAGTACCCACACACACCCAAAGGCACCACCAACCCCAAAGTCGAACACCCAACCCCCAACACAGAGCACCACCACCAAGAACCCAAAGTCACCCACCACCAAACCAGTACCACAACCCACGGAACCAAAAGACCTAACACCCTACCCCCACCGACCAAAGTCACCACCCACCGACCCAAAGTCATTCCACCCCCGACCCAACGGCACCCACCACCACCGAAAAGTCCACAAAACTCACAGTCCACCCACCCAACGACCCAAAGTCACCCACCACCACCCAAAGCCCCCCACCCAACCCACCGACCCAAAGCCCCCACCCACTGACCCAAGTCACCCACCCACCGACCCAAAGTCACCCACCCACCGACCCAAAGTCACACACCCACCGACCCAAAGTACCCACCCACCACTGACCCAAAGTCACACACCCACCGACCCAAAGTCACCCACCCACCCACCGACCCAAAGTCAAACCGAACCAAAAGTCACCCACCAGTCACCGACCCAAAAGTCACCCACTCAGTCACCAACCCACCCACCCACTCAGTCAAGTGTCACCCACCCACACAGTCACCCACACACTCAGTCAACTCAGTCACCCACTAGCTGTCAAGGGGGGGGGGAAGCCTTAACCCTGTCGTACGCCCCCCCAAAATTACATCCGGGCAACGCCGGGTTCTCAGCTAGTGTTATCTAAATTGCTTGCATACGCTATATTCTTATCCTTTAATTTACCATATTGTTGGCCTTTGACCTTGGACATATAGGCGAGTACTGTGTTCAGCCCTGTGTGTCCTGAGCTGTAGATAACAGAAACTAAGTTCAGCAGAATATCTAAGACAGGGAAAAATCTCTTACGATTGCATTTTCAATTCTGCATGACTGTAGGAATTACACAAGGGCTATAGTACATTAGGGCGATACTTTCAGAAATCACACATTACAGTTCATACACAATAAACGGATAAGCATTCGTACAAGCAAACACTCAGAAAATGGGGTGGTTAGCGGCCAAAATGGAGGTGTGATAGCCACACAATATCCAATCTTCACACAGGTACAGTCATAAATATTTTAACTTATGCCAGGACTACTTCAGAGGCCAGCTAATTACTGTTAAAATCTACTTTATAACTGGTGATTATACTCTTTTACTCTCGTATTTAGAAGTAGCTGATAACTCCCTTCCTATGATATTAGATAACCCCCTTTATTGTCCATATTAGACATTTTGACTCGCCCATTACAAAGTGAGCGAAACGCGGGATTCACGGTGAGGTGAAGTGGAAACGCATTTGGTCCGTGCGGCACCAAATATGTCCATTTGCGCGATCTGTTTTTTTCCCCTGCTATTGTGCATAACTTCTACAGCTTTATGAATTTTAAAGGTATTTTGCTAATTGTTTTGAAATGTTTTGCCTATTTTATTTTTTATTTATAGGATGGCATTTTTAGCGGTTTTGTTTAAAATGGTTTATTCAGGGGGGATTGCTCTTCTTTTTAATAGTGGCTCCTTTTGGTATTTTGATTGGGTCGATGGTGGTTACTTGAGCTTTCAGGTATTAGTGATGTGTTTTGTTTGGTGTTGCTTTTTAATAGTGCGTTCATTTCTGCTGTTGAATTTGAATGATTGTGTTATTGGAGATTTATTTTATTCATTCATGGTTTTGTTTTGGGTGTTTAATTATTAATCTGGTATCTATTTTCGATGGATTAATTGATTGGTGGTAATTTGTTATGCATACTTCTTGATTGTTTTTATTTTCTGATTTTTGATGGGCATTGCATTTGTTGTGATGTTTTTTTTTGGTTGACATTGACTGGCTAGTGTTAATGATGCCATATTTATGGGCATGATGTACCACTGTGCCATTCAATGTTTTATTGGCAGTTGTATGCATTTAGTTAGCCATTGTTATTTAAAAGTATGTTTTGGGGGGCACACAATGGTTACAGCAGGACAAGGCATTGGGGGACCCACGGACACCCGCGGAGGAACCACCGGGTGAACAATCCGCGGGCCTGTTATTAACGGGTGTGTGCTGAAAAAAGGTACCCAATGCTTTTCACTTCTCCGTTTTGTTTGCGTCAGCCTTCAGCTGGTGCAAAATCTGGTGCGCTTTTACAGTACGATTCAATACGCTGCTTATGTAAATTGTGCTGACTGGCAGAAAAGGCGCGTTTGCTGTTTTTGCCTGATCGGACGTATTTTTATGCCTTTTACGGATGATAAAGCGTGTATCACGCTTAGTGAATCGCGCAGCAGCGGGGTATCGGACTTAAAAGGCATTATCGGACTTAAAAAGCAGTTATCCTGCTTAGTGCATATTCCCTATATATAGGAAATATACAATCCTCTTAAATCCCTTATTGCAAATCACTTTGTACCCACTTTTCTATCCCTCGCCTTTCCCTATGAGAAATCTCCTCTACATTCTCTAATATTTAACCTTTTACTCACTCCCTATCAGTAATTACCATTGTTTTACCTATAGATAACCCCCCGTACTATCCCCCTTATAGAAATCCTTTTTATCTCCCCAATTAGAAATTTCACTTATTCTCCCCAATCATACCCCACTTATTCCCTGTATTAAGCATTCCACTTATTCTACCCAATAAGAAATCCTCCCCACTATGTTAATCCCCTTTTATACGTCCCCCTATAGAATATCCCATACTCCCCCTATTAGAATATTAACCCCTACCCGCACCCCTACCACCCCTATTAGAATACCCATGCAATCACACCGCTATTAGAATCCCCCTCCTTACTCCCCCTAATTAGAATCCCCCTTACTCCCCCTAATGAATTCCCCCGAACCTCCTACTATTAGAATTCCCCTTTACTCCCCTATTAGAATCACCCTTTATACTCCCCTACTTATATTAGAATCCCCCTTACTCCCCCTACTTAGAAATCCCCTACCCCTACTCATATACGAATCCCCCTTACTCCCCCTATTAAAATCCCCCGAATACTCCCCATATTAAATCCCTTACTCCCCCTATTCCTCCCCCCATCTATAGATCTCCCCTACTTCCCCTAGTTTAACATCCCCTTTACTCCCTATCCTAGTAAATCTCCCTTACACACCCCCATACCCCTTAGAACGTCCTTACTTCCCCTATTAGAATAGAATCCCCCTACTCCCCCTATTAAAATCCCCTTTACTCCCCCTATTAGAATCTCCCTTACACCCCCTATTAGAATCTCCCTTACTCCCCTATTAGAATTCCTTTTACTCCCCCTATTAAAATCCCCCTTACTCCCCCTATTAGAATCCCCCTTATTCCCCCTATTAGAATCCCCCTTACTCCCCCTATTAGAATCCCCCTTACTCCCCCTATTAGAAATCCCCTTTGCTTTCCCATTATCCCCTAAATTCCAAACCTCACTATAACACCCCCCAGTTGGTCCGAGTTTCTGGCCCAGATATGGGGGGCCGATATCTCAATTATTGACATCCGATGCCCCATACCAGGGCCTGTAACTAGGGAAGAAGGGGGTCCCTGAGTCAGAAATCAAAGCAGTCTAAGAATTGCCCCATAACTCCGTCCTGCCCCCACTGCTGCCTTCATACCCCATTTAGGTCTGTTCCCTAATGTGAAGTGTTACCTGTAACCCCATAAAGTGCCCCTCGTTCTAATATCCACAATTAGGATTAATCTGAGAAGCAACATAGGTAAATTATATGGTCAGGTCAGTGACGTGTTTAATGGGTTAAAGGGTCAGTCCCACGTAGGGGCAAAGTGACCTAATGACAGGGACGTGTTTAATGGGTTAAAGGGTCAATCCCACATAGGGGCAAAGTGACCTAATGACAGGGACGTGTTTAATGGGTTAAAGGGTCAGTCCCACGTAGGAGCAAAGTGACCTAATGACCGGGACGTGTTTAATGGGTTAAAGGGTCAGTCCCACGTAGGGGCAAAGTGACCTAATGACAAGGACGTGTTTAATGGGTTAAAAGGTCAGTCCCAGGTATGGGCAAAGTGACCTAATTACAGGGATGTGTTAAATGGGTTAAAGGGTCAGTCACACATAGGAGCAAAGTGACCTAATGACAGGGACGTGTTTAGGGGTTATGAGTAGTTATATAAGAAATTGATACATTGAAACTGATCTTCCTGATACAGTTGGTAGAGACGCATGGGGACGGTACTGATACGGCTCTGACTGCGATCCGACTGTACTGCGTTATCGAAATCAACGATCTAAATGCAACTTTAATCCAGTCTACTGAAGGAAGGTGAGAAAGGCACAGAACATTCACAGCCTAACAGGTCTCTTCTTCACTTGTACGGAGCTTTCCCACCCCTCACTGGTCTCTTCTTCACATGTGCAGAGCTTTTCCAAACCTCACCGGTCTCTTCTTCACTTGTACAGAGCTTTCCCACCCCTCACAGGTCTCTTCTTCACATGTGCAGAGCTTTCCAACCCTCACAAGTCTCTTCTTCCCATGTTCAGAGCTTTCCTAAACCTCACATATCTCTTCTTCACATGTACAGTGCTTGCCAAACCTCACAGGTCTCTTCTTCACTTGTACAGAGCTTTCCCAACTCTCACAGGTCTCTTCTTCACATGTGCAGAGCTTTTCCAAACCTCACCGGACTCTTCTTCACATGTACAGAGCTTTCCCAAACCTCACAGGTCTCTTCTTCACATGTGCAGAGCTTTCCAACCCTCACAGGTCTCTTCTTCACATGTTCAGAGCTTTCCTAAACCTCACATATCTCTTCTTCACATGTACAGTGCTTGCCAAACCTCACAGGTCTCTTCTTCACATGTTCCGAGCTTTCCTAAACCTCACACGTCTCTTCTTTACATGTACAGTGCTTGCCAAACCTCACAGGTTTCCTCTTCACATGTACAGAGCTTGCCAAACATATTTTAGGATGAGGGGATATTGGGGGGTATAGATAGCAGTGTATAATGGAGCAAAAAGGGCAGCAAAATGTTGGGGTGTATAGGGAGGGAAATTTAAGGCATCTGGAAGGATAGCGGGTGTCCAGGTATATAGAGAGGGGTATCACTAGGAGATTAAGGAAGGAGGTCACACCACTTATAGATTTAAAATCTCTTTTACTCTCACTCTATTAGAAATCCCCTTTACTCCCCAGAAGGGCGTAGGACAGGGGCGATGCCATTACTGTATATAGATAATTGGTCAGACTTCCCCTAAAGTTCTGTGCCCTGTCCTACAGGTCAGGTCTCCTCTGCAAAAGGACCTATGAAGCTTTCTCTTCCCCACTTACCATGTTCTCATTCTTCTCTCTCAGGTGGGGCTCATGGACCTCCCCTATATGGTGTCTACACGGCAACCTCATTGCTTTCTCCTTGAAAGTAGAGCACCATCTCGGGAGCGGTGACCAAAGTGACGTTGCCACCGCCAACATCCAGTTTAAGTGCTCAGACAAACGGAACAACCTTTCTATTTTGCCTTTAGTGGGGTCAGATGAAGAGTGGAGCCAGTCCTGCAGATACGGGTTCTGTGGCATCTGCACCAAGGTGGGGCCACCCAATGGACACGGAAAAGACACGCTCCTCAGTGATGTCGAGTTCACATGCTGTGCCAACTGAGTCTTCTCTCTTCTTAGCTTCCCAATGAAGGTCCTCCAGTTGGTCAACATTCAACTGGGAAATACTTGGGAGGGAGAGATGGGGGGTTTAAGTCTGTGACATATCTAAAAAAAGCTGGTGCAGTTGGTTGGAGATGCAGATCTTTTAGGTCCATACATTTGTACTGTTCAATTTGAAATTTTCAAAATAAACTTGATTTTTCATGTACTGTATTTGCCTGGCTATAGGGCGACCCTGAATACAAGGTGACCCCCTCATTTCAGTAGTAGCAGGAGAGAGATAAGTTTACAAATACTCTGCATCTCTCGCTCTCTGTCTGTCTCTGTGCCTCTGTCTGTGTCTCTTTTGCTCTTTCTGTCTCTGTGTCTCTATGTCTGTCTCTGTCTCTGTCTCTCTGTCTATTTATGTGTCTCTCTCTGTGCCTCTGTCTGTGTCTCTGTGTCTATCTATCTGTCTCTCTCTTTCTCTGTGTCTCTATGTCTGTCTCTGTGTTTCTCAGTCTGTCTCTGTGTCTCTCTGTCTGTCTCTCTGTCTATTTATGTGTCTCTCTCTGTGCCTCTGTCTGTGTCTCTGTGTCTATCTCTCGGTCTCGATCTGTCTCTCTCGGTTTGAGCTTCCTGCCACAAGCAACATGGCCGCTTCAGGCCCCCAAGGTGGAGCTTCCTCCGTTTTACCCGCCTACCTCATACATCCGATTGCTGATTGGCTCTCAAAGTGAGCGGGCCAATTATAAGGCGAGTATGTACTTTTCAACTTAAGTTTATTAAAAAATATAGTCTTGTTATCGGGCAACACATAATATAAAATTAAACGATTTATTTTTATTTGGTTCCATTTAACGCATCTCAATAACTCCTCCTATTGCCCTATATAACCGCTCCCTTTAAGTCCTCCTATTACCCCAAATAAACTCCCTATAAGTCCTCCTATTACCCCATATAAACTATCCCTATAACTCCTCCTATTACCCCATATAACCCCTCTCAATAACTCCTCCTATTGCCCCATATAACGTTGCCTATAACTCCTCCAATTACCCCATATAAACTCTCCCTGTAGCTCCTCCTATTACCCCATATAACACCTCTGTATAACTCCCCCTACTACCCCATATAACCTCCCTATAACTCCTTCTATTGCTCCACATTACCCCACCCTATAACTCCTGTTACTCCATATGACTGCTCCCTACACCTTCTCCTTTTACCCCAAATAACCGCGCCTCAGGATCCCTACGGGAGTAGGGCGGAGTATCTGACGGGGAACTCCTTGGTGCATCTTCCTGGGGAATAACTCCAGACTCACACAGGAAGGGTATCTTGAACCAGGGCATCTTTAATAACATCTCTTCTGGCAGACTGCCCATCACAGCGGCCGACACTTAGCCACACATTTTGTGGAGGTACTCCATGCAGAAGGTACCTCCTCTCCTCTAATTAGGTTGGCTGTCCACCTCTCCCCTCAGGGAGACCACCAGCTGTGCCAGAGCCCTGGACACAGTGTGTAATCAGCTTGCCCTTGACAGTCAGACTGTACTGCAGCAGACTCTTAGGATGGGCTTGAATTCACTGGAACTCACTTTGACTCAATTGGACTCAATTGTAGACTCACTAACTTTTGGCAGTGCTGTGCAATATATAGACTCCAGAATGACCCACCTCTGTGTCACTAACAGTGGACACAAAGCATGCTGTCACTTCCTTTGCTACATATGACATTTCACCAGGGTTTAAGGGCAAACCTCCATGATAGTTACTGGCAACCCTGCCTTCTTACCAGGATTACTGCCAGCAAGAGAGAGATCTGTACACCAATTTTACATATGGCTACAAATGTAATCTCCACATACCAGTTACCCCGTAGACCAACCAGCAGCATGTTGCAGTATTCGGGATATAATCAGCGCGTGAGTATGAATTTTAATGGAGTGTCCCATGAGGACGGGACGTATTTTAGCAATATCGCAGAGGGGTAAATAACATGATCTGGAGGGGTGCTGAATGTGCGGGGGAATGAGAGGGGAGGGGCACGTATGACACCTAGGCATCTAGCTTGGGGTATCGGGGTCCTGGTGGAGTCATTATTCCATGCGAGGAGTTCGGTGTCGGTGTAGAGTAAGATGGAAGGGAGATGATGAGGCTTGTTTTTTACATGTTAAGCTCAAGATAGTGATTAGACACCCGTGAGGAGATAACAGAGAGACAGCTAGTGATATGAGACTGCAGAGAAGGGGAGCGGTCAGCAGAGGAGAGGTAGATGTGGGTATATCATGTCCCTTTCATTCAAACATACATCATTCCCATCTACCCTAAACGCTGCTGCCAGAATCACTCTACCCTTTCCTAAATCTGTCTCAGCGCCTCCCCTGCTGAAATCCCTCTCCTGGCTTCCTATCAAATCCCGCATCTCGCACTCAATTCTCCTCCTCACTTTTACAGCTTTACACTCATCTGCACCTCCTTACATCTCACCCTAATATCTCACTATACCCTCCTCTGTCCCTCCTTACATCTCAGCCCTAATATCTCACTATACCCTCCTCTGCCCCTCCTTACATCTCAGCCCTAATATCTCACTATACCCTCCTCTGCCTCTCCTTACATCTCACCCTAATATCTCACTATACCCTCCTCTGCCCCTCCTTACATCTCAGCCCTAATATCTCACTATGCCCCCCTCTGCCCCTCCTTACATCTCAGCCCTAATATCTCACTATGCACCATCCCGACTCTTGTGTTCTGCTCTAGGATGTCTTCTCTCTACCCCCTTTTGCAGGGGTGGGATTAAAAAAATTAATAACCGGTTCTTACCTGGGCGTCTAACAGCATCTCCCGGCATCTATTTCCCTTCTCAAAATGGCCGCGCAGCATCACAGAGTGCTGCGTTGCAATGATGTCACGTAGTGTCTCCTTGCCATAGCAGCAGACGTCACATGACGTGGTAACGTCACGTGGCGTTCCCGTTGGCATGGCAACGCGGCGCCATTTGACGCCGCGTGACCAAATTGAGAGGATTTGCGGGGATATAGATGCAGGGAGATGTGTTAAGATTGCCGCCCGGACAGGTGAACGAAGGTAAGAGAATCAAGCACCGGTTCGGCGAACTTGTGAAATTTTAGTAACAGGTTCGCACGAACCGGTACGAACCGGCTGAATCCCACCGCTGCTCTCTGGTGTCTCAAGTCCTCTGGACTGACGGGTGGGGTAGGTGGAGGCGCATGGACATGCAGCCGACCATTATGCAGGACACTCACAGACTGAGCGGTGCCCTCCACACAATACAATGCAATAAGGTTTGAACATATAGGGTAGGAAATGCCATTCAGATCCCTATGCCCCTCTCTATTACCCACAAAGCAGACTGAGACCCCCGAAGAGGTGTTTGCTACTCCAGCTGTGGGATCATTGAGCCGGTCCACTAAGGATACCAAGCTGTCTGAATGTCCACCTTCCGGGGAGCTATTGAGGTGTGTGTGTGTGTGTGTGTGTGTGTGTGTGTGTGTGTGTGTCTGTGTCTAATAAACAAACAGAAGCCCAGAGAAAGCACTCAAGCGTATCCAAAAATATGAAATGTATTATATCAATATCAAATAATAGACACACAATTACATTTAAAATAGCTGAGGATAACCCCGAGTACCTGAACTGACTACCTGCAAGATCTTAATAATAAGATATAAGAAAGAGACAATCAGTTTAGGGATGTACCCAATATGCCCTGCTAATAACTTGATCAGCTATTATATATAATGTAACAACCCATCAAAAGGTATCAGGCGAAAATATATTTCACCTTACCTCTTATAAACACCGGCAGCGCTATAATGAACACAACACCCCCTAACAACGTGCACCTCAACATGTCATTGCAGAGGAAATAAAACCTAACTGAAGTTGTAATTGCTCATATAAGAAATGTATAGGGGGTGTAACACAGAACGCAGTCTCTTGTGCAATAAGCCCTGTAGGGAATGTAAGTTCATGCCAGTCCATTACTCTCCTCACGATATTGCAGACATATATCATAATACTTCTCAGAAGATTCCCCCCGTCCGAGGACTAGGCTTAGTAGCTGTCAGCAGCATGAATATGTTTGCACTGGTGCAGCAAACGCTGAGAAAATAGCCTGGGGTCTCCTCTCTCCACTCACGGACACCGCTGATTGTAGAGCGATCGGAGACACACGGATCCTACTAGTCCAAGGGAGCAAAAACCAGGGAGTCAAACGGAGGGCAAAGAGAAAGCCTGTCCTGGCTCTGGCAGTTAGCTCCAGCACCCGTAGGTGTCAAATGGGGTCACAAGGAATGGAGCAGGAGAGTGTGATGACGGACCTCAGGATAGGTCAGAGCTGGGAAGGGAAACCTTACCTATTAGAGCTCTCAGATCTGGGTCCCGCTCTCCTCTGAGCTCCAATGCCTGACGTGCAGCCATCTGAAGATAGGACGTGGAAGGAAGGAGTTCCAGGCGCCACAGCCAGTGACAAATATCAAAGGTACTTCCGGGTTCGTAGAAAAAAAACTTTATTGAAGCCTTCACAAACACACGGCTACACCACGATCTCCCCCTCAACGCGTTTCACGCTATAGAACAGTGCTTCGTCTTGGAGTGGGGATACGTGGTCTGAGCCTGCACATTCAAAGTAAAAAAGCCCGCGAAAATGAGCTAGCATATTAACCCATGATATACATGACTAATTATCAATATCCAGCATATAGCAAATATTGCTTATTTGACTCAATATATCTTCAGACATTAGTTCACACATAATTATATTACTAAAAATGCCAGATATGCTGTGTTGTAGTAAAGTATTAGCAGGGATATATAAAAAGCAACCTTTGCAACATTTAACCCCCCAAAAATTACATTTTGGACTATATTAGGAAAAATATAACAAACTATAAGCACAGTTTATTAAAGTAACTGTATCAGCTATATCTCAGTGTCATATTCATATAGCACATAGAGAATAATTAAACTGATTCAAAATATATATATATATTTGTCCGAGAATAACAGGGGGACAGGGAAGGGGGTGGGAAGGGGGCTGGGGCAAATGTGAAAAGGAAGGGAAGAAAAAGGGGAGAAAAAGGGGTGATCGCAAGGGCAGAGCAGAAAATACACTAAAACTGTAAATCATTAATAAAATAATCAATGATTTAATCTAATTTGGTAATATTGAACAATAAAACAGAGTCGTATAATGTACAGATGTCCAAGGAAACAGCGCAGGTCCCATTCAACGCTCAGTCCATTGGGCCGCAGTGTTTTTAGCGCAAAGATCCAGCGTGCTTCTCGCTGGTGCAAGAGTTTAATCCGATCGCCTCCCCGTGGGGGTAATGGGATATGTTCAAGTGCTATACACTGTAATGATCCCACTGAAACCAATGGACAAGTGTTGAAGTGTATTGATACTGGAAGCAGCATATCCTTATTCCGTCTCAGCCTTAAATGCTCTAGAATACGAATGTTAAGAAAAACAAAGCAGGCAGAAGCCTGAGTTAAGCAACGTAACGCTTTGTGTTATCCTGTTATTTGTCTAACTAACCCTAGAAGACTGTGTCGTGAAGAGCCCAGACAGACGTCAGCGCTACAAAAGAGGGGCGTTTGTCACAGTATATATGTGTATGTATGTATGTCTTTATTTATATAGCGCCATAAACGTACATAGCGCGTCACAGCGGTGATACACGTGACAATCCTATAAATAACAAATAATACAAATAACACGTAATGGGAATAAGTGCTTCGGACATAAAAGTGATATTTAGGAAGAGGAGTCCCTGCTCCGAGGAGCATACAATCTAATTTTTGCAGGGGGCCAAAACATTGTAGTTCTGTATTTGAGAGGAAGGAGAGGAGCTGAGAGTCATATTTACAGAATAGGATGTTATAAGGTGACTGAATACATAGATGAAAGTATAAGACGTAAGGTAATAAGTATGACACTCAGATAGAGGTACCGTAGTGCAATATGCGGACACATGAAGGAGCTCTATATATGATAATACAGCACAACCCCCATATTTCGCGATCTGCTACAACGCGAATCCGCATTTTACCGCGATGTGAGGGTGGCTCCCAATTTTCGTACTTATGAATACTTTGCAACACGATTATTGGTGTCTTAAATACTTTATTGTACAATGCATACAATTGTACATTATCTCTAACGCGATTCGCTTATAACTCGATGTGATTCTTTGGACCCCCCAAGCACAGCGTTATAAGGGGATTGAGCTGTAGTTAGAATTGATCATTGGAACAAGGCTTGTTATGGATCGAACCCACATGTTCAAGAATCCGGTGTCTAAGTTGGCGCCGGTTCTCGCCCACCTATTTGATCCCAAAGCCACAGGTAACCAGATAAATGCCCCCCCCCATGGTCTGGCAGTTGTTAAAATGCAGACTGTCATATTCCGTGGTGTTATTCCAGTTGTTAATACCATACGCAGATAAGACTTCCCAGAGACGCACGTGGTTTACTCTGTCAAATGTCTCAGTTTGATCTAAGCATAAAACATATTTCTCTAATTTATGAGCTTTCCAAACCATGAAAAATCTCTCTTACGTGTATGACTGCGTTTGTGATATTACGCCCTTTAATGCCGCAATACTGAGCCTTACAGAATAGGTCCCAGATAACTCTCTCAATCTATTAAACACAATTCTGGCTAAGATTTTCCTCTCTGTGTTCAATAAAGAAATTTGTCTCCAGTTCTTTCTATCGGCTGGATCATTCTTTTTATGTAACAGAACCAGAGGAGACTTGCACATGGACCCGGACATCTTACCTTCCTGTAACATTATGTTACAGACTTTAGTCAAATCAGGAACTAACACATCACTAAACAATTAAACAAATTCTGCTGTTGAGCCGTCTGCCCCAGGGGTTTTATTCTTCTGTAACCCATTTATTACATCCCTGACCTCACTATCTAGTACTTCCATTGTCAGGTTGGGTTCTTCTACCTTCGTTAATTTAGGATAATGAATGTATTAACATAACTATCCATTTCCTTTTTCTCCCTATAGCGGACCTTAAATACATCTCCATAGAAATTACTGACTATATCCAACATTTCCTTACTCTCTGTTCTATAATTACCACCAGAGTTACAAAGCCCATAGATTAGTTTTTTCCCCATAACAGCTAAGATAGGGATCTGGTGAAATATAAGATTTCCGTGAGGAAGGGATCTGGTGAAATAAAAGATTTCCGTGAGAAAGGGATCTGGTGAAATATAAGATAAGGGAGAAGGAGACAGGGAGACAGAGATAGAGATAGGGAGAGGGAGACAGAGACAGGGAGACAGGTAGACAGGGAGACAGGGAGACAGGGAGACAGGGAGACAGGGAGACAGGGAGACAGAGACAGGTAGAGGGAGACAGAGACAGGGAGAGGGAGACAGGGAGAGGGAGACAGGGAGACAGAGACAGGGAGAGGGAGATAGGGAGAGGGAGACAGGGAGACAGAGACAGGGAGAGGGAGACAGTGACAGGGAGACAAGGCTAAAGGGACAGGGAAACAGAGACAGGGAGACAGGGAGAGGGAGACAGAGACAGGGAGACAGGGAGAGGGAGACAGGGAGAGGGAGACAGGTAGAGGGAGACAGGGAGATAGAGACAGGGAGACAGAGACAGAGACAGGGAGAGGGAGACAGACAGGGAGGAGGGGCGGGAGGGAGACAGGGAGGGTGAGGGAGAAAGGGAGACAGGGAGAAGGGAGAGGAGACAGAGACAGGAGGAAGAGGACAGATACAGGGGACAGGGAGACAGGGAGAGGGAGACAGGGAGAGGGAGACAGAGACAGGGAGACAGGGAGAGGGAGACGGAGACAGAGACAGGGGGTGAATGAAACATCACAACATGTGCTGCTTGGGCTAGTCGCCTGTGGGCAAAATCGGTTCGCCCTTGGCGACCGGATTTGTCGACAACTATATATATAAATATATATATATATATATATATATACTGTATATATTCAGCACTCAATAGGTTAAGATGTTTTAAAAAAAAATTCTCATAAGGAATCTTGTGGTCAGTGTGAAACTAATAGTATACAATGTTATTGGTATCAGGGGCAACCTGAAACCAAGTTGTATGATGCCCATTTTAGTGATAAGACTTGTTTTTGTACGTTCCTAATGTTCCTGAGATAAGGTATGTGATGGTAACAACAGAAAAACAATTACAGTATGTAAACAAGTACGTCATTTAGTTGGCAAAAGCGACTTAGCTGAGACAGTGATGTATATCTCTTCGATCTAAGGGTATAAAACATAGCTGTCGCAGGATACGCCACTGCCTTCTCAGATACTCGCCACCTTGAATAGAAGTATTTTGTATGCTGTACCCTTGCCGAATCGCTGAGCTGATTGAAGAAATAAAGATTGCTGAACTGCAAACCTGATTCCCGATTATTACATTGCCTTAGTTTTTCTCACCGTTGACATCTCTTGACTTCTCCAGTTGAGTTCCTCAAGACCCCACCATGATGTTCCAGGCGGTCTCATTCCTCCTCCTCCTCCCTCTCTTCTCAGTCGGACACGGGACCTATGACATTGTCATCGGTGTCTCCAACGGAGGTGAATGGGGTGAATGGGGGCCATTTGAGTCTTGTCCTGATGGTTCCCGTGCCAGAGGATTCTCTCTCAAGGTGAGATATATATAATAATAATATTATTTCTTGCATGGCAATGTATGTGCTTCTGTATATGGGATTGTGATGGCACAATATTTAAATTGCCCCGCAGAACTTACAATCTAATTTTGCAGGTTGTCACGGTAGACTCCTGTGGCAGGTAGGATCTCAGTGGCCGGAACAGCAGGAGCTTAGTAGGGGTCACAGTCAGAGGTCCGAGGCAGGTGGCAGATAGCGCAGTCAGGTAACAAGCAGAGGTCGGCAACGAGGAGACTGGAACAGGACAGGGGAGCAGGGACAGGTCTGGGAGCAGGGACTGAGAACGGGGAGCAGGGACTGAGACCAGGGAACAAACAGGGACAAGCCAGATTACCAGCAAGGGCCTTTACTGCGAACAGAATCAAATACAGGTACAGGAACAGATCAGGATCAAAGACAGGCATGTGAATAGGAGTCTGACATGAAACAAAGGCAAGGGAAGAACTGGAAGGGAGGTTTATATAGCCAGGCTGAGAGGTAGAGCACAGGTGCAGAGGTGTCAGGTATCAGGTTCCGGAATGTTCCTCAGTTTAGCAGCAGCAATCCCAGTGGACAAGTATAGCTACTGCAGGCTAGAACAAGACATTGAGAGTGGTAGCAGTCCCGGTGGCCAAGCATGGGTACAGCAGGCTAGAGAATATGACACAGGTGTGAAAGCGTAGAAATAAAATCAATGAGTCATGGGTTCAAAGTAACAACGTGAGTTTATCTGTACCAAGGCACAATTGGGAGAAAAGAATTCAAAAAAGAACTAAAGCCTCTGAAAACATATTGCTTGGTATCACATTTTTATACATTTCAAAATGAGTAATACGCCCTTTAAGGGGGCAGGCTTAGAGATAAAAACTATATGATGACTTATACAAAAATACATATTGATATCTAAATATGCTGCATACGCTATATTCTTATCCTATAATTTACCATAATGTGGGCCTTTTGACCTTGTGACATATAGGAGTTGCTGTGTTCAGCCCTGTGTGTACTGTAGCTGTCAGATAACAGAACCTAAATTCAGCAGAAATATCTAAGACAGGAAAAATCTCTTACGATTGCATTTTCAATTCTTGCATGACTTGTAGGAATTACACAAGGGCTATAGTTACATCTAGGAGCGATACTTTTCAGAATCACACATTACAGTTCATACACAAATAAACGGATAAGCATTCGTACAAGCAAACACTCAGAAAATGGCGGTTAGGCCAAAATGGAGGTGATGATAGCCACACACATTATCTCAATCTTCACACAGGTACAGTCAAATATTTTAACTTATGCCAGGACTACTTCAGAGGCCAGCTAATTACTGTAAAAATCTACTTTATAACTGTGATTTATACTTTTTACTCTCTGTATTTAGAAGTAGCTGATACTCCCTTTCCTGATATTAGATAACCCCCTTTTATTGTCCATATTAGACATTTTGACTCGCCCATTACAAAGTGAAGCGAAACGCGGGATTCACGGTGAAGTGAAACGCATTTTGGTCCGTGCGGCCACAAATATGTCCATTTGCGCGATCTGTTTTTTTCCCCCTGCTATTGTGCATAACTTCTACAGCTTTTATGAATTTTAAAGGTATTTTGCTAATTGTTTTGAAATGTTTTGCCTATTTATTTTTTATTTATAGGATGGCATTTTTAGCGGTGTTTAAAATGGTTTATTTCAGGGGGGATTGCTCTTTGCTTTTTAATAGTGGCGGGAGACAGAGACAGAGACAGGGGAGGAGGGAGAGGGAGAGGGAGACAGGGAGACAGGAGGAGGCGGATACAGGGAGAGGGAGGACAGGAAGAGGGAGACAGGGAGATGGACGGGAGACAGAGACAGAGACAGGGAGGAGAGAGGGAGACAGGGAGAGGGAGACAGGGAGAGGGAGACAGGGAGACAGGGAGAAAGGGAGAGGGAGACAGAGACAGGGAGACAGATACAGGGACAGGGAGACAGAGACAGAGACAGGGAGAGGGAGACAGAGACAGGGAGACAGGGAGAGGGAGACAGGGAGAGGGAGACGAGACAGGGAGACAGGGAGAGGGAGACGGAGACAGAGACAGGGGGTGAATGAAAACATCACAACATGTGCTGCTTGGGCTAGTCGCCGTGGGCAAAATCGGTTCGCCCTTGGCGACCGGATTTGTCGACAACTATATATATAAATATTATATAATATTATATATACTGTATATATTCAGCACTCAATAGGTTAAGATGTTTTAAAAAAAAATTCTCATAGGAATCTTGTGGTCAGTGTGAAACTAATAGTATACAATGTTATTGGTATCAGGGGCAACCTGAAACCAAGTTGTATGTGCCCATTTTAGTGATAAGACTTGTTTTTGTACGTTCCTAATGTTCCTGAGATAAGGTATGTGATGGTAACAACAGAAAAACAATTACAGTATGTAAACACGATTCATTTAGTTGGCAAAAGCGACTTAGCTGAGACAGTGATGTATATCTCTTCGATCTAAGGGTATAAAACATAGCTGTCGCAGGATACGCCACTGCCTTCTCAGATACTCGCCACCTTGAATAGAAGTATTTTGTATGCTGTACCCTTGCCGAATCGCTGAGCTGATGAGAGAAATAAAGATTGCTGAACTGCAAACCTGATTCCCGATTATACATTGCCTTAGTTTTTCTCACCGTTGACATCTCTTGACTTCTCCCGTGAGTTCAAGACCCCACCATGATGTTCCAGGCGGTCTCATCCTCCTCCTCCTCCCTCTCTTCTCAGTCGGACACGGGACCTATGACATTGTCATCGGTGTCTCCAACGGAGGTGAATGGGGTGTATGGGGGCCATTTGAGTCTTGTCCCGATGGTTCCCGTGCCAGAGGGTTCTCTCTCAAGGTGAGATATATATAATAATAATATTATTTCTTGCATGGCAAGTGTAGTGCTTCTGATATGGGATTGTGATGGCACAATATTTAAATTGCCCGCGCAGAACTTACAATCTAATTTTGCAGGTTGTCACGGTAGACTCCTGTGGAGGTAGGATCTCAGTGGCGGAACAGCAGGAGCTTAGTAGGGGTACAGTCAGAGGTCCGAGGCAGGAGGCAGATAGCGCAGTCAGGTAACAAGCAGAGGTCGGCAACGAGGAGACTGGAACAGGACAGGGGAGCAGGGACAGGTCTGGGAGCAGGGACTGAGAACGGGGAAGGGACTGAGTCCAGGGAACAAACAGGGACAAGCCAGATTACCAGCAAGGGCCTTTACTGCGAACAGAATCAAATACAGGTACAGGAACGATCAGGATCAAAGACAGGCATGTGATAGGAGTTGACATGAAACTTAGTCAAGGAAGAAACTGGAAGGGAGGTTTATATAGGCAGGCTGAGAGTAGAGCACAGGTGCAGAGGTGTCAGGTATCAGGTTCCGGAATGTTCCTCAGTTTAGCAGCAGCAATCCCAGTGGACAAGTATAGCTACTGCAGGCTAGAACAGACATTGAGAGTGGTAGCAGTCCCGGTGGCCAAGCATGGGTACAGCAGGCTAGAGAATATGACACAGTGTGAAAGCGTAGAAATAAAACAATGAGTCATGGGTTCAAAGTAACAACGTGGTTTATCTGTACCAAGGCACAATTGGGAGAAAAGAATTCAAAAAAGAAACTAAAGCCTCTGACACATATTGCTTGGTATCACATTTTTATACAGTTTCAAAATGAGTAATACGCCCTTTAAGGGGGCAGGCTTAGAGATAAAAACTATATGATGACTATACAAAAATACATATGATATCTAAATATGCTGCATACGCTATATTCTTATCCTATAATTTACCATAATGTGGGCCTTTTGACCTTGTGACATATAGGAGTTGCTGTGTTCAGCCCTGTGTGTACTGTAGCTGTCAGATAACGAACCTAAATTCAGCAGAAATATCAAGACAGGAAAAATCTCTTACGATTGCATTTTCAATTCTTGCATGACTTGTAGGAATTACACAGGGCTATAGTTACATCTAGGACGTCGTTTGGGTTTTTGATGGTTTGTCTGATGGTGGTTACTTTGAGCTTTCAGTATTATGATGTGTTTTTGTTTGGTGTTGCTTTTTAGTAGGGTTCATTTCTGCTGTTTTGAATTTGGAATGATTGTGTTTATTGGATGGGATTGTATTTTATTTCATCATGGTTTTGGTGTGTGGTGGTTTTAATTATAATTCGGGTATCCTATTTGATTGATTAATGATGTGGTTGATAATTTTTGTTCTGCATTACTTTTGATTGTTTTTATTTTATGATGTTTTGATGGCATTGCATCGTTGGTTGTTTTTTTTTTTTAGGTTGACCATTGATGGCATAGTGGTAAAGAGCCATATTAGGCCTATGGGCATGATATGTACCACTGTGCCATTCAATTGTTTATTGCAGTTGTTATGTATTTAGTTAGCCATTTGTTAATTTAAAAGTATTGTTTGGGGGGGCACACAATTGGTACACGCAGGCAACGGGGAACCCGGACACGCGGGAACAACGGGTGACATCCGACCGGCCTGTTGTATTAACGTGTGTGCTGAAAAAGGTACACAATGCTTTTCTCACTGTCTCCGTTGTTTGCGTTAGCCTTCCGTGGTCAAAATTGGGGCGCTTTTACAGTACGATTCAATACGCTGCTTAGTAAATCGGCTGACTGGCAGAAAACGGGCGCGTTTGCTGTTTTTTGCCTGATCGGACGTATTTTGAATGCCTTTTACGGAGATAAAGCGCTGTTATCACTGTAGTGAATCGGCCGCAGGCGTATCGACTCTTAAAAGGCATTATCGGACTTAAAAGCAGTTATTACTGCTTAGTGCATGTCCCTATATATAGGAAATATTACAATCCTCTTATCCCTTTGCAAATTCATTTTTAACCTCACTTTTCTCATCCCTCCCACTTTCCTATGGAAATCTCCTTACATCTCTAATATAAACCTTTTACTCCCCTATCAGTAATTACCATGTTTTACATAATAGATAATCCCCCTACTATCCCCCTTATAGAAATCCTTTTTATTCTCCCCCAATTAGAAATTTCACTTATTCTCCCCAATCATAAACCCCCCTTATTCCCTTATACATTCCACTTATTCTACCCTATAAGAAATCCTCCCCACTATGTTATATCCCTTTATACGTCCCCCTATTAGATCTCCCTACTCACCTATAGAATCCCCCTCACTCCCCTATTAGAATCACCCCTTACTCCCCCTATTGAATCCCCCTTACCCCCCTATGAACTCCCACTCCCCTATTATAACGCCGTGTAATCCTCATCTAGAATTCCCTTACTCCCCCTATTAGAATCCCCCATTACTACCCCTAGTAGAGATCCCCCCTTACTCCCCCTATTAGAATCCCCTTACTCCTCTATTAGAATCCCCTTATTACTCCCCCCTATTAAAATCCCCTTACTCCCCCTATTAGGAACCCCCCTTACTGATCTATTAGAATACCCATACTCCCCCTATATTAAAACCCCTTACTCCCTATATAAAAATCCCCTTACTCCCCCTATTAGAATCCCCCTACTACATCTATTAGATCCCCCTAATCCCCTATTAAAATCCCCTTTACTCCCCCTATTAGATCTCCCATTACACCCCCTATTAGAATCTTCCCTTACTCCCCTATGAGAATCCTTTTACCTCCCCCTATAAAATCCCCCTTACCCCCTAGTTAGAATCCCCCTTATTCCCCCTATTAATCACCCTTACTCCCCCTATTAGAATCCCCCTACTCCCCATATTAGAAATCCCCTCCTAGCTTTCCCATTATCCCCTAAACTACAAACCTAAACCTATAACACCCCCAGTTGGCCGAGATTTGTTGGCCCAGATATGGGGGGCCCGATATCTCAATTATTGACATCCGATGCCCCATCCAGGGCCTTAAAGTAGGGAGAAGGGGGTCCCTGAGTCAGAAATCAAAGCAGTCTAAGAATTGCCCCATAACTCCGTTCCTGCCCCCACTGCTTGCCTTTCGATACCCCATTTAGGTCTGTCCCTAAGTTGAAGTGTTACCTGTAACCCCCATAAGATGCCCCTGTTCTAATTCCACAATAGGATTAATCTGAGAAGCCACATAGTAATTATATGGTCAGGTCAGGTGGACGTTGTTTACATGGGTTGAAAGGGTCAAGTCCCACGTAGGGGCAAAGTGGCCTAATGACAGGGACGTGTTAATGGGTTTTTAAAGGGTCAGTCCCACATAGGGGCAAGTGACCTAATGACAGGGACGTGTTTAATGGGGTTAAGGGCTAGTCCCACGGTAGGATGCAAAGTAGATAGGATGACCGGGACGTGTTTAATGGGTTAAGAGGGTCCAGTCCCACGTAGGGAGGCACAAGTGAGCCTAATGACGAAGGACGTGTTAAGGGGTTAAAGAGTCAGTTCCAGGTAGGGCAAAGTGACCTAATTACAGGGAGTGGTTAATGGAGTTTAAAGGGTCAGTAGCACACATAGGAGCAAAGTGACCTAATGACAGGACGTGTTGCAGGGTTATGAGGAAGTTTATATAAGGAGATTGATACATTGAAACTGATCTTCCTGATACAGTTGGTAGAGACGCATGGGGACGGTACTTGATAGGCTCTGACTGCGATCGCGACTGTACTGCGTTATCGAGAAATCAACGATTACAATGCAACTTAATCCAGTCTACTTGAAGGAAGGTTGAGAAAGGCACAGAACATTCAAGCTAACAGGTCTCTTCTTCACTTGTACGGAGTTCCCACCCTCACTGGTCTCTTTTCAATGTCAAGGCTTTTCAAACCTCACCGGTCTCTTCTCACTTGTAGAGCTTTCCCCCCCTCACAGGTATCTCTTCTCATGTGCAGAGCTTTCCAACCCTCAACCAGTATCTTTTCCTGTTCGTCAGCTTTCCTGAACCTCACATTCTTCTTCACATGTACAGATTGCTTGCCAAAACCTCACAGTCTCTTCTTCACTGTGTACAGAGGTTTCCACCAACTCTACCAGGTCTTTTCTTCACATGTGCAGAGCTTTTGCAGCACCTCACCGGACTCTTTTCACCATGTAAGAGGCTTTCCCAAACCTCACAGGTCTCTTCTTCACATTATGCAGAGCTTTCCCAACCCTCACAGGTCTCTCTTTTCACATGTTCAGGCTTTTCCTAAAACATCACATAGTTCTTCTTCACATTGTGCAAGGCTTGCCAAACCTCACAGGTCTCTTCTTCACATGTCCGAGCTCCTAAACACTCAGAACGTCTCTTCTTAATGTTACAGTGCTTGCCAAACCTCACAGGTTTCCTCTTCACATGTACAGAGCTTGCCAAACAATTTTAGGATGAGAGGGGGATAGTTGGGGGTGATCAGATAGCAGTGTATAATGGAGCAAAAAAGGGGCAGCAAAATGTTGGGGTGTATAGGGAGGGAAATTTAAGGACATTGGAAGGATAGCGGGTGTCCAGGGGTAGTATATAGAGAGGGTATTCATAGGCAGAGTTAGGAAGGAGGTCACAACCACTTATAGATTTAAAATCTCTTTTACTCTCCTCTATAGAAATCCCCTTTACTCCCCGAGAGAAGGCGTCGGACAGGGCGATGCACGAATTACGTATATAGATATTGGTCAACTTCCCCTAAAGTTCTGTGCCCTGTCCTACAGGTAGGTTCCTCTGCAAAAAAGGATTGAAGCTTTCTCTTCCCCACTTACCATGTTCTCATTCTTCTCTTCAGGCCTGGGGCTCATGGACCTCCCCTATATGGTGTCAAACGGACACCTCATTGCTTTCTCCTGAAAGATAGAGGCACCATCTCGGGAGGCGGTGACCAATAGAAGTGACAGATGGGCCACCGCCAACACCAGTTTAAGTGCTTCAAGACAACGGAACAACCATGTCTATTTGCCTTTAGTGGCGGTCCGATGAAGATGGAGCCAGTCCTGCAGAACGGTTCTGTGGCAGTCTGCACCCAAGGTGGGGCCAACCCAATGGACACGGAAAAGCACGCTCCTCCAGTGATGTCGAGTTCCGCACATGCTGTGCCAACTGAGTCTTCTCTCTTACTTAGACTTCCCATGTAAGGCCTCCAGTTTGTAACATTCAACTGGGAAATTCTTGGGAGGGATAGATTGGGGGTTTTAATCCTGTGGACCATATCTTAAATAGCTGGGGCGTTTGTGTTGGAGAGCAGATCTTTTGGTCCATACATTTGTTACTGTTCAATTTGAAATTTTCAAAAAACTGATTTTCATTTACCTGTATTTGCCTGGCTACTAGGGCGACACCTGAATACAAGGTGACCCCTCCATTCACGTAGTAGCAGGAAGAGATAAGTGTTACAAATACTCTTCTCTCGCTCTTCGTCTGTCTCTGTGCCTCGTCGGTCTCTTTTGGCTCTTCTGCTCTGTGTCCTAGGTACTGTCCTCTCGTCAGTCTGTCTCTCTGTCATTTTATTTATCCTCTCTGTGCCTCTGTCTGTGTTCTGCGTGTCAGTATCTCTCTGTCCTCTCTTTCTCTGTGTCTCTATGTCTGTTCTGTGTTTCTCAGGTCTGTCTCTGTGTCTCTCTGTCGTCTCCTGTTCTATTCATGGTCTCTTCTCTGTGCCTCTGTCTGTGTCTCCTGTGTCAGCTCTCGTCTCCGATCTGTCTCTCGTTTTGAGTTGCCAGCGATACTTTTCAGAATCACACATTACAGTTCATACACAAATAAACAGATAAGCATTCATACAAGCAAACACTCAGAAAATGGTGGTTAGGCCAAAATGGAGGTGATGATAGCCACACACATTATCTCAATCTTCACACAGGTACAGTCAAATATTTTAACTTATGCCAGGACTACTTCAGAGGCCAGCTAATTACTGCAAAAATCTCCTTTATAACTGTGATTTATACTTTTTACTCTCTGTATTTAGAAGTAGCCGATACTCCATTTCCACGTATTAGATAACCCCCCTTTATTGTCCATATTAGACACTATGGGGCTGTGCACAAAGCAGTGATACAGTAAGTGTTTTTAAGTGAGATAAATGCCTTTATGGCGCAATTTATGGCGCAACTTTTTTATCAATGTTGGTGTTTTGGCGATTAAAAGCCTTTTAAGCACAATACTGCAGTTTTATCACTGCTTTGTGAATCGCGCTACACGCAATTTTGCAGCATAAGGCATTTATCTCACTTAAAACCCCCTTACAGTTTCACTGCATTGTGTATAGCCCCCCTGTGTGTTTACATGATACCGGAAAGCAGACACTCTGGGGGCTGTGCGCAAAGCAGCGAGATTTTGCGCCTGATTGGGAAATTTTGACTCGCCCATTACAAAGTGAAGCGAAACGCGGGATTCACGGTGAAGTGAAACGCATTTTGGTCCGTGCGGCCAAAAATATGTCTGATCGCGCAAGCTGATTTTCCCCCCCTGCTATCGTGCATAACTTCTACAGCTTTTATGTATTTTAAATGTATTTTGCTTATTTGTTTTGAAATGTTTTGCCTATTTATTTTTTATTTATAGGATGGCATTTTTAGCGGTGTTTAAAATGGTTTATTTCAGGGGGGATTGCTCTTTGCTTTTTAATAGTGGCTTCTTTTTGGTATTTTGATTTTGTCTGATGGTGGTTACTTTGAGCTTTCAGTTATTTATTGATGTGTTTTGTTTGGTGTTTGCTTTTTAGTAGTGGTTCATTTCTGCAGTTTTGAATTTGAATGATTGTGTTTATTTGGAGATTTATTTTATTCATTCATGGTTTTGTTTTGGTGTTTTAATTGTTAATTCTGGTATTTATTTGGATTGGATTAATTGATTGGTGGTAATTTTGTTCTTCTTACTTCTTTATTGTTTTTTTTTTTTTTTCAACTTAAATTTTTATTTTGTTCAAGTGGCATGTACATACAGTGAATATGATAACGGCATCGAACGAGATCGACCTGCTTCACATGCTACTCCCGTATGTGTAGGGGTTGACATGGACAGACATACTGGGTAGACAAACAGACGAACAGGGAGGCTCTTTATTGTTTTTATTTTCTGATTGTTTTGATGGCATTGCATCATGTTTGTAATTGTTTTTTTTTTTAGGTTGACCATTGATTGGCATAGTGTGAAAAGATGCCCATATTATACGGGCATGATGTACCCACTGTGCCATTCAATTGTTTTATTGGCAGTTGTTATGTATTTAGTTAGCCATTGTTTAATTAAAAGTATTGTTTGGGGGGGCACACAATTGGTACCGCAGGCCACAGGGGACCCCTGGACACCCGCGGGGAACACCCGGTGACATCCGACGGCCTGTTGTATTAACGGTGTGCTGAAAAAAGGTACACAATGCTTTTCTCACTGTCTCCGTTTTGTTTGCGTCAGTCTTCAGCTGGTGCAAAAATATGGCGCGCTTTTACAGTACGATTCACATATCGCTGCTTAGTAAATCGCGCTGACTGGCAGAAAACGGCGCGTTTGCTGTTTTTTGCCTGATCGGACGTATTTTGAATGCCTTTTACGGACGATAAAGCGCTGTTATCACTGCTTAGTGAATCGCGCCGCAGGCAGTATCAGACTTAAAAGGCATTTATCGTACTTAAAAGCAGTTATTACTGCTTAGTGCATAGTCCCCTATATATAGGAAATATTACAATCCCCTTTTATTCCCTTATTGCAAATTCATTTTTTAACCTCACTTTTCTATCCCTCACACTTTTCCCTATGAGAAATCTCCTTACATTCCCTAATATAAAACCTTTTACTCTCCCTATCAGTAATTACCATTGTTTTACCTATTTAGATAATCCCCCATACTATCCCCCTTATAGAAATCCTTTTTATTCTCCCCCAATTAGAAATTTCACTTATTCTCCCAAATCATAACCCCCCTTATTCCCTCTATTAAGCATTCCACTTATTCTACCCTATAAGAAATCCTCCCCACTATGTTATATCCCCTTTATACGTCCCCCTATTAGATATCTCCCATACTCCCCCTATTAGAATCCCCCTTACTCCCCCTATTAGAATCCCCCTCACTCCCCTATTAGAATCCCCCTTACTCCCCCTATTAGAATCCCCCTTACTCCTGTGAAGATTGAGATAATGTGAGTGGCTATCATCACCTCCATTTTGGCCTAAACCACCATTTTCTGAGTGTTTGCTATATGAATGTATATTTGTCTCATTCGTGAATGAATGAATGAATGAACTGTGAATGTTTGAATCTGAAGAATTCCTAAAAGGCAGGCAAGAATTGAAATAGCATTCGTAAGCAATTTCTCCTAAGATATTCCTGCTGACCATAGTGTAGTTGTTATCTGACAGCTACAATACACATACAGGGCTGAACAGAGTAACTCCCTTATGTCACATGGTTAAGAGGCCCACATTATGGTAAATTATCGATAAGAATATAGCAATGTAAAGCATATTTAGGCATCAGCAAATATATATTTTTGCATGTCATCATATCATCATTTATCTATAAGCCAGCCCCCTTAAGGGGTGTATTACTCATTTTGAAATGTATAAAAATGTGATACTAAGCAATATGTTTTCAGAGGCCTGAGTTCTTTCTTTGAACTCTTGTCTCCCAATTGTGCCTTGGTACAGATAAACTCATGTGTTACTTTGTTTTGAACCCTTGTCTCATTGATCTTATTTCTAGGCTTTGACAGATGGCTGCCGTCGAATAGGGACCCCAATACCTCGGGACCAGGAGACCCCAGACGGAGCAGCTGCCTACATTACTCAAACGTGCACACTTGGAATAAGGTATGGCTTTATCCTTTTTAACAAAAAAAGCCGTTAGATTAAAGTTTGAGTGATCTGTAGACAGTTTGTTCTTTATGGGCAACCTACCTGAGTGACGGGACACCCTGTATCACGTGAGTTTATCAATATTATACTGATCAGGTATTGTTATTGTTGTTTTTGTATTATTGCCATAAACTCAGGTTATACCGTGTGCCGCTAAACGGCAGGGCCAAGTAAGGGCCCGGAAGGTATAATAATTAATAAGGTGTTAAGTCTCCTAGAACTTGGGGAGAGAACTATTGTTAAGGAACAGCAGGTAACTGTTTTTAAGGCCACTGTTCCTTAACTCTATATTCTACTTATATTATACCAAGGGTTGGGGCACCTTATTGGTACATGGTCAACTAACGTTGATCGGTGTAAGGTACATGGTCAGCTAACGTTGATCGGTGTAATAGAGGAGAATTATGGGGAAACCTACGTTCTCAGCAGTCGCCGGCGAAGGGTACGTCCCTTGAAATTATGTGTGGACTTTATGGCAATAAAATGTTTTAAAAATGGATATTTAGTGACGCAGAGTATATTAAATAAGAAGAAAAGTGAAACATATCAGGCTCGGTTTTAAAAATAACTGTAGCATTATTGGACCCCCCTTTTTTCCTCACCCCTTTTTTCCTCTTCCCCCTTTTCTCACCCTTTTTCATTGAAAAGGAGTTGCATGTCTGTGAGGCACAGGAGTTGCATGTCTGTGAGACATGGAAGTTAATTATTAACCTAGGAAGAAATGGCTTGAATTTAAGAATCTTAAAGTAGTTTTTTAGGAATGAATGCATTAATACTGCATGGAAGAAAAAGAGGACCTCCTCTTTAAATGTTTTTTGTTTGTTTTTAAATCTTAGAAAGCTCATAGAAACTAGTTTGATGGCATAATAATATACATGTCATGGAATAAAGTGTTTGTGTCACTCTGATAGTTAATGTATGTATGTATGCATGTCTTTATTCATATAGCGCCATTAGTGTACATAGCGCTTCACATTGTCACTTGTTGTACTAATCATAAAAATAACAAATAATCTCTTGTAAAAGGGTCATTTAAGTTTAAACCCTTTTGTCAAAGTGTATTAAGCCTGCTGCCATTTACAAGGCATGACAGTAGCATTTAAAATAAACCTAGGAAGTATTGTATGTTAAAGTCTGTTAGTGTAATATTTTAAAAGAGAATGAAAATTTGGCAGTTGTAAAAAGAAGTCATTTCACCCTGACTCAAATATGAATTTGTATTTTTTTCACAGTAGCACATGTTTGTTCCTGGGCGTAGGAGATACTGTGTTACAATATTTAAATGAAGTTTTCAATTTAAATTTTATGTGCTGATTTAGAGGAGTCAGGACTAAAAGCAAGGTATATCTATAATGCAAAGTTTTAAAAAGTAAATGTTTATTTTTTATTTAAACAAAAAGAAAGAGTCTGATCTTATGGAGTAAGGAAGCTTTATTAAGTTTTACTCTGGCCCACAAGATTAAGATCATGTTGGAGTTTTGTAGAAAGTAGAATGAATGTTGATGGAAGATAAACTCAGAGAGCGTGTGTATGTGTCTGTGTGGGTGTGTGTAAGAAATATAAGGAATTATAAATGTAGCGGTCATGTAAAATGCCTACAGTCATCTCTCCTGCTGGCAGTAAGGCCTGGTAAGTGTGGGCATGCCAGCAGTAATCATGGAGGTTTTCCCTCACACCCTGGTGGGGTGCTCTGTGTATGGCTGGGACTGGTCACATGCTCTGACTCCATGGTTAGTGATGTCAGAGGTGTGTCAGCCTCAGAAGCTTACATAAGGCACAGCACTGTGTTCTAAAGTTGGTTGTTGTTCTGCTGAGGAAGGAGTTCCAGCTCTTGTCAGAGCTGAGGAAGGAGATCAAGTTATATCAGAGTGTCAGTTATGTTATAGTAACTCCATGGGAGGCTGTGTCCAGGGACCTGGCACAGGACAGTGATTCCTGCGGGAATAGTGAATCCCTGATCTGGGTGACATACCTAACTAAAGGGAGCACTGGCGAGATGAGCGGCTGAAGATACTCCTTGTGGAGGGCAGTTGCCCTGCCGTGTCAATAAAGATGAGTTCAGCCAGAAACCCTCTCGTGTATCTATCTGGAATGAGTGTACAGAGAGGAGCACCACGGAGGAGTTCCTCGCCAGGATCATCCCCTTGCGGACGCAGGGACCCTGGTGAGGTGGAGGCGCTGCACTGTAACTAGGTGAGACTCAGCACACTACCTCAGCTGCCTGTCTGACGGGTTCTCCCCACACACCATCATGCGGGAGACTCAGGAGTCCTGTAGCCAGCAGGTGCACCATATGACATATCCACACTGTAATGGGGTCCGGTTAGACCACAGGGGCCAATGTGAGATTGGGTGGGTCAGGCCGGGCCAGAAACACCGTTACATTTGGAGGCGAGCTGCTGAGATCAGATCCGTCAACAGGACAGGCTTTTAGCTAGGTCACTTGGAAACAGGGAGAGTGTCTGCTGCCACTTTGTGCTGCGTAGGGACGGACCTAGGGGTGGTCAGGGGGCTGACGGGATATTGTCAGTTCGCAGGGACAACCTAGGGGCCTGAAAGGAGTGAGGGGTCTGGAGCGGGCTATAGCTGACCGAGTCACCTTGAGGCAGTGCTAGTTGGTAGGATGCCAGAAGGGACAGCCTGTTAACTTGGTCAGGAGTCCTGGAGAGGGTCTGCGCTAGGCTGACCAAGACAGGTAGACGCCCCAAGTACTGCATGGCAGAGCCAGCCAGAGTACCTAGCCATTCCAGACACTCACCGTAGGGAGCACAGACTGGGAGGAAGGAGTCACAGCAGACACTGAGAGAGTGAGCCTAGCCTGAGGTAGTGCAACCCTGAGTCACACCTAGAGAACGCCGGGATGGACAGTGACTAATTCAGCCCCTGTGCTGAGTCAACCGGTGAGTTTATGGGACCCTCCCCTGATTTCTACCAGGGGGAGTGACTTTCAATTATGGCCTGTGGGGATGCACCCACTGGGCCCAGGGACTGATATCCAGACGGCGCCACTACAAAAAGTAGTTCCGGCTGTGGAGGTGAATTGCAAGAAAGCGTACCTTGTGCAAAAAGCTGCTGCAAGGAGAAGGCGGGAACTAGCCGTTGTCAGATGAATTGCAATATACCAAAAGTGTATACTGCTGCACAAAAAATATAAATTGACCACACATACAGTACACTACAGTATGTGAAGATTGAGATAATGTGAGTGGCTATCATCACCTCCATTTTGGCCTAGACCACCATTTTCTGAGTGTTTGCTATATGAATGTATATTTGTCTCATTCGTGAATGAATGAGTGAACTGTGAATGTTTGAATCTGCAGAGTATCGCTCCTGGATATAACTAACCCTTTTGTAATTCCTAACAGGCAGGCAAGAATTGAAATAGCATTCGTAAGCAATTTCTCCTAAGCTATTCCTGCTGATCATAGTGTAGTTGTTATCTGACAACTACAATACACATACAGGGCTGAACAGAGTAACTCCCTTATGTCACATGGTTAAGAGGCCCACATTATGGTAAATTATCGATAAGAATATAGCAATGTAAAGCATATATATGTATCAACTAATATATTTTTGCATGTCATCATATTATCACTTATCTATAAGCCAGCCCCCTTAAGGGGTGTATTACTCATTTTGAAATGTATAAAAATGTGATACTAAGCAATATGTTTTCAGAGGCCTGAGTTCTTTCTTTGAACTCGTCTCCCAATTGTGCCTTGGTACAGATAAACTCATGTGTTACTTTTTGAACCCTGTATTTGACTCATTGATCTTATTTCTAGGCTTTGACAAGTATATACTGTTGTAATATAATAAATATACTATATAAATACGGTATACTGTTGTTATATCATAATAAATACACATCATATACTGTATATTCGTTGTCAGATGAATTGCAATATACCAAAAGTGTATACTGCTGCACACCCTTACTCCCCCTATTAGATATCCCCTTACTCCCCCTATTAGAATCTCCCTTATTCTCCCTATTAGAATCCCCTTACTCCCCTATTAGAATCCCCCTTACTCCCCCTATTAGAATCCCCCTTACTCCCCCTATTAGAAATCCCCTTACTCCCCCTATTAGAATTCCCCTTACTCCCCCTGTTAGAATTCCCCTTACTCCCCCTGTTAGAAATCCCCTTTGCTTTCCCATTATCCCCTAAATCCCAAACCTCACTATAACACCCCCGAGTTGGTCCGAGTTTCTGGCCCAGATATGGGGGGCCAATATCTCAATTATTGACATCCGATGCCCCATAACAGGGTCTATAAGTAGGGAAGAAGCGGGTCCCTGAGTCAGAAATCAAAGCAGTCTAAGAATTGCCCCATAACTCCGTTCTGCCCCCACTGCTTCCTTCTTGCCCCATTTAGGTCTGTTCCCTAATGAGAAGTGTTACCTGTAACCCCATAAAGTGCCCCCTCGTTCTAATATCCCACAATTAGGATTAATCTGAGAAGCAACATAGGTAAATTATATGGTCAGGTCAGTGACGTGTTTAATGGGTTAAAGGGTCAGTCCCACATAGGGGCAAAGTGACCTAATGACAGGGACGTGTTTAATGGGTTAAAGAGTCAGTGCCACGTAGGGGCAAAGTGACCTAATGACAAGGACGTGTTTAATGGGTTAAAGGGTCAGTCCCACGTAGGGGCAAAGTGACCTAATGACAGGGACGTGTTTTTTTTATATAACTTTGGTTTTATTGAGTTTTTCAGCAAAAGACATGTACAACCAAATCTTCAACAGACATTGTACAAAGAAATTTTGTTGCATACTAACATTTATCACAAACAGGTATTGGGATACAACCAAAAATAAAATAAAAGAAAGCAAAGAAAAGGGGGGAAGTAGGGGAGAGAGGGGACTGAGAAAAGGGGGGGGGGAGGGAGGTGTGGTGCGGGAGTCAATCCCACCAGGATTAATAATATCATGGTGTTTCAGCTCCTAAAGGTTGCTATACCCTTAGCCCAACCTGGTGAACCTATCCACTCGAGGTCTTAGATACCCACACCGCGGGCATATCGAGGATGCTCTTGGCGCTGCGTGTCCTACGTGATTCCTACCCTCAGCATTATTCAAGGGAAAACGCATCTATTACTATCAAAGCAGTATAGTATCTCTTCCTACTCCCGGGATGTCCCTCTGGTCCAACCAAGGTGTCCAAGTTGTTAGATAAATTTCGCCAGTGTCGTTAACTAGACTTGTTAATTTCTCCATCTGGCATACAAACCAAATTCTGTTCCGAATCTTGGAAATTAGAGGAATTTCGGGTTGCTTCCATAATGCTGCGATCTCGCACCGAGTAGCTGTTGCGAAATAAGCAACTAGTTTATTACTTGATTTAGTCCACCCCATGGACGGTCTGTTCAGCAGAAACCGCCACGAGTCCATATCAATTTTGAGATTCAGAATCTTCTCAAGCCAATCTCTGATTTTTCGCCAAAGCGGTCTAATCCTCGGGCAACACCACAGCATATGTAGCAGATCAGCTGTTTCTCCACACTGTCTAGGGCACAGGGGGGAGTACCCTGGTACGAATTTAGATAATTTCAAGGGAGTGTGATACCATCGCATTAAAACTTTATATGCGTTTTCCCTTAAAGTTGTGCATATAGAGCTCTTGGCAGATGCCGTAATTATTCTAGCCCATTCTTCAGTCTCTAAAACTTCACCTAGATCTCTCTCCCACTGATCCATGTACCTCAGTTTGTGGTCAACTTGTACCCCTGAACCGATCACCTCTTTGTACAGCAGCGATATGAGTCCCCTGGTATCCATCTCAACTAGACAGAGCTTTTCAAACTTGGTTAGTGGGGGTCGTGGGGTAACGTTAATGTAAAATGCTCGCAGTTGGAGAAATCTAAAAATCTCTGAGGGGGGGATGTTTGATTCCTCTCTAATTTGTGCAAAGGGCTTCATATCTTTGCCCCCCTCTAGATCTCGGAGTCTTTGTATGCCTAATTGCTTCCAAATTGTAAATTCCTTTCTGTACAGGCCTGGAGCAAAATCTGTGTTGCCCCATAGCGGGGTCATCAGAGATCCTCTAGATAGCAGATTACATTTACTTTTATTGGCCTCCCAGATAGCCAGCAAGTTCGCCACTGAGGCCAGCGGCTTATTCATCAGCTTCAAGGCTGTTTTGGGTAACCATATCAAGCTTTTTAACTCCACTGGGGAGCAAGCTTCACTTTCCAATGCAACCCACCTTTTCGAATCCGGGTTTACGTGCCATTGGGAAATTTGGCTTAATTGTGCCGCTTTGTAATAAGATAGCAGACAAGCTACCGCCAGGCCCCCCTCCAATGTTGTTTTATTTAGAATCATACCCTTTACTCTCGTTTTTTTTCCTTCCCATATGAATTTGGATATTGCAGACTGAAGTGAGAGTATGTCCGTCAGTCTGAGTGGCACCGGTAATGTCTGAAACAAATAAAGGATGCGTGGGAGGAGATTCATCTTTATACTATGTAACCGTCCGATCCAGGAGATTTTAAAAGACGCCCACTTTCTCAGCTCTTCCTTCAGATCGCGGATCGGTTTGGGGAAGTTTGCTTGGTAGATACTGTTGTAATCTTTGGGGATAATAACTTCTAGGTATTTCACCCCATTTTTAAGCCAATTAAAGTTGACATTGATCTTTATCAACTTTTCTGTCTCTTTCGGGAGGCTTATATTCAGGACTTCAGACTTAGATTGGTTGATCTTAAAGCCTGATATGTCATGAAATTTCCTTAGCAAGTTGAATAGGTTCGGTAAGGAAGTGAGCGGCCTTGAGATTGTCAGCAAGACATCATTTGCGTATAGCGCTATCTTATGCGTCTGTGAGCCCGCCTCGATGCCTCCAACATCCGGATTATTTCTAATCTGTGCCGCTAAGGGCTCTATACACATTGCAAATAGAAGGGGGGATAGTGGGCACCCCTGCCTGGTGCCGCTTCTAATTTGGAAAAGGTCAGACGGAAATCCCTGGTGGATCACCCTGGCTGCCGGACCCTGGTATAGTGACAGGATAGCATTGATCACCATCCCAAACTCTCCAAGCGTGGCCCTCAGATATGGCCAGTCAATCCTGTCGAAAGCTTTTTCAGCATCTAGACTCAACATCATAACTGGGATCTTACGTACATTGGCTATATCTATCAGATCGATGATCCGTCGGGTGTTATCTGCAGCTTGTTGACCCTTAATAAACCCGACTTGATCTGGATGTATGAGTCTGGGCAGGATGTGACTTAATCTATTGGCCAGCAATTTAGCATATATTTTGATATCTGTGTCAATGAGCGAAATGGGCCTGTAACTTGAGCAATCTAATGGGTCTTTCCCAGGCTTATAAATTACTGAGATGGACGCTTGGAGCATCTGTTCCGGGAATGCAGCCCCGTCTAGCACCGCATTGAACATTCTGAGGAGGTGAGGCCCCAGGAGCTCAATGTATTTTTTATAATAAAGGTTGGAGAACCCGTCAGGTCCAGGTGCTTTGGAGGGTTTGAGGCTCTGAATAACCTGGGTAAGTTCCTCTAGTAAAATCTGCTCCTAAAACTTCCCTTTCCGAACCACTCAATCTTGGTAAGTGTGCGCTCTTCAGGAAATCCTTCATGGCACTTTTGGTTTTACCATTATGTGCCACCTTTTCCCCATTATAAAGGCTCTCTTAAAAACTCCTGAATTCCTCCACTATCAGTTTTGGGTTGGCTGTTTTGGCTCCTGTTATTAGCCGTAACTCCCGAATACTATAGTTTGGCTGTCTATTCCTCAATTTGTTGGCCAGTAAGGTATCTGGTTTGTTTGACTTATCATAGAATAGCCTTTTGGACCAACTCACCGTGTTGTCTGCCTGGGAGGTCAAGACTAGATTAAGCTCGACTCTAGTATCTTGGATTTCTTTAAGTAGGGCCGGACTCTGATCCCGTTTATGTTTGAGTAGGAGTTCTCTAAGCTTAGTTTGTAGGGTAGTGATTTTCCAATTTCTTTCCCTTTTCCTTTTAGCTGCTAATTTAATTAGGGTCCCCCTCAAGGTTGCCTTGTGTGCTTCCCACAATACAAGGTGGGATTGAACACTACCCGTATTAATTTGGAAAAATTGGTCTATTTCCTTACTAATTATTTGTTCGGACCCTGGAACCTTCAGGATTGCCTCATTAAGTTTCCAATTTGCTCCCGGCCTGTCCAGAAATTTTTGGTTACACCGTAGCTCTATAGGTGCATGTTCCGACCATGAAATATCATGGATCCCTGAATGGGGGATCTTCGGGACCAGTCTGCT
The DNA here is from genome assembly GCA_036426205.1 of Ascaphus truei. NCBI lineage: Eukaryota > Metazoa > Chordata > Amphibia > Anura > Ascaphidae > Ascaphus > Ascaphus truei. The sequence continues at coordinate 2,126,363 of CM071586.1, forward strand.
AGAGACAAAGAAGTAATCGATTCTGCTATAGGATAAATGGGGGTGCGAGAAAAAGGTATAATCTCTTTCTAACGGGTGCATCTCCCTCCAGATGTCTATTAGTTGACTATCCCTAAGTCCTTTCTGAAGGGCATCTATATATGACTTTTTGTTAGCCTTATGGGGGCCTGATCTGTCCATCCCTGGGTTGATCGCTACATTGAAATCACCCGCCACAATTAAATCACCCTTGGCCACTGATCTAAGTGTGTCAAAGAACCCTTTAATGGATGAGGGGTCTTGCTCACATGGAGCGTATATCGTAGCCAGCGTTATAGGCTGGGCTTGCATAGTGCCTACTATAACTAGGTACAGGCATACCCCGGTTTAAGGACACTCACTTTAAGTACACTCGCGAGTAAGTACATATCGCTCAACAGGCAAACGGCAGCTCACGCATGCGCCGGTCAGCACGTCCTGAACAGCAATACCAGCTCCCTACCTGCACCGAAGCTGTGCGCAAGCCGGGAGACTATAGAGACTGTTACACATGTGTTATTTACATCAGTTAAGCACGTATATAACGATTGCCGTACAGTACATGCATCGATAAGTGGGGAAAAGGTAGTGCTTGACTTTAAGTACATTTTCGCTTTACATACATGCTACGGTCCCATTGCGAATGTTAATGTGGGGTATGCCTGTATCTACACTCTTTATCTCTCTTAACCACCTCTTCTATAAATGGGATGTTGTTGTGAAGCAGGATCGCTACTCCTCTTTTCTTTTCCGTCCTTGCAGAGGAAAGGTAAAACCGCTTAAAGCTCTTATCCCAAAATTGGGGGGCGCTTTTGCCGCTAAAGTGCGTCTCCTGTAGAAACACTACGTCGGCCCGCTTGCGTTTGTAATGCGCTATAGCTATTCGGCGTTTGCTCGGGCTATTTAAACCTTTAGTGTTGTGGGAGACCATAGTCAACGACATAGTGTAGTGGAGTTTTTGTTATCGCTGTAAGTGCTATCTATTTGTAGGTCCATATAGCCCCTGAGCCCTCTGGCCCAGCTACTTCAGTCGGGTGCCCGCACCACAGCGGGAGGGGGTGGAAGGGGGGGGGGGAGGGTAGGGGTAAACAAAACAATTGAGGGGCCGAAGCTGACCGTGGTCAGCAGTGGTCCCTTGGCCCTCAGGCGAACCTTGCGCCCTGGAATGCCCAGTGGGGGCTTCCTAACTCCCAACCACTTCTCGTGGCCGGGTGCCCGAGGGACTTGTCTGTGCATGATGGAGTGACCCATTCGTGCACAGCTTGAGTCGCAGGCGGCCGGCCCAGGTGGTCCCGAACCCGGCACCATCTATACAATACATGGAAGCAGTTGTGTGCCATAGCAAACCGACTTGTGTGAATCACGAAAACTATATACAGTGAAACTGTAAAACTGGTTATGTCTTTTTCGTCCTCCCCTGCCTTCTTTGTGCCACCCCCCTATATGACTGGTGGAGATCATACTGTCACAACAGAGTATTCGGTGTGCGGCCCCCCTCTCCCCTCCGCAGTGGGCTATTCTTGTGGGGGTCTCCCCCTTATGCTAATTATGACCTAGAGGTAACATATCTGAGAGACAGAGTTGTGATAAGTCCCGGACTGTAGCCTCCTCCATCTCTCCTGTGCAAGTCTTGTAATCATGACACCCCTCCCCCCCTCCCCTCCCCACCCTTCCTACCGGACTCTTTGACTCCATAGAGGGGGTGCTGATTGTTCTGGAGCCCTCAGAGAAATGGTGTCTGGTTCCAGAACAGCAGCCATGTGTGGCGATGTCCCTTCAGATGGCCACCCCTCTCATCGATACAGCCCCGAGTTCCCCGCTCCTCCTCTCAGGAGCTCCCGACTGTAAGGATTGGAGAGACATGTTAAGTATATGACATTGTATAGGAACATTACTCCCTGAGAGGGAAACACCTTCAGCTTAATCTTCCTATCTCTCCTACTTTCCAGCTCTCACTAGTGGGATTGTCTACCTCTCTTCCTCACCTATCCCCCTTCTAGAGGTAGGGCCCTTTATCTTGTTCATGAGGGTGTTCTCCCATCTTTGAGCCTGCATACCCCCTATCTAGGCTCTCTATTCTTTCGCTCTCTCATCCCTCCCCCGTCCCATCCTACCCCCCTCATGCTTTTCCTCTCCCTACTCTCGCCTCCGTCTCCAATACTCGTCGCCCCCTCCACCCATCTTCTCTCCTCTCTCTAGCCTCCTCTTAACCTCTCCAACTATCCTCCCAGCCTCCGTCCTCTCCCCCCTTACCACATTCTGCCTCCCCTTCTGGTCCCCCACCCCACTCCCCCCCTTGCTATGGAGATCAACTTATGTGGTGCTGCTGGTGTCTGTGCTGCTCTTCCTCCTGTCCCAGTCCGGCTTCTGCTTCCTCCGTCTCCTTGGTTCCTGTTCCGCTTCATGTCCCTCTGTTAAGTGGGTCAACCGGATCCGTTCGCTGCTCCAGGCCAACCTTTCGCCACACGGGGGCGCTCTCCGTCAGTCTATGGATCGACTTTCCCTCTGTCGAATTGCTGCCGTCATCCACCAGGTGTCGCTCTCCGGCCAGACTCCCAATGCTAGGAGCAAGATGGCCGCGGCTCCAGTTCCTGCCACTAGGGGATCTCTGTGACAGCCTTCTTCCCCAGATTGAAGAAAATGGCCGCACCACGCTCTTCTCGCCACCAGAGGGGATCGGAAGTACCTCTCTCAGTTAGGTTTTGAACCGGGGGAGGCTCCTTTAAATCCTGGCACGGGGACGGACAGCAACGAGGCAACCCTCAGTCTTTGCGTTTGCTCCCTGACGGCTCCACACGCTGCCAGGAAGCTGCCGGAGTGGGAGCTTCAGCGGGTACCTGTCGTTCGGGGCTCGGGGGAGAGACCGGTAGGTCTAACTTTTTTAAGAATTCTGCGCCTCCTTCCAGGTGTTTCAGGGTAGTGGCTACTCCATTTTTGATTACCATTAAGCCGAAAGGGAAAAGCCAGCGATAGCGGATTCCATAATCCTTTAGGACTCTGGTGACAGCCGCGAGGGCTCTCCTTTTTAACAGGGTTTGTGGGGCCAGATCCTGGAAGACTTGCAGTCTCACCCCTTCAAACTCCAGGGTCTTCGCAGCTCGGGCAATTTGGCACACATTTTCTTTAATTTTGAAATAATGAAGCCTAATGATGATGTCCCTCGGGGGGGTCACCCTGTTGCGGTTTAGACCGCAGGGCCCGGTGACATCTGTCGAATTGCAGTTCAGCCTCACTTTTATCTGGCAATATATGTTGGAGCCAGTTTGAGGTGAAGTCCTCTGGATCCGACACGGATTCCGGGACCCCTCGCAGGCGTATGTTGTTACGCCTGTCCCGGTTTTCCGCGTCCTACTGCCGGTCCTGCAAGTCAGCAATCTGTCTGTGTAGTTGGGCCATAGACTTGTCATTTTTTTGAAGGTAAGTAGCATGTGCGTCCACTTTGTTTTCAAGTGTGTTAGTTCTTTCCCCTATGCTGTCTATGTCCTGCCTAAGCTTCCATAACTCCTTCTGGAAGAAGGTCTTCATTTCGGAGCAGAATGCCTTCATATCAGTCCTCGTGACCCAGTCCTGATCTGCGGCCCCCGCTCTGCTTGCGGGTCTGCTCGTGGACATGTCACTTTCAGAGTCAGAGCCCGCCATTTGCCCGCTGTCCTCCCCTCCACTTACTAGCGTCGGCTCTCCCTTTTGAAAAGAATCGGTTACCACGGAGGTTCTTTTACGTGTAACCGCTTTCTTTGGCATCCTAAGGTGTTCCAGTTTCTAAAATGCTGTGTTTCACTGCTGATCGTCGTTTTTTTATGCTTTTGTTATTTAATATTGGTGCCGGTTGGGACGGAGCCTCTCACTTAGGCATCCATAACCCTAGCCGCCGCGCATGCGCCTATCGACAGGGACATGTTTAATGGGTTAAAGGGTCAGTCCCACGTAGGGGCAAAGTGACCTAATGACAGGGACGTGTTTAATGGGTTAAATGGTCAGTCCCAGGTAGGGGCAAAGTGACCTAATGACAGGGACGTGTTTAATGGGTTAAAGGGTCAGTCCCACGTAGGGGCAAAGTGAGCTAATGACAGGGATGTGTTTAATGGGTTAAAGAGTCAGTCCCACGTAGGGGCAAAGTGACCTAATGACAGGGACGTGTTTAATGGGTTAAAGGGTCAGTCCCACGTAGGGGCAAAGTGACCTAATGACAGGGACGTGTTTAATGGGTTAAAGGGTCAGTCTCACGTAGGGGCAAAGTGAGCTAATGACAGGGACGTGTTTAATGGGTTAAAAGGTCAGTCCCAGGTAGGGGCAAAGTGACCTAATGACAGGGATGTGTTTAGGGGTTATGAGTAGTTATATAAGAAATTGATACATTGAAACTGATCTTCCTGATACAGATGGTAGAGACGCATGGGGACGGTACTGATACGGCTCTGACTGCGATCCGACTGTACTGCGTTATCGAAATCAACGATCTAAATGCAACTTTAATCCAGTCTACTGAAGGAAGGTGAGAAAGGCACAGAACATTCACAGCCTAACAGGTCTCTACTTCACTTGTACAGAGCTTTCCAACCCTCACAGGTCTCTTATTCACATGTGCAGAGCTTTTCCAAACCTCACCATTCTCTTCTTCACATGTACAGAGCTTTCCAACCCTCACAGGTCTCTTCTTCACATGTGCAGATCTTTTCAAAACCTCACTGGTCTCTTCTTCACAGGTGCAGAGCTTTTCCAAACCTCACTGGTCTCTTCTTCACATGTGCAGAGCTTTCCCAAACCTCACAGGTCTCTTCTTAACATGTACAGAGCTTTTCAAACCTCACGGGTCTCTTCTTCACATGTTCAGAGCTTTCCTAAACCTCACGGGTTTCTTCTTCACATGTTAAGAGCTTTCCTTAACCTCACAGATCTCTTCTTCACATGTACAGTGCTTGCCAAACCTCACAGGTTTCCTCTTCACATGTATAGAGCTTGCCAAACATATATTAGGATGAGGGGATGTTGGGGGGTATAGATAGGGGTGTATAATGGAGCAAAAAGGGCAGCAAAATGTTGGGGTGTATAGGGAGGGAAATTTAAGGCATCTGGAAGGATAGCGGGTGTCCAGGTATATAGAGAGGGGTATCACTAGGAGATTAAGGAAGGAGGTCACACCACTTATAGATTTAAAATCTCTTTTACTCTCACTCTATTAGAAATCCCCTTTACTCCCCAGAAGGGCGTAGGACAGGGGCGATGCCACTATATAGATAATTGGTCAGACTTCCCCTAAAGTTCTGTGCCCTGTCCTCAGGTAGGGTCTCCTCTGCAAAAGGACCTATGAAGCTTTCTCTCCCCACTTACCATGTTCTCATGTCTCTCTCTCAGGGGCTCATGGACTCCCCTTATGGTGTCTACACGGCAACCTATTTTTTCTCTTGAAAGTATAGCACCATCTCGGGAGCGGTGACCAAGTGACTTTGCCATGCCGCCACAGCAACATCCCAGTTGTAAGTGCTCAGAAACGAGAACAACCTTTCTATTTTGCCTTTGTGGGGTCAGATAAGGGTGGAGCCAGTCCTGCAGATACGGTTTCTGTGGCATCTGCACCAAGGTGGGGCCACCCAATGGACACGGAAAAGACACGCTCCTCAGTTGATGTCGAGTTCACATGCTGTGCCAACTGAGTCTTCTCTCTCTTCTGAGCTTCCCAATGAAGGTCCCAGTTGGTCACATTCAACTGGGAATACTTGGGAGGAGAGATGGGGGGTTTAGTCTCGTGCATATCTAAAAAAGCTGGTGCAGTTGGTTGGAGATGCGATACTTTTGGACCATACATTTGTACGGTTCATTTGAATTTTCAAAAATAAACTTGATTTTGTTTCATGTACTGTATTGTGCCTGGCTATAGGGCGACGCCCTGAATACAAGGTGACCCCCTCATTCAATAGTAGCAGGATGAGAGATCAGTTTACAAATACTCTGCATCTCTCGCTCTCTATCTGTCTCTGTGTGCTCTGTCTGTGTCTCAGTCTCTCTGTCTCTCTGTCTGTCTCTGTGCCTCTGTCTGTACTCTTTTTCTCTTTCTGTCTCTGTGTCTTCATGTCTGTCTCTGTCTCTCTGTCTATTTATGTGTCTCTCGTGGCCTCTGTCTCTATCTATCTGTTTCTTCTCTCTTTCTCTGTGTTCTCTTGTCTGTCGTCTCTGTGTTTCTCAGTTGTTCTCTGTGTCTCTCTGTCTGTCTCTGTCTCTCTGTCTATTATGTGTCCTCTCTCTGTGCCTCTTTTGCTCTGCTCGGTCTAGCTCTCGGTCTCGATCTGTCTCTCTCGGTTGAGCTTCCTGCCACAAAGCACAATGGCCGCTTCAGGCCCCCAAGTGGAGCTTCCTCCGTTTTCGCCGCTACCTCATAATCTGATTGCTGATTGGCTCTCAAAGTGAGCGGGCCAATTATAAGGCTAGTAGTGTACTTTCAACTTAAGTTTATTAAAAATATTGTCTTGTGTATCGGGCAACACATAATATAAAATTAACGATTATTTTATTTGGTTCCATTAACGCATCCAATAACTCTCCTATGCCCTAGATAACCGCCCTTAAGTCCTCCTACCCAAATAAACTCTCCCTATACTCCTCCGATACCCCAATATAAACTAATCCTATAACTCCTCCTATTACCCCATATACCCCTCTCAATACTCCCTATTGCCCCATATACGTTGCCTATAACTCCCCAATTACCCCATATAAACTCTCCCTGTAGCTCCCCTATTACCCCATATAACACCTCTGTATAACTCCCCCTACTGACCCCATATAACCTCCCTATAACTCCTTCTATTGCTCACATTACCACCCCCTATAACTCCTGTTACTCATATGACTGCTCCCTACACCTTCTCCTTTTACCCAAATACCAAACCGCGCCTCAGTCCCTATGGGAGCAGGGCGGAGTATCTGACGGGGAACCCTTGGTGCATCTTCCTGGGGAATAACTACTCCAGACTCACACAGGAAGGGTATCTTGAACCACGGGCATCTTTATATACATCTCTTCTGGCAGACTGCCTCATCACAGCGCCGACACTTAGCCACACATTTTTTGGAGGTACTCCATGCAGAAGGTTCCTCCTCTCCTCTAATTAGGTTGGCTGTCCACCTCTCCCCTCAGGGAGACCACCAGCTGTGCCAGGCCCTGTCCAGAGCTTGCCCTTGACAGTCAGACTGTACGCAGACTCTTAGGATGAGCTGTGATTCACTGGAACTCACTTTGACTCAATTGGACTCAATTGTAAGACTCACTAACTTTTGCAGTGCTGTGCAATATATAGACTCCAGAATGACCCCCTCTGTGTCACTACCAGTGGACCAAAAGCATGCTGTCACTTCCTTTGCTACATATGACACTTCACCAGGGTTTAAGGGCAAACCTCCATGAATATACTATGGCAACCCTGCCTTCTTACCAGGATTACTGCCAGCAAGAGAGAGATCTTACAAAACCATTGTTACACATGCAAATGTAATCTCCACATACCAGTTACCCCGTAGACCAGCCAGCAGCATGTTGCAGTATTCGGGATATAATCAGCGCGTGAGTATGAATTTGATGGAGTTCCCATGAGGACGGGACGTATTTTTGCAATATCGCAGAGGGGTAAATACAATGATCTGGAGGGTGCTGAATGTGCGGGGGATGAGAGGGGAGGGGCACGTATGACACCTAGGCTCTAGCTTGGGGTATCGGGGTTCCTGGTGGAGTCATTATTCCATTGCGGGAGTTTCGGTGTCGGTGTAGAGTAGATGGAGGGGATGATTGATGAGGCTTGTTTTTTACATGTTAAGCTCAAGATAGTGATTAGACACCCGTGAGAGATACACAGAGAACGCTGTGATATGAGACTGCAGAGAAGGGAGTGGTCAGCAGAGGAGAGGTAGATGTGGTATATAGTCCCTTTCTTCAAACTACATCATTCCCATCTACCCTAAAACGTGCTGCCAGAATCACTCTACCTTTCCTAAATCTGTCTCAGCAGCCCTCCCGCTGCTGAAATCCCTCTCCTGGCTTCCTTCAAATCCCGCATCTGCACTCAATTCCCTCCTCACTTTTACAAGCTTTACACTCATCGCACCTCCTTATCTCACCGATATCCACTATACCCTCCTCTTCCCTCCTTACATCTCAGCCTAATATCTCACTATACCTCCTCTGCCCCTCCTTACAATCTCTCGCCCTAATATCTCACTATACCCTCCTCTGTCCCTGCCTTACATCTAGCCCTAATATCTCACTATACCCTCCTCTGCCCCTCCTTACTCTCAGCCCAATATCTCACTATACCCTCCTCTGCCCTCTTACATCTCACCCTAATATCTCACTATGGCCCCCTCTGCCCCCCTTACATCTCAGCCCTAATTTCTCGCTATGCACCATCCGACTCTTGTGTTCTGCTCTAGGTATCTTCTCTCTAACCCCTTTTGCGGGGTGGGATTAAAAAACATTATAACCGGTTTTTACCTGGGCGTTCTAACAGCATCTCCCGGCATCTTTTCCCTTCTCCAAATGCGCGCCAGCATCACAGAGTGCTCGTTGCAATGATGTCACATAGTGTCTCCTTGCCATAGCACCGCAGACTCACATGACGTGGTAACGTCACTGGCGTTCCGTTGGCATGGCAACGCGGCGCATTTGACGCCGCGTGACCAACTTGGAGGATTTTGCGGGGATATAGATGCGGGAGATGCTGTCAGATGCCGCCCGCCCGCCTTCCGCCTGCCGCCCGGCAGGTGAACGAGGTAAGAGAATCAAGCACCGGTTTCGGCGAACTTGTGAATTTTAGTAACAGGTTCGCACGAACCGGTCCGAACCGTCCAGAATCCCACCGCTGCTCTCTGGTGTCTCAAGTCTTCTGGACAGACGGTTTGGTAGGTGTGAGGCGCATGGGACATACACCGACCATTATGCGAGGACACTCTCCAGAACTGCGCGGTGCCCTCCACACAATGAAATGCATAGGTTTGAACATTTAGGGTAGGCAATGCCATTCAGATCCCTATTGACCCCTCTCTATTACCCACAAAGCAGACTGAGACCCCGAAGGTGTTTGCTACTCGCCCTTGGGATCATGAGCCGTCCACAAGGGATACCAAGCTGTCTGAATTCCACTCCGTGGCTATTGGTGTGTGTGTGTCGTGTGTGTTGTCCGTGTGTCGGTCTTGTCGGTGGTCTGTGTCTGTGTGTGTTTTGTATGTGTGTGTGTTGTGTCTGTGTCTGTGTGTCTTTTGTTCTGTGTCTTGTGTGTGTGTTTGTGGTGTTTTTGTGTGTGTGTGTTGTGTGTGTTGTGTGTGTGGTGGTGTGGTGTGTGTGTGTGTGGTGTGTGTGTGTGTGTGTTGTTGTGTGTGTGTGTGTGTTGGTCTGTGTCTAATAACAAACAGAAGCCAGAGAAAGCACTCAAGCGTATCACAAAATATGAAATGTATTATCTCAATATCAAATAATAGACCACACATTACCTTTAAAATAGCTGAGGATAACCCCGATACCTGAACTGACTACCTGACAAGATCTTAATAATAAGATATAAGAAAGAGACAATCAGTTTAGGGATGTACCCATATGCCCTGCTAATAACTGATCAGCTATTATATTAATGTAACACCCATCAAAAGGTATCAGGCGAATATTATTTCACCTACCTCTTATAAAACACCGGCAGCGCATAAAATGACACAACACCCCTAACAACGTCACCTCACAGTCCATGGCAGGCTGGAAAAGTAAAATACCAAATGAAGTTGTCTGGCTCATATAGAAATGTTAGGGGGTGTAAAACACCGACGCAGCCCGTCGTCTTGTGCAATCAGCCTGTAAGGAAATGGAAGTTCCATGGCCATCCATACTCTGCCTCACGATATTGCGACATATCATAATACTTCTCAGAAGTATTCCCGCCCGTCCGAGGACTAGGCTTAGTTAGTCCAGCAATCAATATGTTTTCACTGCTGCAAGCCAACGCTGAGAAAAATGCCGGGGGTGCTCGCTCTCCCACTCACTCCGACAGCCGCTGATTGTATAGGCGATCGGAGACACACGTATCCACTATCCCAAGGGAGCAAAAACCAGAGTCAAACGGAGGCAAAAGAAGCCTGTCTCCTGCTCTGGCAATTAGCTCCACTCACCCTAGGTGCAATGGGGTCACAAGGAAAAATGGAGCGGAGAGTGTGATGACGACCCAATAGGTCAGATCTGGGAGGAAACGCTTACCTTTAAGCTCTCAGATCTGGGTCCCGCTCCCCTCTCATTCTCCAATGCCTGCGTGCAGCCATCTGAACGATAGACGTGATGGAAGGAGTTCCAGGCGCGCCAGCCAGTGACAAATATCAAAGAGTACTTCCGGTTTCCGTATAAAACAACTTTATTTAGCCTTCCAAACACACCGGCTACCCACGCTTCGCCCCATCACGCGTTTTCACTGCTAGTAAACATGCTTCGTCTCTGGAGTGGTGAATCGTGGCTGAGCCCTCCCATTCACAGTAAAAAGCCCGCGAAAAGAGCTAGCAATTAAACCCATGATTACATTACTAGATATCAATATCCCGCATATAGCAAATATTTGCGTATTTGACTCAAATGATCTTCAGACATTCGTTCACACCTAGATAGTATTTACAAAATGCCCAGATATTCTGTGTTGTAGTAAAGGTATTATCATGGGATATATAAAAGCAACCTTGCCAACATTTAAGCAAACCCCAAAAACAATTACATTTTGGGACTATACTTAGGAAATTTATCACAACTATAAGCACATTTTAGTTAAAGTAACTGTATCAGTCACTATATCTCATTGTGGCATATTACAATAGCACATATAGAGTAATTAAACGATTCAATATATATATATATTTGTTCCGAAAAGGGAAATACAGGGGGCCAGAGAGGGGTGGGCAGGGCTGGGCAAATGTGAAAGGGTGGAAGAAAAAGGGGAAGCAAAGGGTGATTCGAGGGCAGAGCAAAAATACACTAAAACTGTAATCATAATAAAATACTCAATTTATAAATCTATTTTGGGGTAATATTGAACAATAAAAAAACAAGTCGTATAATGTACAGATGTCCATGAAACAGCGCAGGTCCCATTCAACGCTCAGTTCATTGTCCGCAGTGGTTTTTCGCAAAAGATCCAGCGTTCTTCCTCTCGGGGCAAGGTTTAATAATCCGATCGCCTCCCCGTGGGGGTAATGGATATGTTCACGTGCTATACACTGTAATGATCCTCACTGAAACCAATGGACAAGTGTTGAAGGGTGTATTGATAACTGGAAGCATCATATCCTTATTCCGTCTCCAGACTTAAATGCTCTAGAATATCTAATGTTAAGAAAAACAAAGCAGGCAGAACCTGAGTTAGCAACGTAACGCTTTGTGTTATCCTGTTATGTTTGTCTACTAACCCTAGAAGACTGTGTACGTGAGACCCAGACAGACCGGCATGCCAGCTACACTGAGGGGGCGTGTGTCACATATAATATTGTATGTGATTTATTGTCTTTGATTTTTAGCGCGCATACAACGTACATAGCGCGTCACAGCGTTGATACACTTGAACAATCTTAAATAACAAATAATTCAAATGAACTACGTTACATGGGAATAAGGTGTCTTATTTCTGACTTAAGAATTGATATTTACTGAGTGGTTTTCTAACCCCACAGGTTTTTTCTTCACATGTGCAGAGCTTCCTCAAACCTCACGGGTCTCTTCTTCACATGTACAGATATTTCCTAACCTCACAGGTCTCTTCTTCACATGTACAGAGCTTGCCAAACATATATTAGGATGACAAGATGTTGGGGAGTATAGGGAGGGGTGTATAATGCAGCAAAAAGGGCAGCAAAATGTTGGGCTGTATATGGAGGGTAATTAAGGCAGCTGGAAGGATAGCGGTATGTCCGGGTATATAGAGAGGGGTATCACTAGGAGATTAAGGGAGGAGGTCACACATTTACTGTATAGATTTAAAATCTCCTTTACTCTCACCCTATTAGAAATCCCCTTTACTACCCAGAAGGGCGTAGGACAAGGGCGATGCCCCTATATAGATAATTGGTCTGACCTCACGTAAAGTCCTGTGCCCGTCCTACAGGTCAGGTCTCCTCTGCAATAGGTCTTAGGACGTTTTCTCTTCACCCCTAACCATGTTCTCATTCTTCTCTCTCAGGTGGGGCCCATGGACCTCCCCTATATGGTGTCTACACGGCAACCTCATTGCTTTCTCCTTGAAAGTAGAGCACCGTCTCGGGCACGGTGCCGAAATTGACATTGCCACCGCCAACATCCAGTTTATGTGCTCAGACGAACAGAACTTCCTTTCTTTTTTGCCTCCAGTGGGGTCAGGCGAAGAGTGGAGCCCGACCTGCAGATTCGGGATCTGTGGCATCCGCACCAAGGTGGGGTCACCCCATGGACACGGAGATGACCCGGTCCTCAGTGATGTCCAGTTCACATGCTGTGCCAACTGAGTCTTCTCTCTTCTCAGCTTCCCAATGAAGGTCCTCCAGTTGGTCAACATTCAACTGGGAAGGACTTGGGAGGGAAGATTTGGGGGGGGTTAAGTCTGTGACATCTCTAAAAATATCTGGTGGAGTTGGTTGGAGATGCAGATCTTTTAGGTCCCAAAGTAGAGGGACATTTGTACTGTTCAATTTGAAATTGCAAAATAAACTTGATTTTTCATGTACTGCATTTGCCTGGCTATAGGGCGACCCTGAATACAAGGTGACCCCCTCATTTCAGTAGTAGCAGGAGAGAGATAAGTTTACAAATACTCTGCATCTCTCGCTCTCTGTCTGTCTCTGTGCCTCTGTCTGTGTCTCTGTCTCTCTGTCTGTCACTGTGCCTCTTTCTGTCTCTTTTGCTCTTTCTGTCTCTGTGTCTCTACTGTATGTCTGTCTCTCTGTCTGTCTCTGTCTCTCTGTCTATTTATGTGTCTCTCTCTGTGCCTCTGTCTGTGTCTCTATGTCTATCTCTCGGTCTCGATCTGTCTCTCTCGGTTTGAGCTTCCTGCCACAAGCAACATGGCCGCTTGAGGCCCCCAAGGTGGAGCTTCCTCCGTTTTACCCGCCTACCTCATACATCCGACTGCTGATTGGCTCTCAAAGTGAGTGGGCCAATTATAAGGCGAGTATGTACCTTTCAACTTAACTTTATTAAAAAATATCGTCTTATTATCAGGCAACACTTAATATAAAATTAAACTATTTAGTTTTACTATTTGGTTTATATAACCCCTCTCAATAACTCCTCCTATTGCCCCATATAACCGCTCCCTATAAGTCCTCCTATTACCCCATATAAACTCTCCCTATAACTCCTCCTATTACCCCATATAACCCCTCTCAATACTGCTGCGGCCAAGTTTATTCGAGCATTTGCCCGTTCTTGGCCGCAGCAGTAGCCTGGCGCGCGCCCGAGTGTGACGGGCGCGCGCCGAAGCAGCGGAAGAGCGCCCTCCGATCGGGGCGCTCTCCCTATCGCTGCCGGGTCCGCCGGGTCCCCCGGAACCCCCTGCCGCTGTCCCGCGATCGCGGGACACCAGGGCTCCCTCGGGGAGCCCCTGGACGTGCGTGCAGGGGGCGCACGCTCCCGAAGACGCGTGACCGCGCGTCTATGACGCGCGGCACGCCGAGGGGCGGCCACTAGCAAGCCGGGAAATCTCCCGGCTTGCGGTACCGACCACACTGCAATAAAGTGTGTCGGTACTGTAACTCCTCCTATTGCCCCATATAACCGTTCCCTATAACTCCTCCAATTACCCCACATAAACTCTCCCTGTAGCTCTTCCTATTACCCCATTTAACACCTCCGTATAACTCACCCTACTACCCCATATAACCTCCCTATAACTCCACCTATTGCTCCACATTACCCCACCCTATAACTCCTATTACTCCATATGACCGCTCCCTATAACTTCTCCTATTACCCCAAATAACCGCTCCCTATATCTCATCTTATTGCTCCATTTAACCACTTCCCTATCACTCCTCCTATTACCCCATATAACCACATAAGAATGTGTAACAGGGTTTCCCTGGGCCCTTCTGATCCTGGCCCCCATATGTGAGAAACTGTCCCAATTACATGTATGTGTGTAGTGGTGCAACTGCTGGCTCACAGGACTCCTGAGTCTCCCGCTGGGTGTTAGTGGGGATATCACCATGACAGGCGTCTGAGGTAGCGTTCTGAGTCCTACTCACATTTGGTACAGCGCCTCCACCCCATCAGGATCCCTACGGGAGCAGGGAGGAGTATCTGACGGGGAACTCCTTGGTGCATCTTCCTGGGGAATAACTCCAGACTCACACAGGAAGGGTATCTTGAACCAGGGCATCTTTAATAACATCTCTTCTGGCAGACTGCCCATCACAGCGGCCGACACTTAGCCGCACATTTTGTGGAGGTACTCCATGCAGAAGGTTCCTCCTCTCCTCTAATTAGGTTGGCTGTCCACCTCTCCCCTCAGGGAGACCACCAGCTGTGCCAGAGCCCTGGACTCAGTGTGTAATCAGCTTGCTCTTGACAGTCAGACTGTACTGCAGCAGACTCTTAGGATGAGCTTGAATTCACTGGAACTCACTTTGACTCAATTGGACTCAATTGTAGACTCACTTGTAGACTCACTAACTTTTGGCAGTACTGTGAAATATATAGACTCCAGAAAGACCCACCTCTGTGTCACTAACAGTGGACACAAAGCATGCTGTCACTTCCTTTGCTACATACAGTTTGACACTTCACCAGTGTTTGAGGGCAAACCTCCATGATAGTTACTGGCAACCCTGCCTTTTTACCAGGATTACTGCCAGCATGAGAGAGATCTGTACACCAATTTTACACATGGCTACAAATGTAATCTCCACATACCAGTTACCCCGTAGACCAGCAAGCAGCATGTTGCAGTATTCGGAATATAATGAGCGCGTGAGTATGAATTTGATGGATTGCCCCATGAGGAAGGGACGTATTTTAGCAATATCGCAGAGGGGTAAATAACATGATCTGGAGGGGTGCTGAATGTGCGGGGGAAGGAGAGGGGAGGGGCACGTATGACCCCTAGGACTCTAGCTTGGGGTATCTGGATCATGTGGAGTCATCTATTCCATGCGAGGAATCTGGTGTCGGTGTAGAGTAAGACGGAGGGGCGATGATAAGGTCCGTTTTTGACATGTTAAGCTCAAGATAGTGATTAGACACCCACACAGAGATAGGGATATGAGACAGCAGAGAAGGGGAGCGGTCAGCAAAGGAGAGGTAGATGTGGGTATATCATGTCCCTTTCTTTCAAACATACATCATTCCCATCTACCCTAAACGCTGCTGCCAAAAACACTCTACACTTTCCTAAATCTGTCTCAGCGTCTGCCCTGCTGAAATCCATCTCCTGGCTTCCTATCAAATCCTGCATCTCACACTCAATCCTCCTCCTCACTTTTAAAGCTTTACACTCTCCGTCCGGTGTAAGCAGTGCTATAATGAACACAACACCCCCTAACAACGTGCACCTCAACATGTCATTGCAGAGGGAAAAAAACACAGAACGCAGTCTCTTGTGCAATAAGCCCTGTAATTAGGGATTGTAAGTTCATGCCTTATATGATAATACAGCTCATCCCCCTTATAACGCGATCCGCTACAACGCAAATCCGCCTATACCGCGATGTGAGGGTGGCTCCAAATTTTCGTACTTATGAATACTTTGCAACACGATTATTGGTGTCTTAAATACTTTATTGTACAATGCATACAATTGTACATTATCTCTAACGCGATTCGCTTATAACTCAATGTGATTCTTTGGACCCCACAAGCACAGCGTTATAAGGGGGTTGAGCTGTAGTTAGAATTGTTCATTGGAACAAGGCTTGTTATGGATCGAACCAACATGTTCAAGAATCTGGCGTCTAAGTTGGCGCCGGTTCTCGCCCACCTATTTGATCCCACAGCCACAGGTAACCAGATAAATGCCCCCCTCCATGGTCTGGCAGTTGTTAAAATGCAGAGCGTCATATTCCTTGGTGTTATTCCAGTTGTTAATACCATACGCAGATAAGACTTCCCAGAGACGCATGTGGTTTGCTCTGTCAAATGTCTCAGTTTGATCTAAGCATAAAACATATTTCTCTAATTTATGACCTTTCCAAACCTGGAAAATCTCTCTTACGTGTATAACTGCGTTTGTGATATTACGCCCTTTAATGCCACAATACTGAGCCTTGCAGATTAGGTCCCAGATACCTCTCTCAATCTATTAAACACAAATCTGGCTAAAATTATCCTCTCTGTGTTCAATAAAGAAATTGGTCTCCAGTTCTTTCTATCGGCTGGATCATTCTTTTTATGTAACAGAACCAGAGGAGACTTGCACATGGACCCGGATATCTTACCTTCCTTTAACATTATGTTACAGACTTTAGTCAAATCAGGAACTAACACATCACTAAACAATTAAACAAATTCTGCTGTTGAGCCGTCTGCCCCAGGGGTTTTATTCTTCTGTAACCCATTTATTACATCCCTGACCTCACTATCTAGTACTTCCATTTTCAGGTTGGGTTCTTCTACCTTCGTTAATTTAGGAATAATGAATGTATTAACATAACTATCCATTTCCTTTTTCTCCCTATAGCGGTCCTTAAATAAATCTGCATAGAAATTACTAACTATATCCAAAATTTCCTTACTCTCTGTTCTATAATTACCACCAGAGTTTCAAAGCCCATAGATTAGTTTTTTTTTCCCCATAACAGCTGAGAAAGGGATCTGGTGAAATATAAGATTTCCGTGAGGAAGGGATCAGGTGAAATAAAAGATTTCTGTGAGAAAGGGATCTGGTAAAATATAAGATTTCCGTGAGAAAGGGATCTGGTGAAATATAAGATTTCTGTGAGAAAGGGATCTGGTGAAAGATAAGATTTCTGTGAGAAAGGGATCTGATGAAATATAATATTTCTGTCAGAAAGGGATCGGGTGAAATATAAGATTTCTGTGAGAAAGGGATTTGTTGAAATATAAGATTTAGATGAGCCAAATCTGACTCCTTTATCATACATATACATATGATACTGTCAGGGTCTCCTAGACCTCCTGCCTAGCCATAGCTTCTTTGTCCACCGGGTGTGCTGCTGCCTTCTGTTTGCTCTGGGTTCCTCTGTCTGTCTGTTTGTCTTCTTGTTGCTCCTGTCTCTGTCTTATAGTTCTGTTTCCTGTCTGTTTGCCTTGCCTTTGCTTGAAGTCAGACTCCTATTGCACATGCCTCTGATCCTGATCTGTTTTCTGTACCTGTACCTGTATCATGGAAGTCTGTTCACAGTAAAAGCCCTTGCTGGTAATCTGGCTTGTCCCTGTTTGTTCCTGTTCTCAGTCCCAGCCCCCAGACCTGTCCTTGCTCCCCTGTCCTGTTCCAGTCTCCTCGTTGCCGACCTCTGCTTGTTACCTGACTTCGCTACCTGCCGCCTGCCTCGGACCTCTGCTTGTTTCCTGACTTCGCTACCTGCCGCCTGCCTCGGACCTCTGCTTGTTACCTGACTGCGCTGTCTGCCACCTGCCTCGGACCCTCTGATTGTGACCCCTACTATGCTTGTGCTGTTCCGGCCACCGAGATCCTACCCGCCACAGAAGTCTCCCCTGACAGATACATATCTATCATATTGAAGTAGTTTCATTATATCTTTAAAAACCTTTATATCTCCCTGATCTATTCATTTACCCTCATTCAGCGGCGAGTAAAGCTGGCATAATCCCCGTCTGAAGAGTTGATATTTTTTATAATTATTGTGACTTTTCCTGTTTGATAGTGTCCTTACAAACGAGACTATATTCTGTTTTGTCCCCTCCCACCGACCCGCCAAATCTTCATAAAGTCCTTGTAATGACCTCTGGTCCTCATTAAACATTCTAAATAGGTCTTGTGTCTCACTATGTTCAAAAGTAGAGATGTTTAATTTCCAGCTGCCTTTACCCATCCTCAAGGTATCATTGATATTCAGGGTGAATGATAACATTAAATGGTCTGAAAATTCATCAGGAATTAAATTAATACCTGAATATACCATATATTTTAAAATATATAAATAGTCAATTCTGCTCTTGCTTTGACCGTTAAAGTAATTAAACCCAGGTACTTCAGCATTATGTTTAATATGAATATCTTCTAAGTCTGCTAGGAGGAGTTTTAGGGAGAGGTTATATGGGACACTAGGAGGAGTTATAGAGAGGGGTTATATGGGGCAATAGGAGGAGTTATAGGGAGGGGTTATATGGGACAATAGGAGGAGTTATAGAGAGGGGTTATATGGGGCAATAGGAGGAGTTATAGGGAGCGGTTATATGGGACACTAGGAGGAGTTATAGAGAGGGGTTATATGGGGCAATAGGAGGAGTTATAGGGAGGGGTTATATGGGGCAATAGGAGGAGTTATATGAAGATGTTATATGGGACACTAGGAGGAGTTATAGAGAGGGGTTATATGGGACACTAGGAGGAGTTATAGAGAGGGGTTATATGGGGCAATAGGAGGAGTTATAGGGAGCGGGTATATGGGGCAATAGGAGGAGATATAGGGAGGGGTTATATGGGGCAATAGGAGGAGTTATATGAAGATGTTATATGGGACACTAGGAGGAGTTATAGAGAGGGGTTATATGGGGCAATAGGAGGAGTTGTAGGGAGGGGGTAGTAGGGGTAATAGGAGGAGTTATAGGGAGCGGTTATATGGGGTAATAGGAGGAGTTATAGGGAGCGGTTATATGGGGTAATAGGAGGAGTTATAGGGAGCGGTTATATGGGGTAATAGGAGTTATATGGAGAGGTTATGTGGGGTAATAGGAGGAGTTATAGGGAGCAGTTATATGGGGCAATATTAGGATTTATATGGAGATGTTATATGGGACAATAGGAGGAGTTATAGGGAAGGGTTATATGGGGCAATAGGAGTTATAGGGAGCGGTTATATGGGGCAATAGAAGGAGTTATAGGGAGCAGTTATATGGGGTAATAGGAGAAGTTATAGGGAAAGGTTATATAGGGCAATTGGAGAACTTATAGGGAGCAGTTATATGGTGTAATAGGAGGAGTTATAGGGAGGGGGTATATGGGGTAATAGGAAGAGTTATAGGTAGCGGTTATATGGGTAATAGGAGGAGTTATAGGGAGCGGTTATATGGGGTAATAGGAGGACTTATAGTAAAGTGATAAATGAACCCAAATAATCAAAATGAATACTTTGGTTTTTTATTACTTTAAAATTCATTTTTATTTCACAATTTCACATTGAACGGTACAAATGTGCCACAAATTTGTGCCCTAAAAGATCTAAATCTCCAACACAACACAACTGTTTTTAGACACATAACAGGCTCCCCCCCCCCCCACCCCCAACTCTCCCTCCCAAGTACATTCCGATTGAATGTAGACAAACTGGAGACTCTTTATTGGGAAGCTGAGGAGAAGCCTCAGTATCTACAGCAGATGAACTGGACATCATTGAGGGCCGTGTCTTCTCCACGTCCTTGGGGCCTCTGCACCTGGGTGCGGATGCCACAGATCCCGTATCTGCAGGACTGGCTCCAGCCTCCGTATGACCTCCTAAAGAGTCCAGATCCCTCGATTTCCAAATTGTCTGAGCACTTAAACATGATGGTGTTGGCAGCAGTGTCGTCACCGACCCCCTGAGGTAACTATACTTGTAAGAGGAAGGCGATGAGTTTGCCATGGGGACACCATCAGCTGCGAGAGAAGAAGGAGGACGTGGTTAGTGGTGAAGAGGAAACTTCTGGAGGTGCTTTTGCAGAGGAGACCTGACCTGTAGGATGGGGCACAGGTCTTTATGTGAGGTCTGACCAATTATCTATATAGGGGCATTTCACCTGTCTTACGTCCTTCTGGGGAGTAAGGGGGATCTCTAATAGGGTGAGAGTAAAGGGCATTTCTAAAAGGCTGAGAGTAAAGGGGATCTCATATAGGGTGAGAGGAAAGGGGATTTCTAATAGGTTGAGAGGAAAGGGGATCTCTAACAGGGTGAGAGAAAAGAGATTCATAATGTGTAAAGTGGTATAACCCCCTCCTCTCTTTTTTTTTTTTATAACTTGTAGTTTTTTTTGTTTTGTTTTTTAAATACAGCATTTATACATCTTATTTCCAGTACTGTGACATGCATTATTAATATCTCTTATGTATAGTAGCTGAACACAAACATTGCTCATTAATAAAGTATCATAAACAACGACATAAACCTAAATAATAAATAAACCATAATGAAAAATTCAGGCGGGGGGGGGGGGGGGGGGGGGAGGGAGGGTGGGGAGGGAGTGAGGGAGGGTGGGAGGCCGCGGCTCTATTCAACGCTTCAGGGACCGATGTCCGGTTTGTTTTGTTGCTGCTGAGTGAACTACCCCATCACCGGAGAACGCATTTACCAGCTATTAAAGCAAAACGGTGGATCTCTCCACCCCAGGGATGTGTGTCTGGGCCAGCCAAGGCGTCCAGACTTTTAGGACATTTTCGCCAGTGTCATTGACTAAACTCGGCAATTTTTCCATCTGGCATACGTACCAAATTCTATTCCGGATCTTGGGGATAACAGGAATTTCACTTTGTTTCCATAATGCTGCGATCTCACACCTCACGGCTGTAGCAAAGTGAGCTATTAGTTTAAGAGTTGCTTTTGTGAAGCCCTGTCGTGCTCTTCCCAATAGAAAGAGACCGGGGTCGAATGGGATGTCGAGGCCCAAAATCCTCTGTAGCCAATTGTTGATTTTTTTCCATAATGGAACCAGCCGGGGTCAGGACCTATGTAACATATATATATATATATATATATATATATATAACATATGTAGCATATGTAACAGATCAGCGGTTTCTCCACATTGTCTGGGACACAATGGGGAACTACCATTTACAAATTTAGTCTAAGCGGGGTAAGGTACCACCTCATTAGGACTTTATATGCGTTCTCCTTTAATGTTGTACAAATCGAGCTCTTGGCAGCTGCTGTTGCTATTTGGGTCCAGTCATCTAGATCCAGGGTCTCCCCCAAATCCGTTTCCCATTTTAGCATGTATCCTAACTTGTGGGTAACTTTAATTCCAGAACCGACCACTTCTCTATACATCTGCGATGTGAGTCCCTTCGTATTTGTCTCTTTCAGACAGAGCTTTTCGAATGTTGTCAAAGGTGGGTATGGGGTTGAGTTATTGTAGAAGGCTCTGATCTGGAGGTATCTATAAAATTCTGAGTGTGGGATATTTTTATCTTCTCTAATTTGTGCAAATGATATGATTTTGTTGTCCTCCTCCAGATCTTTTAATCTCGTTATATTATGCTGTTTCCATATTTGAAAGTTAGCGCTATGTATAACTGGAGCAAAATGAGGGTTACCCCATAAAGGTGTCATCAGGGTATTCTTGGACGTAAGTCCACATCTAAATTTGGTAACATCCCAGATTGCTAATGAATTGGTCATTGAGGATAACGGCTGTTGTATAGCGGATTTTCTTGCTGTTTTTGGGGTCCAAAATAGGTTGCTTAGCTCCAATGGGGAACAAGCTTTGCTCTCCAATGCAACCCATCACTTCAAATCAGGGTGTGTCTGCCATTGGGAGAGTTGGCATAATTGGGCCGCACGATAGTATGAAATCAAGCAAGGTACTGCCAAGCCCCCTTCTGATGGTTGTTTCAGTAGGGTCTGTTTTTTAATTCTAGCTTTTTTGCCCCCCCCATATAAATGTGAAAATGGCGGATTGTAGCTCTCTAATTTCCTTCAGGTTTAACGGCACTGGGAGGGTTTGGAATAAGTATAAGATGCGTGGGAGAATATTCATTTTTACGCTATATATTTTTCCTATCCAGGAGATATTGAGTTTCGCCCACCGCCTTATATCCTCCTTCAGTGCTTTAATTAATTTGGGATAATTTGCTTTATAAATTGATTTATATTCACTTGTGACAAATACCCCCAGGAATTTGATCGTTTTAGGCTGCCAACGGAAGTTGAAGTTTAGGGAGATTAGTTTTTCGTCAGGTTTTGGTATGGTGACGTTCAAGGCCTCTGATTTTGATTGGTTTATTTTAAACCCTGAGATTTTGTTGAATTTATCTAACAGGCTGAAAAGATTAGGGAGAGAGGTGAGTGGCCTTGACAAGACCATTAGTACATCGTCAGCGTATAGGGCTTTTTTGTGGGTTTGATCGTCTATTTTAAGACCGGAAATATCCGGGTTATCTCTCACTTGGGCCGCTAGTTGCTCCATACACATGGCAAAGAGTAAGGGCGAGAGGGGGCAACCCTGTCTCGTGCCACTCCTGATCTTAAATATGTCCGATGGGAAGCCTTGGTGCATTACTTTGGCTGTCGGACCAGCATATAGAGCCATGATAGCTGATATTAATTTATTCTCGAAACCAAATGCTCCAAGCGTAGCTTTTAGGTATGCCCAGTCGATCCTATCAAAGGCCTTATCTGCATCTAGACTTAACACCATAATTTGTACTTTTTGCGATTTGGCTATTTCTAACAGATCAATGATTCGTCGGATGTTATCTCCCGCTTGTCTATCTTTAATGAAGCCGACTTGATCTGGGTGTATCAGTCTAGGTAGGATCTGACTTAATCTATTGGCAATCAATTTAGCATAGATTTTGATGTCCGTGTTGATAAGCGAGATAGGTCTGTAGCTTTTACAATCAGTGGGTCTTTACCAGATTTATGAATTACGGAGATTGACGCTTGGAGCATGTTTTCCGGGAAAGGTTGCCCTGCCAACACCGCGTTAAACAGTTTGAGGCAGGTATGGGGCCAAAATTTTACTGAATTTCTTATAATAGAGGCCTGAGAAGCCGCCTGGTCCCGGGGCCTTCGAGCTCTTAAGGTTGTCAATAACTAAATGTAGCTCTTCCAAGGTAAAGTCGAGACTCAGTCGCTCTCTCTCCTCTTCTGTCAGCTTTGGCAGCTTTGAGCTCGTAAGGAAGGACTCGCGAGCTCGTTCGGTATTCTGGTTGTGTACTATTTTATCCCCATTATATAATTTCTCGCAAAATGATTTAAATTCTTCCACGATTACAGATGGATTTCCAGAGATTTGGAGCCTGAAGATCTTCTAATGGCTTGTATACTATAATTAGGGGGTCTGTGTCTCAGCTTGTTGGCGAGCACGGTATCTGGCTTGTTTGCCTTATCGAAAAAATTCCTCTTTGACCAATTCAGGGATATATCAGTCTGGGAATTTAATACTAGGTTTAATTCTATTTTGGCATCTTTTATTGGTTTGAGTAAGTTGGGGTTATTGGACTGCTTATGTTTGTCCGCGAGGGTTTTTAATTTGGATTGTAATAAACTTATTTTGGTCTCTCGTTCTCTTTTCTTTCTAGACGCAATACTAATTAATATGCCCCTTAGCGTGGCTTTGTGTGCCTCCCAAAGGGATAGATAGGAGTTCACCGAACCTTGGTTTAGCTGGACAAATTGATCTATTTCGTTGGCTACTAATTGGGCGGTGTCAGGGTTTTTTAAGAGGGCTTCGTTAAGCTTCCAGTTTGCTCTAGGTCTGTCTAGAATTAGCTGGGTGCACCATAGCTCTATAGGCGCATGATCTGACCATGAAATTTCACGGATCCCTGTATGGGAGATCCGCGGGACCAGTCTGCTAGAGACAAAGAAGTAGTCGATTCTGCTATACGATGAGTGAGGATGCGAGAAAAAGGTGTAGTCTCTATCATGGGGGTGTTGCTCCCTCCAGATGTCTAGGAGACTATTCTCCTTCAGGCCCTGGCGTATTGTGTGTGACGCTTTTTTAGTTTGCCGGAGCTGAGGGCTTGATCTGTCCATGTTAGGATCGAGGGCTGTGTTGAAATCCCCCGCTATTATTATTGGGCCCTGTGCAACCTTGCACAGTTTATTAAAAACGCTTGTAAAGAAGTTGGGTTCCATATCACCTGGGGCGTAGATAGATGCAAGCGTTAGTGTTTGACCATTTATGGAACCTATTAGAATTATATATCTTCCGTCCTTATCTCTAATTGTCTTTTCTGCTTTAAATGGACACTTGTTATGGAATATAATTGCTACTCCTTTTGTTTTCTTTGAGAAGGATGAGAAATAGAATTGTTTGAACCGTCTGTCTAGATATTTTGGGGAGCTCTTTATGCTGAAATGCGTCTCTTGGAGTAATATGATATCAGCTTGTTTTCGCTGATAGTCAGCAAAAGCTACACGACGTTTACCCGGGCTATTTAGGCCTTTCACATTGTGAGATATGATTATCAACCCCATTATAGCATATCTAATCGGGCTGTTCTATCCTTAGTGTTTAGTGTATAGTGTTTGTGGATGTTCTTTACCTGTTCTTCATCTGTCCAAGACATCGGTGTCCCTCTGAGGGATCCTTCAGCGTATTGCGAGTCCAGCGGCCGAACGGGAAGGGGGGGGATAGGAAGGAAAAACAAGGGATGAGACATACAAAAACTTAACATCGAAGATCCTTGTGGGGTTTGGGACTCCAATGGATCTCTTGCCTTTGGAGGAAAGCTGGGAGCCCGTACACCAGAACCTGGTTTATGGTGAACCAATCCAATTCGGTCCTTTCCCTTCCAAAGGACTTGAGTGAATGTCCTGTGGCTACACAGGACATTCCGTTTTGGCAACATGGCACGGGCCAGGTGTGGGTGGCTCCCTCCCTCGGCTCTGCTTAAAACGAGAATATATAATATCACACATAAACATTTAATAACGTTGTTTGCGAGGTTAAAAAAAAAACCTAGTTTGCACGATTCCAGAAAAATATATGTTGACCAATCTGGGACATACCCAGATACGGACTGTCTTGACCTGCAATGGTCCCTGCTTTTCATGGGTACCCTAGCTGAATACAATAAGGCATTGTGAGGCTTCCACCCAAATACCCCTATATGCCGTCCAGTTCTCCTATCTCCCCCCGGGTATGGTTAGGCGAAATTGGTGGCTGGGTTTGAGGTTATATATATATTGGGCTGCTTCCCATCTTGTTGCCCACGCTGTGATTATGATCCCGGGGGGGGGTCAGGGGAGGGGGGGTTGTCCCATCTGTGTGTTGCCTCCGCTGTGTATAGCCCTCGTTGAGCTCTGCCCCCGCTGGATGCTTCCCCTGCTGTGTGCTGCCTCCGCTACGTGGTCTGTGTGGCGCGTTTTTGTTGATGAAATGTTCCTCTCCGGTTCGGATTTCAGCGCCGCTGCCGGGTGCACCAAGATGGCCGCCGTGTCAGTATGCAGGTTTGAAATGTCCAACTTTATTCAGGTGGTCCGTGGACAAATGGACAGTCCGCTGGTATCGCCCTTTTAAGGCTTAATTGATCCTTAATTGGAATCAATTAAGGGTCTTGTCTGGAGATTTTCGCGCCAGATTGGTCACTTTTCTCCAGGTCGGCTCAGGGAAAGACGCTCCCGCTTCCACCAGGTCAGTAGAATCTCATCGGAGGCCCAGTTTTTTCAGGAATTGGCCCTAGTCGTCCAGAGAGCGTATGGTGTGGGCTGCCCCGTTCTTTAGGACCATGAGTCCGAAGGGGAACACCCAGCAGTACCGCACTCCTTTATCACGGAGTAATTTGGTGATGGGGAAGAGGGATCTCCGTTTGGCAACGGTTGTAGGCGACAAGTCCTGGAACACCAGGAGTTTTACCCCGTCAAATTCCACTGATCCCGATGCCCTGGAAATTTGGCAGACTGCCTCCTTTATTTTAAAATAGTGTAGTCGAACTATAATGTCTCTTGGGGGGTCGTTAGGCTGCGGTTTGGACCGGAGGGCCCTATGGCATCTGTCCAGATGCAGGGCCGTGTCAGGCTTATCAGGGAAGAGGCTTGTCAGCCATCTTGTAATGAAGTCTTCAGGGTCTGCAAACTCTTCAGGGACGCCACGCACCCTGATATTATTCCGGCGGTCCCTATTTTCCGCATCCTCTTGTTTGCATGAGAGCTCGTTGATTTGAGCCTGAAGGTTGGCCGAGGTTTTGTCTTGGGTTTTATCTTGTTTGCGGACTGCCTTGATCGTGGAGTCTAGTTTTGTCTCTTGTTCGTCCGTTCTGGCGCTAATACTGTTAATGTCTCTCTTCACATCCTCTAGCTCCTTATGCATGTATGCCTTCATTTCATTACAGAACTCCCTCATCACCCGGGTGATCGATTCTGTGTCCCCTGGGTCAGATCTTTCCTCCGGTAGCCGATCGTCCTCTGATTCTGACTCTGCAGATGGCGTCCGAGTTCCCGCTCTATCTTTGCGCACTGAGTCCGTTTTATTAAATTATTTCGTGAGTACCATGGCCTGGCGGCCCGATTTTGGTCTCGTTGGCATCCTGGATTGTTCCTTGTCGGAGTCGTGTGTGCGAGGGCTAGGTACATGGATGCCTAGAGTGTGAGCTCCGCACCCCTCAGCAACTCAAAAACACACACATAACACAAAAGCTATAAAAAAAACCTCCTCTTTTAGTGATACCCCTCTCTATATAACCAAACACCCCACAATCCTCCCAGCTGCATTAATTTCCCTCCCTATACACCCCAACATTTTTCTCTATATACTCCTCCATATACACCCCAACATCCTTTCATCCTAATATGTTTGAAAAGTTATTTACATGCGAAGAAGAGACCTGTGAGGTTTGGCAAGCTGTAGATAATGTTATGTGAGACCCACCTTCCTTCAGTAGACTGGATTATATATTCATTCCGATTGTTGCTACAGTGTGTGCAGTGCAGACTTATCCCGATCAGAGCACCAGTTGTACCTGAATTAGGAGGATCAGTTACAATGCATCCATTTCATGTATACTACTCATAAACCCTAAACCCATCCCTGTCATTAGGTCACTTTGCCCCTACGTGGGACTGACCTTTTAACCCATTAAATACGTCCCTGTCATTAGGACACTTTGCCCCTACGTAGGACTGACCCTTTAACCCATTAAACACGTCCCTGTCATTGGGTCACTTTGCCCCTACGTGTGACTGACCCTTTAACCCATTAAACACGTCCCTGTCATTAGGTCACTTTGCCCCTACGTGGGACTGACCTTTACGCCATTAACACGTCCTGTCATTAGGTCATTGCCCTTGGGACTGGACCCTTAACACATTATTAAATCACGTCCTCTGCCATTAGGTCACTTTGCCCCTACGGTGACTGCCCTTTAACCCATTTAAAACATCGTCCTGTCTTGGTCACTTGCCCGCTATGTGAGCTTGACCCTTTTTAACCCATTAAACAGTCCCTGTCATGTGAGTCACTTTTGCCCTATGTGAGACTGAAAACCCTTTAACTACAAACATTAAAAAGACCTCAAGAGCAAACATTGCAAAAAAAACACTACGTGTGACACCACTATTAAAAAACCATTAAACACGTCCCTGTCATTAGTCACTTTGCCCCAACGTGGGACTGACCCTTTAACCCTAACACGTCCCTGCCATTAGGTCCTTTCCCCTACGTGGGAGACTGACCCTTAACCTTTAAATCATCTCTGTCATTAGTCACTTTTGCCCGTACTGTCTGACCCTTTAACCCATATAATCATCTCTGTCATTAGGTAACTTTGCCCCAAGGGGGGTTACTGACCCCTATAAACCCCGGTAATTAACTTAATGAACATGGGAGAGGGAGACGGGAGAGGAGACAGGGAGAGGGAGACAGGGAGAGGGAGACCAGGGTGACGGGATACCGGGGAGAGGGAGACAGGGAGAGGGAGCAGGAGAGGGAACGGAGAGGGACAGAATGGAGAGGGAAACACGGATACAAAGACAAGAGAGAGAGACAGGGAGACAGAGACAGGGAGAGGGAGACCGACACAGGAGCCAGAGACAGTGACGAAGAGAACAGGGAGTGAGGGAGACGGATGAGGGAGACAGGGAGACAGGGAGAGTGAAAACCCGAAGAAAACCGAATGAGATGAAGAGACGGGAGAGGGAGACAGAGACAGGGAGAAAGGTAAAGGGAGAGGAGACAGAGGAGAACAAGAGACAGGCGGATGGAGACAAGAGATTTTGGAAGAGGTAGACAGGAGACGAGGAGACAGGGGAACAGGGAAGAGACAGAGGAGAGGGAGAACAGGAGAGGAGAGAGGGAGACCGAACAGGGAGACGGGACAGGGAGCTAGATAGTGAGAGGAGACTGGTAAATGAAACAGCACACATGTGCTCTTGGGCCAGTCGCCATGGCAAATCGGTTCGCCCCTGCGACCGATATGTCGACCACTGTGTATATTATAAATATATATATATATATATATATATATATATATATAATATATATATATATATATTATATATATATATATATCATAGTAATTGTATAAAGAAAAGAGCCCTAATCAAGCACTCATAATGCCTCACAATACAAAACCAAATTGTTTTATTAGAGTGTCACAGAACATAACATAAAATTGAAAGCAGAAGAAATAAAACACGGCATGGATCCCCTGGGTGGTGCAAACTTGATTTAACTCTATCAGGAGTTACCCTGTGCTGCTTGGGCCATCGCCATTGGGCAAAATCGGTTCGCCCCTGGCGACCGATATGTCGACCCACGTGTAATAATTATATAATATATAATATATTCTCACTCAATGGTTAAGATGTTTTAAATTGTTTTTTCTCATAAGGAATCTTGTGGTCATTGTAAAACTAAATAGAAATAATGTTATTGGGTATCAGGGGCAACATGAAACCAGTTTATGATGCCCATTTTAAAGCGATTAGACTTGTTTTTGTAATTTCCTAATGTTTCTGAGATGGTACTTGAGGTAACAACAGGAAAAACAAGTATGTACCAATATACTCATTGTTAGTTTGGCAAAAGCGAGTTAGCTGAGACAGTGATGTAGATCTCTTCGATCTAAGGGTAAAACGTGCTGTCGCAGGATAGCCACTGTGCCTTCTCAGATACTTGCTCCCTTGAATAGAAGTATTTTGTATGTGATCCTTGTGATCGCTGAGCTGGTTGAAGAAATAAATTGCGGATTGAACGGCAAACCTATTCCTGATTATTTTACATTGCCGAAGTTTTCCTCACCGTTGACATCTCTTGACATCATCCATTGAGTTCCTCAAAGACCCCACATGGATTTCCTGGTGTCCTCATCCCCCCCTACCTCTCTCTCTTCTCAGTGGACAAGGTAACTAATAAACTCTCATCATTGTCTCCAACGGAGGTGAATGGGGTGAATGGGGCCAGCTGAGGCTTGTCCGATGGTTCCAGTGCCAGATGATTCTCTTCAAGGTGGAGATAAATATATACAGTATAATAATATGATTTCTCCTGCAGGCAATGTTTGTGCTTCGGTATAGGGGAGTTTATGTGCACAATCTTTCAATTTGCCCCGCAGAATACTTGCAAAATAATTTTGCTTTTTATAGTGGCTTCTTTTTGGTATTTTGATTTTGTTGATGGTGGTTACTTGAGCTTTCAGTATTGATGATGTGTGTTTGTTGGTGGTTTTGCTTTTTAATAGTGGTTCATTTCTGCTGTTTTGAATTGGAATGATTGTGTTTATATGGAGATTATTTTATTCATTCATGGTTTTTTTTGGGGTGTTTTTAATGTTAATTCTGGTATTATTTGGATTGGTTAATTGATTGGTGGTGATTTTGTTCTGCTTACTTCTTATTGTTTTTTATGTCGGATTGTTTTGATGGCATTGCATCATGTTTGTAATAGTTTATTTTTTTAGGTTGACCTTTGACTGGCATAGTGTTAAATGATGCCCATATTATATGGGCATGATGTACCCACTGTGCCATTCATTTGTTTTATTGGCAGTTGTTATGCATTTAGTTAGCCATGTGATGTGTTTTATTTTGCAATGTAAGGTGTTTTATTTTGGCCTGTTTTTTATTCCTTCACAATTTCTTGCTATAGTGGTAAATAAATCATGCCCATATTATATGAGCATGATATACCCATTGTACCAATGAATGGGTGAAGGGTAGTTTCTTGGGGAGGGTGGTTAGGCCTGCTGGGTGGGTAGTGGCAGATGGTAGGCTAACCCCTTAATTACTACTGCGGTTACTAACCGCTAAGGTTATTAAGGGGTTAGGGGACATTAGATTGTCTTTTTTTTATGCACTGTATTGTTTGTGGCAAAGGAGGACATGGACGGTGGTGAGTGCCAGATTTATTTAATTAATTTCTGCTGCTTAATGTTGTAATTTAAATGGACAAATGCAGTATTATCCATATCTGGATAATAGTAATTTTGGCCAATAGAATCCCCCTTACTCCCCCTATTGGAATCCCCCTTACTCCCCCTATTAAAATCCCCCTTACTCTCCCTATTACAATCCCCCTTACTCTCCCTATTGGAATCTCCCTTACTCCCCTATTAGAATCCCCCTTACTCTCCCTATTAGAATCTCCCTTACTCCCCTATTAGAATTCCTTTTACTCCCCCTATTAGAATCCCCCTTACCCCATTTAAGTCTGTACCCATATCGAGCCCCTAATGAGAAATGTTACCTGTAACCCCATAAAGTGCCCCTCGTTCTAATAGCCCCCATTTAGGATTAATCTGAGAAGCAACATAGGTAAATTATATGGTTAGGTCAGTGACGTGTTTAATGGGTTAAAGGGTCAGTCCCACGTAGGGGCAAAGTGACCTAATGACAGGGGCGTGTTTAATGGGTGAAAGGGTCAGTTCCACGTAGGGGCAAAGTGACCTAATGACAGGGACGTGTTTAATGGGTTAAAGGGTCAGTCCCACGTAGGAGCAAAGTGACCTAATGACAGGGACATGTTTAATGGGTTAAAGGGTCTGTCCCACGTAGGGGCAAAGTGACCTAATGACAGGGACGTGTTTAATGGGTTAAAGGGTCAGTCCCACGTAGGAGCAAAGTGACCTAATTACAGGGAGGTGTGTGATGGGTTAAAGGGTCAGTCCCACGTAGGGGCAAAGTGACCTAATGACAGGGACGTGTTTAATGGGTTAAAGGGTCAGTCCCATGTAGGGGCAAAGTGACCTAATGACAGGGATGTGTGTGTAATGGGTTAAAGGGTCAGTCCCACGGAGGAGCAAAGTGACCTAATGACAGGGAGGAGTTTAATGGGTTAAAGGGTCAGTCCCACGTAGGGGCAAAGTGACTTAATGACAGGGACGTGTTTAATGGGTTAAAGGGTCAGTCCCACGTAGGGGCAAAGTGACCTAATGACAGGGACGTGTTTAGGGGTTATGAGTAGTTATATATGAAATGGATACATTGAAACTGATCTCCCTGATACAGTTGGTAGAGACATATGGGTTCAGTGAGAATACGGCTCTGACCGCGATCCGACTGTACTGCGTTATCGAAATCGACGATCAGAATGCAACTTTAATCCAGTCAACTGAAGGAAGGTGAGAAAGTCACAGAACATGCACAGCCTCAAAGGTCTCTTCTTCACTCGTACAGAGCTTTCCTAAACCTCACAGGTCTCTTCTTCACTCGTACAGAGCTTTCCCAAACCTCACAGGTCTCTTCTTCACATGTACAGAGCTTTCCAAACCTCACAGGTCTCTTTTTCACATGTACAGAGCTTTCTAACCCCACAGGTTTTTTCTTTACATGTGCAGAGCTTTCTCAAACCTCATGGGTCTCTTCTTCACATGTACAGAGATTTCCTAACCTCACAGGTCTCTTCTTCACATGTACAGAGCTTGCCAAACATATATTAGTATGACAGGATGTTGGAGAATATAGTGAGGGGTGTATAATGCAGCAAAAAGGGCAGCAAAATGTTGGGGTGTATAGGGAAGGAAATTAAGGCAGCTGGAAGGATAGCGGTGTGTCCGGGTATATAGAGAGGGGTATCACTAGGAGATTAAGGGAGGAGGTCACACCACTTATAGATTTAAAATCTCCTTTAATCTCACCCTATTAGAAATCCCCTTTACTCCCCAGAAGGACGTAGGACAGGGGCGATGCCCCTATATAGATAATTGGTCTGACCTCATGTAAAGTCCTGTGCCCGTCCTACAGGTCAGGTCTCCTCTACAAAAGTTCTTAGGACGTTTTCTCTTCACCCCTTACCATGTTCTCATTCTTCTCTCTCAGGTTGGGCACATGGATCTCCCCTATATGGTGTCTACACGGCAATCTTGTTGCTTTCTCCTTCAAAGTAGAGCACCAACTCGGGCGCGGTGACCATAGTGAAGTTGCCACCGCCAACATCCAGTTTAAGTGCTCAGACAAACGGAACTTCCTTTATTTTTTGCCTTTAGTGGGGTCAGACGAAGAGTGGAGCCTGACCTGCCAATTCGGGATCTGTGGCATCCGCTCCAAGGTGGGGTCACCCCATGGACACGGAGATGACCCGGTCCTCAGTGATGTCCAGTTCACATGCTGTGCCAACTGAGTCTTCTCTCTTCTCAGCTTCCCAATGAAGGGTCTCCAGTTGGTCAACATTCAACTGGGCAGGACTTGGGAGGGAAGAGTTGGGGGGGTTAAGTCTGTGACATCTCTAAAAATAGCTGGTGGAGTTAGTTGGAGATGCAGATCTTTTAGGTCCCAAAGTAGTGGGACATTTGTACTGTTCAATTTGAAATTGCAAAATAAACTTGATTTTTCATGTACTGTATTTGCCTGGCTATAGGGCGACCCTGAATACAAGGTGACCCCCTCATTTCAGTAGTAGCAGGAGAGAGATAAGTTTACAAATACTCTGCATCTCTCGCTCTCTGTCTGTCTCTGTGCCTCTGTCTGTGTCTCAGTCTCTCAGTCTCTCTGTCTGTTTGTCTCTGTGCCTCTGTCTGTGTCTCTTTTGCACTTTCTGTCTCTGTGTCTCTCTGTTTGTCTCCGTGTCTCTGTGTCTGTGTCTTTCTCTATGTATATTTACATGTCTCTCTCTGTGCCTCTGTCTGTGTCTCTGTCTCTCTCTGTGTCTGCTTGTGTTTCTCACTCTATGTCTCTGTCTGTCTCTGTGTCTATCTTTCTGTCTCTGTGTCTCTATGTCTGTCTCTCTGTCAATCTCTGTCTCTCTGTCTATTTATTTGTCTCTCTCTGTGCCTCTGTCTGTGTCTCTGTGGTCTCTCGTTCTCGATCTGTCTCTCTCGGTTTGAGCTTCCTGCCACAAGCAACATGGTCGCTTCAGGCCCCCAAGGTGGAGCTTCCTCCGTTTTACCCTCTTACCTCATACATCCGACTGCTGATTGGCTCTCAAAGTGAGCGGGCCGATTATAATGCGAGTATGTACTTTTCAACTTAACTTTATTAAAAATATCGTCTTATTATCGGGCAACACTTATAATATTAAATTAGACTATTTATTTTTACGATTTGGGTCCATATAACCCCTGTCTATAACACCTCCTATTACCCCATATTACCGCTCCCTATAACTCCTCCAATTACCTCATATAACCTCTCCCCAAAACTCCTCCCATTGCCCTATATAACCCCTCTCTATAACTCCTCCTATTGCCCCATATAACACCTCCCTATAACTCCTCCTATTACCCCATATAACACCTGCCTATAACTCCTCCTATTACCGCATATAACCGCTTCCTATAACTCCTCCAATGACCCCATATACCCTCCATATAACTCTTCCAATTACCCCATATAACCGCTCCCTATAACTCCTCCTATTACCCCATATAACCTCTCCCTATAGCTCCTACTATTACTTCATATAACCGTTCCCTATAACGCCTCTTATTACCCCATATAACACCTCCCTGTAACTCCCCCTATTACCCATATAACCTCCCTACAACTCCTCCTATTACTCCATATAACCGTTCCCTATAACGCCTCTTATTACCCCATATACTCTCTCCCTGTAACGCCCCCTATTGCCCCATATAACCTCCCTATAACTTCTCCTATTACTCCATATCACTGCTCCCTATAACTCCTCCTATTACCCCATATAACTTAGTATAATAGGAATGAAATTCCCTGCTTGTCAGCTTCGGGTTTGAGGGTAAATTTCTCTGATTATTGTCCTCTGGTGTGGATGTCGTGGATGGCGTTTTTGGCGTGGATGGCGTGGATGGCGTGGTCTGACTGTCTGTTTCTCAATGTTGTCGCTAGCGTTGAGCTTTGTTTATTCGCTCTATCATAGAATTTGCTATTAGTCCAATTTGAGACAATGCTCCGCTTTAGAAGTGATGAGCAGATTCAGCCTGGCGTTTGCCTCGTTTAATGTGGTTAAAGTCGCATCCTTACCCTCCCTTTGGTGAGTTCTAGTGAGATCTGATATTTTAGATTAAGTGGGACTTCTCATTGCCTCTCTCTCCCTCTTTCTCCCCCAGGCAAGGCCTATCAGCCTTCCCCTTATTGTAGCCTTGTGGGCCTCCCACAACGTGAAGGGTGATGAGACCCTATCTTTGTTAGCTTGAGACAAAAAAGGCTAAATCCTCTCCTAATGTTTCCTTAATCTCTGGGACCTTTAATAGAGACACGTACAGTCTCCATTGTGAGTTTTGGGGGTGTATGTTTAGATTAGAGCATCTGACTTCAATCGGGGCATGGTCTGACCAAGAGACAGCATGGATCTTAGCAGGGAAGAAACCTGTATGGGGCGAGAATATAATCAATGTGGGAATACGTACCATGTGGGGGTGAGAAGAACGAGAAGTCTCTGGTGGTAGGGTTGAGTCCTCTCCAGACATCGCAGAGTCGTAGGCTCCGAAGCCCTTTGGTCAGAGCTCTGGGATCATCCCTTCAGCCTCTCGATGGGGGAACCTGTTCTGTCCATGCTTGGATGTAATGCCATTTTAAAGTTCCCACCCAGAATGAGTTGGCCCTTTGCAACACGCTCCAAAGTTTTAAAGAACTTAGATAGAAACTTGGCAGTTGACTCATTTGGGGCATACAGATTAGCAATGGCTAGATCCTGGCCACAGAGAGACCTGACCAGTATCAAAAATCTACCATCATTATCTGATTTTGTCAGATGCACTTTGAAAGGGATACTATTTTTCAGCACAATTGAGCCTCCTCTTTTTTAGTTTGCTTGCGCCGTAACATGGGAAACTTGTCTATATTGTTGGTCGAAGTTGGACGGAGACCTGTTAGTTTTGAAATGTGTTTCTTGGAGGAGTAAGACCTCTGCTCCATATCTCTTATATTCTGACATGTCCATACGTCTCTTACAGGAGCTGTGAAGACCCTTAACATTAGGGGAGAGGACCCTGAATGGCATTTAAAGGGCATGTCTACCTCGATCGGGCACCCCTGAGGAGCATCATAATCCAACCATCTCATGATCATTGTTCCCGGCCAGCACCAGACTATGTGAGGATGAACCCCCGGTTGGGATATGTGGGGGAAGAAATATTGGAGGTAAGTTAACTGAGGAATCGCAGCTGGGAAGGAGCAGTACCCTATCTGGGGGGAAGGGGGAGAGGGAAGGGAGCTTTTAAGGACTGGGATGTCCCGTATCTCCTGTACCCTTGGAAAAACTGGGGAGAGTGGGTACCTAGGGATAAATTGAAGCTCGTTCGCCTAAGCGAAGTAATCTCTTGAGGACACATTGCGGGTTACCGGACCCAACTTGGACCCCTCAACTGCAACAAGGTCCTAGAAAAGCTATAAGAATAAAAAAAGAACGCAACCTATAAACGCTCACAGTATTAAACCTTACACAACAATATCTCCACATTTTGCGATACTAATTTACAGTAAACTAAAAACCTGGGTAAGAAACTCCTCTAAACGGCATATACTCTACAATTCCATGTCAGTCATTGCTCCACCTCCCTCACATGGCCATTACTGACTCGTTGTCAGCAGCATAACTGACTTTTCCCCCAGGAGAGTGCCGCCATCAGTATCGTGCCTCCCTCGTCGGTGCACCCCAGGCATCTCTTCGGGTGGCCAGGATGAAAATAGAGGACCAGGATCACATACCCAGGAATGCCCACCGACACCTTTGTGGACCGGAGACCCAAGGAACCCTCAATTGTCCCAGTAAATTGTCCTTGTTTTTTTACATTTAGAGGGGTAACTCTTGCATGTGCTGAGGTGCCCTCCGTTTGACTCCCTGGTTCATACTCCCTTGGACTAGTAAGATCTGTGTGTCTCCGATCGCTCTACAATCAGCGGTGTCCGGTGTCCGTGAGTGGAGAGAGGAGACCCCCAGCTATTTTCTCAGCGTTGGCTGCACCAGTGCAAACGTATTCATGCTGCTGACAGCTACTAAGCCTAGTCCTCGGACGGGGGGAATCTTCTGGGAAGTATTTTGATATATGTCAGCCATGTCGTGAGGAGAGTAATGGACTGGCATGAATTTACAATCCCTAATTACAGGGCCTATTGCACAAGAGACTGCGTTCTGTGTTACACCCCCTATGCATTTCTTATATGAGCAATTACAACTTCAGTTAGGTTTTTTTCCCTCTGCGATTACATGTTGAGGTGCACGTTGTTAGGGGGTGTTGTGTTCATTATAGCGCTGCTTACACCGGACGGTGTTTATAAGAGGTAAGGTGAAATATATTTTCGCCTGATACCTTTTGATGCTTTGTCACACTATATATAATAGCTGATCAAGTTATTGGCAGGGCATATTGGGTACATCCCTAAACTGATTGTCTCTTTCTTATATCTTATTATTAACATCTTGCAGGTAGTCAGTTCAGGTACTCGGGGTTATCCGCAAAAGAAAAATAAAGGCAACATAGTGTAGTACAGTCTCAACTCTTTCTTTCAAGTGTAAAGGTAATCCACTCACAATTTTCCTCTCATAAGTAAGGCATTACAGAGACACTCCTCTCTCTGATTAGAGCAATGAAACTGGATATCCACAGGTGCAGACCCCTTTCACTTCCTCTCCACCACCGCACGAATACCCAGGAATAATAAGAAACACCAAATAGCGCAATAACGTCTTAAAATGTATTGGAAATCATCACAAATAAAACATATGGCTATGCACTCACATAAGGTATAATAGGTACAGTCACTGTACGAAATCCTGATAGGTAGGAGCACTTCACAGGGTTAAGGTCGGAAGTGCTGTAAGGGGGATCTCCGGCTGCCAGGACTTCGCATCCGGGACTTGCACAGGCTGGATGCTGAACCAAAGATTCTACGCGTTTCGTCGGTACGACTTCTTCAGGAATCTGACACCCTGCGTCAACCGGATGTGACGTTGATGGGAGCAGAGAAGCAGAGGGGTAAAACACACTGTGTACCAGTGAAGTGCTCCTACCTATCAGGATTTCGTACTGTGACTGTACCTATTATACCTCATGTGAGTGCATATCCATATGTTTTATTTGTGATGATCTCCAATACATTTTAAGACGTTATTGCGCTATTTGGTGTTTCTTATTATTCCTGGGTATCCGTGCGGTGCTGGAGAGGAATTGAAAGGGGTCTACACCTGTGGATATCCAGTTTCATTGCTCTAATCAGAGAGAGGAGTGTCTCTGTAATGCCTTACTTATGAGAGGAAAATTGTGAGTGGATTACCTTTACACTTGAAAGAAAGAGTTGAGACTGTATCACACTATGCTGCCTTTATTTTTCTTTTGCATATAACCACGTGAACATTGGCGCTCCCCTGAATCTTTGAGGAATTCTGCAATCAAAAAGACTAAGAGAACAGTCTTTACAAGGGTTTTGAGTAGCTTTTCTATTGGCACCTTTATACTGGTTGGTGGATTTATCACATTATTAACTAATAGATCACAGTTCACGTTATATATATATTTTAAAGATATCATTTCTGTCATTTGCTATAACACATTGTTATATATAGTTCACTTTTTTAGGACATTGTTATAAGTAAGCGCCGTTGCAATCATTTTTTTTCACTCGGGGTTATCCTCAGCTATTTTAAATGTAACTGTGTGTCTATTTTTTGATGTTGATATAATACATTTCATATTTTTGGATACGCTTGAGTGCTTTTTCTGGGCTTCTGTTTGTTTATTGTACACACACACACACACACACACACACACACACACACACACACACACACCACACACACATACACACACGGGTGCAGTATATATACATCAGGTGAAGATACAAACAGTTGGGGGTGCGGGAGCCGGGAGTAAGAGCCCAGACATCCACAAATTGCTCTGTTGTCCAAACAAAAAAATGGAGCGTGCCCCTCGAGGGGTTAATATTTACTAGGATGGCACCTTACCCCTGAGGTGCAGCAGACCCTATAACGACGCGTACCAGAATGCACAGCAGCCTCACGTATGGTGTTGTGAGATTCTTTTAAGACAGCTGTATCTCAGAAGAGGTCAACCGCATTACACGCATGTCACTGACACGGACTTCCCTTTTGTTGAAAAACAAAAACAAATAAAACCTCTATTTGAGATCAGGTTTTCAACAAAAGGGAAGTGGGCTTTTAGTGACATGATTGATTACTGAGGTCAATTTTAGACTTCACCTCCCCCCCACCCCCTTTGTTCATCTGTATAAAACCTGATATTCAAGTATATTCGCCCCTACATGGGCCCTGGTATGGATGTTCCTACGTAACATTTTTTTATTTATAAAAATGTTTAACCAGGAAGTAATACGCTGAGAATGACCTCTCGTCTTCTCGTATGTCCTGACAGCTACTATACAAAGGATATGCTTGTCAGCCTGCTAACAGTGTGGCATTACTTGCCTCTGCTGTAC
Organism: Ascaphus truei; assembly: GCA_036426205.1. NCBI lineage: Eukaryota > Metazoa > Chordata > Amphibia > Anura > Ascaphidae > Ascaphus > Ascaphus truei. The sequence continues at coordinate 2,164,997 of CM071586.1, forward strand.
CTAGATCTGGAGTAAACTATCCTTCCCCTCAGTACCCGACTAGCACCCTCTCTATCCACCTTTAAGACCCACCTTAAGACACACTTGCTTAAAGAAGCATATGAATAGCACTGTGGATATTCTGAACACAGGATACATAAAGCTTGGCCCCCTGCAGACGCACTTACCAGAACGCCCTCCTACTGTCTCTGTACGTTCTCCCTACCTACCAATTAGAGTGTAAGCTCCTCAGGGCAGGGACTCCTCTTCCGAAATGTTACTTTTATGTCTAAAGCACTTATTCCCATGATCTGTTATTTATATTATCTGTTATTTATTTGATTACCACATGTATTACTACTGTGAAGCGCTATGTACACTAATGGCGCTATATAAATAAAGACATACAATACAATACAATACAATACAACTAACAATAGTATTACTTTGTATGAGGCGCTTCCGAGAAAAAAACCCCCAAATTCCTCACGTAGCAAAAAAATCTATCAATGTCGCCACCTCTGCCCGTGGGGGAAAGAGGTCCAATCCCCATGAAGTGTAAGAATGAGATGTTGTGCCTGTGTTCTTTGCAATGGTTAAACAGAGCAGCGCTGTCCTCGCCGCTTTTGACATCGCTACGGTGTTCGGTGAACCTTCTACTGCCCGGGGACCAAAGCTGGCACGGAGTTATCCCAATCACTTTATGGGAATATGGGAGGGCGAAACTTATTATTTTTTTTTTTTTTTAAATCGATAGTAATAGTTAGATTTCTTAATCTAACTGTCGCCATCCAAGATGGGTAGAAAAAAAAATGTACCCTATGGTCAATTACGTAGAATAAAGAGGAATTGCACAAAGAATTAAATATTTTTACAACAATTGTATACAGGCATACCCCGCATTAACGTACACAATGGGACCGGAGCATGTATGTAAAGTGAAACTGTACTTAAAGTGAAGCACTACCTTCTTCCCCACTTATTGATGCATGTACTGTACTGCAATCGTCACATACGTGCGTAACTGATATAAATAACGCATGTGTAACAGGCTCTATAGTCTCCCCGCTTGCGCACAGCTTCGGTACAGGTAGGGAGCCGATATTGCTGTTCAGGACATGCTTTCAGGCACATGCGCGAGCTGCCGTTTGCCTATTGGACGATATGTCCTTACTCGCGAGTGTACTTAAAGCGAGTGTCCTTAAACCGGGGTATGCCTGTATATTGAATGAGAGATTTGTAGAAAGTGAATATAATGTGGATGTTGTAACAGAAGCATTTGAAAAGTGTGACAGCCTAAACAGAGAAGAATTATCCACTCCAAAAATTAGGAAGAACACAAATACAACTCATTTTAAGACTGCTTGTATCACACAATGCAGCTAAACCCCGTAATAACGCGGTGCTTGGGGTCCAAATAATCACATCGCGCTATAAGCGGATCACGTTAGAAATAATGTACAATTGTATGCATTGTACAATAAAGTATTTACGACACCAATAATCGTGTTGTAAAGTATTCATAAGTATGAAAATTGGGAGCCACTCTCACATCGCAGTATAAGCAGATCCGCGTTGTAACGGATCGCGCTATAACGGGGTTGAGCTGTAGAATAATGATGCAAAGAAGATTAAGCAAATTATTGAAAAACAATGGCCTATTTTTAAAAAGGACCCAATTTTAAGGAATTCCTTACCAGATTGTACACAGGGGGAACCATCTTAAAACTTAAACTTGCACCAAGCGCCTTTTGGAAAATAATAAAAAAGAAGGAACATAAAGTCAGACGCCAAGAAAATCCTAAAGGTTTTAAAAAAAAAATGTTATTCCTGTAAAGCTTGCGCCATGCGTCAAATGAAACAGTTCCGTGTTAAAGCATCCAGACCAGGGCAATGTTTAATGATTGAACAGTTTTTCTGTGCAGGACGGTGCAGCAGGGTGTGAGTGGGTGGGCTGTGCAGCAGGGTGTGAGTGGGTGAGCTGTGCAGCAGGGTGTGAGTGGGTGAGCTGTGCAGCAGGAGATAAGTGAGGGAGTTGTGCAGCAGGGTGTGAGTGGGTGAGCTGTGCAGCAAGGTGTAAGTGAGGGAGCTTTGCAGGACTGTGCAGCAGTGTGTGAGTGGGTGAGCTGTGCAGCAGTGTGTGAGTGGGTGAGCTGTGCAGCAGGGAGTGAGTGGGAGAGCTGTGCAGCAGGGTGTGAGTGGGTGAGCTGTGCAGCAGGGTGTGAGTGGGTGGGCTGTGCAGCAGGGTGTGAGTGGATGAGCTGTGCAGCAGGGTGTAAGTGAGGGAGCTGTGCAGGACTGTTCAGCAGTGTGTGAGTAGGTGAGATATGCAGCAGTGTGTGAGTGGGTGAGCTGTGCAGCAGGGAGTGAGTGGGAGAGCTGTGCAGCAGGGTGTGAGTGGGTGAGCTGTGTAGGACTGTGCAGCAGGGTGTGAGTGGGTGAGCTGTGCAGCAAGGTGTAAGTGAGGGAGCTTTGCAGGACTGTGCAGCAGTGTGTGAGTGGGTGAGCTATGCAGCAGTGTGTGAGTGGGTGAGCTGTGCAGCAGGGAGTGAGTGGGAAAGCTGTGCAGCAGGGTGTGAGTGGGTGAGCTGTGCAGCAGGGTGTGAGTGGGTGAGCTGTGCAGCAGGTGGTGAGTGGGTGCGCTGTGCAGCAGGGTGTGAGTGGGTGGGCTGTGCAGCAGAGTGTGAGTGGGTGAGCTGTGTAGGACAGTGCAGCAGGGTGTGAGTGGGTGGGCTGTTCAGCAGGATGTTAGTCGGTGAGCTGTGTAAGACTGTGCAGCAGGGTGTGAGTGGGTGAGCTGTGCAGCAGGGTGTGAGTGGGTGAGCTGTGCAGCAGGGTATGAGTGGAGGAGCTGCGAAGCAGGGTGTGAGTGGGTGAGCTGTGCAGTAGGGTGTGAGTTGGTAAGCTGTGCAGCAGGGTGTGAGTGTGTGAGCTGTGCAGCAGGGTGTAAGTGGGTGAGCTGTGCAGCAGGGTGTGAGTGGGGGAGCTGTGCAGCAGGGTATGAGTGGGGGAGCTGTGCAGCAGGGTTTGAGTGGGGGAGCTGTGCAGCAGGGTGTGAGTGGGTGAGCTGTGCAGCAGGGTGTAAGTGGGTGAGCTGTGTAGGACTGTGCAGCAGAGTGTGAGTGGGTGACCTGTGCAGAAGGGTGTGAGTGGGGGAGCTGTGCAGTAGGGTGTGAGTGGGTGAGCTGTGTAGGACTGTGCAGCAGAGTGTGAGTGGGGGAGCTGTGCAGTAGTGTGTGAGTGGGTGAGCTGTGTAGGACTGTGCAGCAGAGTGTGAGTGGGTGAGCTGTGCAGCAAGTGGTGAGTGAGGGAGCTGTGCAGGACTGTGCAGTAGTGTGTGAGTGGGTTAGCTGTGCAGCAGGGTGTGAGTGGGGGAGCTGTGCAGGACTGTGCAGCAGTGTGTTAGTGGGGGACCTGTGCAGCAGGGAGTGAGTGGGTGGGCTGTGTAGGAATGTGCAGCAGGTGGTGAGTGGTTGAGCTGTGCAGCAGGGTGTGAGTGGGAGAGCTGTGCAGCAGGGTGTGAGTGGGTGAGCTGTGCAGCAGGGTGAGAGTGGAGGAGCTGTGCAGAACTGTGCAGCAGGGTGTGAGTGGTGGAGCTGGGCAGCAGGGTGTGAGTGAGGGAGCTGTGCAGGACTGTGCAGTAGTGTGTGAGTGGGTGAGCTGTGCAGCAGGGTGTGAGTGGGGGATCTGGGCAGGACTGTGCAGCAGTGTGTTAGTGGGTGAGCTGTGCAGCAGTATGTGAGTGGGGGCGCTGGGCAGCAGGGAGTGAGTGGGTGAGCTGTGCAGTAGGGTGTGAGTGGGTACACTGTGCAGCAGGGTGTGAGTGGGGGAGCTGTGCAGGACTGTGCAGCAGTGTGTGAGTGGGTGAGCTGTGCAGCAGGGTGTGAGTGTGGGAGCTGTGCAGCAGGGTGTGAGTGGGGGAGCTGTGCAGCAGGGTGTTAGTGGGTGGGCTGTGCAGCAGGGTGTGAGTGGGTGAGCTGTGCAGCAGGTGGTGAGTGGGTGAAGAGGTTGTAGGGACTGTGAAGCAGGGGGTGATGTGAGTGGGTGAGTGAGCTTTGCAGAGGGTGTGTGAGTGGAGTTGAGCTGTGCAGCAGGGTGTGTGTGAGGTGGTGGGCCCCGTTGCATGCAGCAGGTTGTGGAGTGGGTGAGCTGTGCAGGAGGTGGAGGGAGTCGGTGGAGGGTGAAGCAGTGTGTGAGTCGGTGTGAGCGGTGCGCAGGTTGTGAGTGGTTGAGCTGTACAGCAGGTGTGAGAGTGGTAGGTGCGCTGTGCAGCAGGGTGTGAGTGAAGTGGAGCTGGACCAGCAGGTTGTGTGAGTGAGCGAGCTGTGGTCGACAGATGTGCAGAAGTGTGAGGGGTGAGGCTGTTCAAGCAGGGTTGTGAGTGGGGGATGGCAGGCTGTGAGGCATTTTGGTAGTGTAGAGAGGAGTGGGGGGCGCTGGGCAGGGCTGGAGTGAGTGGGTGAGCTGTGCAGTAGGGTGTGAGTGGGACAACGTGAGGCTGGTGGAGTGGGTGTGAGGGGTACAGGATGTGCACATGTGTGAGTGGGTGACGTTGGGGGAGTTTGGATGCAGCAGGGGTGGAGTGGGCGGAGCTGTGCAGCATTGTGTATGGGTGGGTGTTCGCAGTGTGGTGGTGAGCTGTGCAAGCAGGGTGTAAGTGGGTGACTGTGTTCTGTGTAGACTGTTGCAGCCAGGTGTGAGTGGGTGAGCTTTGCAGCAGGGTGAGTGGGTTAGTGTGGCAGCAGGGTGTGGTGGGTGGGACGCTGCAGCAGGTTGTGATGGGTGAGTCTGTGAGCAGGTCGTGGTGGGGTGAGGCTGGCAGCAGTGTTGAGTCGGTGAGCTGTGCAGCAGGTGTGAGTGGGTGAGATGTTGCAGCAGGGTGTGAGTGGGTGCGCTGGTTCAAGCAGGGGTTTAGTGGTGAGCTATGTGCAGCAGGTGTGAGTGAGGTCTTGGGACATGAGCCTGTTAGGAGTTGGTACTGCAGCAGGGGTGAGTGGTTGAGCTTGTGTAGGACATGTGCGGGGTGGGTGTGGGTGGGCGTTCAAGCAGGGTGTGATGTGAGCGTGCGTAAGCGTGTGATGCTAAGTGTATGGAGCAATTTGCAGCAGGGTGTGAGTTGGGGGAGCTGTGCAGCAGGGTTGTGAGTGGTGAGGGTGAGCTGTGCAGCAGGGTGTGAGTGGGTGAGCTGTGCAGGCGGGGAGTGTGTGTGAGTGGGGTGGGGGAGCTGTGCGCAGGGTGGAGTGGGTGAGGCTGTGCAGCAGGGTGTGAGTGGGTGACTGTGCAGCAGGTGGGAGTGAGGTGAGGCTGTGCATGACTGTGCATGAGTAGTGTGGCAGTGGTGAGCTGTGCAGCAGGGTTGGTGAGTGGGGGAGCTGTGCAGGGGGGGGGGGTGTGCAGCAGTGTGTGTGGGGGACCTGTGCAACAAGCAGGGTGTGTGTGGTGGTGGGCTGTGTAGAATGTGAGCAGGTGTGTTGAGTGGGTTGAGTGTGCAGCAGGTGTGATGTGGGGAGAGCTGTGCAGCAGGGTGTGAGTGGTGTAGCTGTGCAGCAGGGGGGTGTGAGAGTGAGGAGGAGCTGTGCAGAACTGGGCAGCAGGGTTGTGAGTGGTGGAGCTGGGCAGCAGGGTGTGAGTGAGGGAGCTGTGCGGGGATGTTGCATTGTTGTGAGTGTGATGTGAGTGGGTGTGCAGCGTGTGTGAGTGGGACTCGTGCAGCAGGGGTGAGTGGGTTGAGCTGTGCAGGGATGTGCAGCAGTGTGAGTGAGTGGTGGATGCTGCAGCAGGGTGTGAAAGTAGGGGACAGCTGTGCAGCAGGGTGTAGTGGGTGAATGTGATAGGGTGGTGAGTGGTACACTGTGCAGCAGGAGTGTGATGGGGAGCTGTGCAGCAAGGGTGTGAGTGGGTGGGCTGTGCAGCAGGGTGTGATGGTGAGGGAGCTGCTGTGCAGCAGGAGTGTTAGTGGGTGGGCACTGGTGTAGATGTGTGCAAGCTATGTGTGAGTGGGTGAGCGTGTGTAGGACGGGCAGCATGGGAGTGAGTGGTGTGCAGTTGTGGTGGGTGAGCTTTGGAAGCAGGTGTGATGGGTGGCGACTGTGCAGAAGGGTGTAGAAGGGGGGGTGGGCTGTGCAGCAGGGTGTGAGTGGGTGAGCTGTGCATAATGGCTGTTGAACGTGAGATCGTGTGTGTGAGGTTAGAATAGCAGGGTATGGTTGCTTACAGTGCGTGGTAGGGTGTGCAGCAGGTGATGGGGGAGCTGTGCAGCAGGGTTTGGTAGCATTCATGGTGTGATCTGTGGCGGGGGAGCTGGGGCGTGCAGCAGGGGTATGGGAGCTGTCAGAGGGGGATGGAGCTGAGCAGATTCATGGGTGTTAGTGGGGGAGCTGTGCAGCAGGTGAGTGGTAAGCTGGCAAAGAGTGTGAGTGGTGAGTGTGAGCTGGGTGCGTGTGTGAGTGCGGGAGCTCATGCAGCAAGGAGTGTGCGGGGTTGAGCTCTGTTGGACCTGTGCCAAAGGCGGTGGAGTGGGGGAGCGTGTGCAGTCAGGGGGTGTGCAGTGGGTTAGCTGTTGTAGGAACTGTATTCAGCCGAGGGTGTGGTGGATGGGGGAGGCTGTGGCGCAGGGGTGTTAGTGGGGGGCTGTGCAGCGAGGTGTCAGTTGGTGAGCTGTGCAGCAGGGTTGTGAGTGGTGGAGTGAGCAGCAATGGTGTATGGGGGAGAACTGTGCAGCAGCCGGTTAAGTGGGTAAGCTAGCTGTGCAGAAGGGTGTGAGGGTGGGCGCTGTGAGTCAGGGTGTGAGTGGTGTGGCTGTGTGCAGCAGAGGTGTGTGAGTGGGTGGCTTTGTCAGCCGGGTGTGAGATGGTGAGCGTGTAGGACTGTGTCGCAGTTAGGGTTGAGTGGAGTGAGCTGTGCAGAGGGTGTGAGTGGGTGGCTGCAGCAGGGTGTAAGTGGGTGAGCTGTGCAGCAGAAGGTGATGGTGAAGTGGTGCAGCAGTGTGTGAGTGGGGTGGGCTGGCAGCAGGGGTTGATGGAGTGGGTGAGTCTGTGCGAGAGAAGGTGATGGGTTGCGAGTGGGGTCGTGAGTTTGCAGCAAGTGTGTGAGCGTGTGAGCTGTGCCAGCAGGTAGGGGTGGTGAGTGGGTGAGGCTGGCAGCAGGGTTTGTGAGTGGGTGGCTGTGCAGCAGGGGGTGTGAGTGGGTGCGCTGTGCAGCAGGGAGTGTGGTGGAGTGGGTGAGCGTGCAGCAGGGTTTGTAGATGGGTGGGCTTTTGTTTAAGGACTGTTGCGAGCAGAGTGTGAGTGGGGAGCTGATGTAGTACAGTGCAGCAGTTTGGGAAGTGGGTGGGGCTGTTCAAGCAGGGTTGGTGAGTGGGAGCTGTAGGGACTGTGTCAGCAGGTGTGAGTGTGGTGAGCTGTGCAGTCAGGGTGTGAGTGGGTGGAAGATGTTGTAGGGAACTGGCAGCAGGGATGTGAGGGGTGAGCTGTCCAGCTAGGTGTGAGGTGGGTGAGCTGTGTTGCACGGCAGTTTTGTGAGGTGGGTGGGCTTGCAGCAGGTGTGAGTGGTGAGCGTGTGCAGCAGGAGGGGAGTGGGTAGTGCTGTGACAGGCAGTGTGTGTCGGTGAGGCGTGTCAGCGGGCTGTGAGTGGATGAGCGCTGTGCCAGGGGTTGAGAGTGGGTGAGTGTGGCAGCAGGGTGTGAGGGGTTGCGCTGTGCGCAGGGTTGTGAGTTGGTGAGCTGTTGCGGGTATTGGGAGGTGGTTGGGCTGTGTAGGACTGTGCAGCTTAGTTGGAGGTGGTGAGCTGTGTTAGACAGTTGCAGCAGGTTTGAGTGGGTGGGCTCTTCAGGCATGGTTTGTGGTGGGTGAGCGGTGTATGACTGGCATGCAGGGTGTGAGTGGGTGAGCTGTGCTGCTTAGGGTGTGATTGGGTGAGCTGTGTCAAGCAGGGTGTGCGTGGGGAGCTGTGAGCAGGGTGTGATGGGTGAGCTGTGCAGTAGGGTGTGAGTTATGATTGGAGAGTGCCTGTGGGTGGGAGCAGTGGTGAGTAGTGGTGGTGGCAGAGGTGTCATGGGGAGCGTTGCCGCACGGTGTGAGTGGGGGAACGGGCAGCATCATGTGTAGAGTGGGTGGAGCTGTGCAGCAGGCGTTAGTGGGGGGGCTAAGTGTGCAGGAAGGTGTGCAGGGGTGCTTGTGAGCTAGGTGTAGCGAGCGGTGGCAGCATGTGGATTGGTGAGTGGCTTTTGAGTGCAGTAGATGCTATGGCAGGAGTGTGGCAAGGCATGTGGATCTGTGGTGTGAGCAGGTGTGAGGGGGGAAGCTGTTGCAGCAGTGGGGTTAGCTGAGGTGGCGGCAGGGTGATGGGGGAGCTTTGCAGCAGGGTGTGAGTGGGGGAGCTGTCAGCAGGGTTCAGTGGGACTGCGCAGGGATGGGGAGCTGACAGGCATGGTGTGAGAGAGGGCTGAGAGCAGGGGAGTAGTGGAGCTGGATCAGGTGTGGAGTGGGTAAGGCTGTGCAAAGGGTTTGGTGAGGGGTGGAGCTGTGAGGCAGGGTTGAGTGGGGGAGTGTGCCATCAGGGTAGTGGGATAAGCTGTGCGAAGAAGAGTGTGAGTGGTTGACTGTGGCAGCTGGGTGTGAGTGGGGAGTCTGTGCATGGAACTGTGCAGCAGTGTGTTAGTGGGGGACCTGTCAGCGGTTGAAGCGGGTGTGAGTATATGGGCTGCTGTAGGAATGTGTCAGCAGGGTGGAGTGTAGCTGTGAGCGGTGAGCTGTGCAGGAGGTTATGGACTGTGCAGGGCAGGGTGTAGTGGGGGAAGCTTGCAAGCAGGTGGTGAGTGAGGGGCTGTGACGGACTGTGGCAGTAGGTGTGTGAGTGGTTGAGAGCTGTGCAGCATGGGTGTGAGTGGCGACGCTGTGGCAGGACTGTTGTCATGCATTGTGTGTTAGTGGGGGACCTGGGCAGCATGGGTTGTGAGTGGGGATGGCTGGTGTAGAATGTGCAGCAGTTGTGGTGGTGAGCTGGCAGCAGGTGTAGTGTGAGCATGTTTTAGGGGTGTGAGTAGGTGAGACTGTGCAGCAGGGTGTGAGTAGAGCGTGCAGCGGTGTGTGAGTGGGGGATGTCAGGTGAGTGAAGGAGAGCTGCTGCAGCAGGACTGTGCAAAAGTGTGTGAGTGGGAGAGCTGTGCAGACAGAGTGTTGAGTGAGGAGCTGTTGTAGGACTGTGACATCAGGGTGTGTGAGTGGGTGTAGCTGTCCAGGCAGCGTGTGAAGTGGGTGAGCTTTTGTGGCGGCCCAAGGAGTTGTGAGCTTGGGTGCAGGTTGCATAGGGGCTCTAGTGCCTGGCACCGTGGTGAGTGGTGGAGTGTGCACAGAGTGTGTAGTGGGTGAGCTGTGCAGCAGGTGTAGTGGCTGATGCATGTGGCAGATAGGGTGTGAGTGGGGTGCGCTGTGCAGCAGGCTGTGTGTGAGTGGTGCTTGGCAGCGGGGTTGATGTGCAGCATGTTGTTGATGGGTGGGCTGTGTAAGACTGTGCACATGTTGTGAGTGGGGAGTGAGCTGTGTAGGCAGGCTGCAAGCAGGGTGTGATGGTGTGGCTCTTCAGCAGGTGTGTAGTGGTGAGCTTGTGTAGGACTGTTGGCCCAGGGCTTGAGTGGGTGAAGCTGGTGCGTAGGTTGTGAGTGGGTGAGCTTGCAGCAGGAGTGTGAGTGAAGGAGCTGTGCAGGCAGCAGGTTGTTAGTGGGGAGTCTTGCGTAGGTTGTGAGATTTGGTATGGGCTGTGCAGCAGGGTGTGAGTGGGGGAGATGCTTTGCAGAGTGTGTCAGTGGGGAGCTGTGCAGCAGGTTTGAGGTGGGGGAACTGAGCAGCATGTGTGAGTGGGGGTGGAGCTGTGCATCAGTTTCAGTGGGTCGGTCAGGGTTAAGCTGTTCGGTGAGCTGTTGAGTGTGACTCAGCTGGGTGTGAGTGCGGAGCGTGCAGCAGGGTGTGAGTGGGTGAGCTCTGTTGGACTGTGCAGCAGAGTGTGAGGTGGGGGAGTCTAGTGCGCAGGGTGTGAGTGGGTGAGCTGGTAGGACTTGTGCACAGGTTGTGGATGTGGTGAGTGTTGGCAGCAGGGTGTGAGTGGGGGAGGGGAGCTGTGGCAGTCGGGGGTCATGGGGACCTGTGCAGCAGGGTGTGGAGTGGGGGAAGCTGAGCAGCATGGTGTGAGTGGGGGAGTCTGTGCCAGGCAGGGTGAGTGGTAAGCTTTGCAAAGGGTGTGCAGTTGGGTCTGATGTGAGCAGGGTTCGTGACGTGGTGGGAGCTGGTGCATCAGGTGCGTGAGTGGTAAGCTGTGCATAAGAGTGTTAGTGGGTGGCTGTGCAGCTGGGTGAGTGGGGGAGCTGTGAGGACAGTGCATGCATCAGCAGTGTGTTTTAGTGGGGGACCTGTGCAGCAGGGTGAGTGGATGGGCTGTGTCAGGAATGCTGAGCAGGTGGTGAGTGGGTGAGCTGTGGAGACAGGTTGTGATGGGTGGAGCTGTGCAAGCAGGGTGTGAGTGGGGGAGCTGTGAGCAGCAGTGGTGAGTTGAGGAGGGCTGTGCCAGACTGTGATAGTGTGTGAGTGAGTGAGCTGTGCAGTCAGGGTGTGAGTGGCAGAGCTGTGCAGGACCGTGTCAGCAGTTGTGTTAGTGGTGGACCTGTCGCAGGGCTGTGTGAGTGATGGCTGTGTGTAGGAATGGGGTGAAGTCAGCATGTGGTGAGTGGTGAGCTGTGCAGCAGGGTGTGAGTGGTGAGCTGTGCAGCCGGTGTGAGTGAGGAGCTAGGCAGAACTGTGCAGGCAGGTTGTGTAGTGGAGAGCTAGGCACATGGTGTGGAGGAGCGACTTTGCTAGGACTGTGCAGACAGGAGTGTGACTGGGTGAGCTGTTTAGACTGTTTGTAGCAATGAGTAGAGTGGCGTGAGCTGTGCAGCAGGGTTGAGTGGGTGCGCTGTGCAGGCTGTCAGCAAGTGTGTTAGTGGTGGGGACCTAAATGTGGACGGTGTGTGAGTGTGAGGTGGGGGGGTTGTGTAGGAATGTGCAGCGCGTGGTGAGTTGGTGAGCGTGCAGAAGGGTGTTGTGAGGGGGTGAGCTGTTGCAGAAGGTGTGTGAGTGAGGAGAGCTTTGTGCATCAGGGGTGGTAGGGTGGAGTTTATGAGCTGTGCAGCAGTGGTGAGAAATGGAGGAGCTGTTGCAGTCAGAACTGTTGTAGCAGGGTGTGAGGGGGGGAGCTGGACGCAGGTGTGAAGTGAGGGAGCTGTCAGGACGTGCAGTAGTGCTGAGTGGGTTGGAGCGTTGCAGCAGGGTGTGAGTGGGGGAGCTGTGGAGGACGTGCAGCGTGTGTAGTGGGTGAGCTGTGCAGCCAGGGTGTGAGTGGGGGAGCTGTGCAGCAGGGAATGAGTGGGGGAGTTGTTGCAGTAGGGGGTGAGTGGGTACGATATTGGCAGCAGGGGTGTGAGTGGTACGCGTCAGCAGGGTGTGAGTGGGGGAGCTGTGCAGCAGGGTGTGATCGAGTGGGCTGATGCATCAGGTGTCCGTGGGGCAGTGTGAAGGACTATGCAAGAGGGGGGAGTGGGTATTTGATGTGCAGCCAGGGTGTGAGGGGGGAGCTGTGCTCAGGGTTTCAGGGGGGAGAGGTGGAAGGACTATGCAGCAGCCGCTTTTGAGTGGGGGAGCTGTGATGCAGCAAGGATGTGAGTGGAGCGAGCGTGTGACAGCAAGCTGTGAGTGGGGGAGCTGTGCAGCAGGGCTGTTGAGCTGGGGAGCGGCCTGCAGCCAGGGGGGTTTTGAGTGGGGGGCCGGGAGCTGTGCAGCAGTGTGAGAGTGGAGGAGCTGGGAAGAACTGTGCAGCAGGGTTGTGATGAGTGAGCTAGGAAGGAGGACTGTGCAGGAGTGTGTGAGTGGGTGAGCTGTAGAAGGCAGCGTTATTGTGAGGAGTCGGGGAAGAGGGGAGCAGGGAGTGAGTGGGTGAGCTGTGCAGCAGGTTGTTGAGTGGGGGAGCTGGCAGCACGGGAAGTGAGTGGGTGAGTGGGGAGCTGTTGCAAGTAGGGGAGTAGGTGTGAGTGGGTAGGCTGTGTAGCAGGGTGTGAGGGGGGAGCTGTGCCAGCAGGGTGGTGTGAGATGGGTGGGCTGTGCAGCAGGCGTTGTCCGTTTGGGGAGCTGTGTAGGACTGTGCAGCAGGGTGGTGAGTGGTGAGCTGTGCAGAAGGGTGTGTTGTAACGTGTAAGGGGGTGCGCGTGCAGCAGGGTGTGAGTGGGGGTTGCTTTGCAGCAGGGTTGTGAGTGCGGGAGCTCTGCAGCAGGTGGTGAGTGGTGAGCTGTGAGCGGGTGTGACGTGGGGAGAGCTGTGCAGCGAGGGTGTTTGTGAGTGGGAGGAGCTGTGCAGAAGGGGGGGTTGAGTTTATGAGATGTGCAGCAGGGTGAGAATGGAGGAGCTGTGCAGCTGTGTATAGCAGGTATGTGAGTGGGGGAGTGGGCAGCAGGGTCGTGAGTGAGGGAGCTGTTCAGGGACTGTTGCAGTAGTGTTGGGAGTGGGTGAGCTGTGCATCAGGGTTCTGTGGTGGGGAGCTGTTGACGGACTGTGCAGCAGTGTGTTAGTGGTGAGCTGTGCAGACAGCGGTGAGTGGGGGAGCTGTGCAGCAGGGATTTAGGTGGGTGAAAAGTTGGCAGTAGAGGTGTGTGAGTGGGTACGCTGTGCAGCAGGGTGTGAGTGGGGGAGTGTGCCGCAGGGTGTGATCGAGTGGGCTGTGCATCAGGGTGTCAGTGGGGCGGCTGTGAAGGACTATTGCAGTAGTAGGGTGTGAGTGGGTATGCTGTGCAGAGGGGTGTGAGTGGGGGAGCTGTGCTGAAGGGTTCAGTGGTGGGAGCTGTGAAGGACCCTATGCAGCAGGCTGTGAGTGGGGGAGCTGTGCAGCAGGGTGTGAGTGGGGGAAGGGGGAGCTGTGTGCAGCAAGCTGTGAAGTGGGGGGATGCTGTTGCAGCAGGGTTGTGAGTGGGGAGCTGGCAGCAGGGTTGAGTGGGGGAGGAAGCTGTATGAGCAGGGTGAGTCGGGGGAAGCTGAGGCAGCAGAAGTGAGTGGGTGAGCTGTGCAGCAGGGTGTGAGTGGGGGAGCTGTACAGGACTGTGCAGCATTGTGTGAGTGGGTGAGCTGTGCAGGACTGTGCAGAAGGGTGTGAGTGGGGGAGCTTTGCAGCAGGGTGTGAGTGGGGGAGCTGTGCAGCCGGGTGTGAGTGGGGGAGCTGTACAGCAGGGTGTGAGTGGGGGAGCTGTGCAGTAGGGTGTGAGTGGGTGAGCTGTGCAGCAGAGTGTGAGTGGGGGAGCTATGCAGCAGGGTGTGAGTGGGGGAGCTGTGCAGCAGGGTGTGAGTGGGAGAGCTGTGCAGCAGGGTGTGAGTGGGGGAGCTGTGCAGCAGGGTGTGAGTAGGGGAGCTGTGCAGGACTGTGCAGCATTGTGTGAGTGGGTGAGCTGTGCAGGACTGTGCAGCAGGGTGTGAGTGGGTGAGCTGTGCAGCAGGGTGTGAGTGGGAGAGCTATGCAGTAGGGTGTGAGTGGGGGAGCTGTACAGGACTGTGCAGCAGGGTGTGAGAGGGTGAGCTGTGCAGGACTGTGCAGCAGGGTGTGAGTGGGTGAGCTTTGCAGCAGGGTGTGAGTGGGTGAGCTATGCAGTAGGGTGTGACTGGGGGAGCTGTGCAGCAGGGAGTGAGTGGGTGAGCTGTACAGTAGGGTGTGAGTGGGTAAGCTGTGCAGCAGTGTGTGAGTGGGGGAGCTCTGCTGGACTGTGTAGCAGTGTGTGTGGGTGAGCTGTGCAGCAGGGTGTGAGTGGGTAAGCTGTGCAGCAGGGTGTGAGTGGGGGAGCTGTGCAGCAGGGTGTGAGTGGGTGAGCTGTGCAGCAGGTTGTGAGTGGGTAAGCTGTGCAGCAGGGTGTGAGTGGGGGAGCTGTGCAGCAGGGTGTGAATGGGTGAGCTGTGCAGGAATGTGCAGCAGTGTGTGTCTTTTGTGACTGTGCTGCAGTGGGAGCACTGTATGCTGGGTGATAATGGTTGAAAGGCAGGGTTGCAGATCTGATAAGACATGTGAATGTGCTCACAAGTTATATTCTTTATTGGCTATACAGGGAAGAAAAATTTGGCGCAGCAGCTGACGAAATGCGTAGGTTACATCACTGTGTCCACCAGCTGATTGTGGGAGGAGAGCCGAGTAACGTGAGAGGAGTGAGGAGTGAGAAGTGGCGAACAGCAGCCTGGTTGATACCAGCATCTGAGAGGAAGGTGTCAGCCCATGCGTGGTGGGATTCAACACAACAGTACAGCAGTAAAGATCTACCTGCTGCATCAACCTTTGTTTGGAGGAATCTGGCTATCGTGAGGGGGGGTATAGAGGAGACCGGACAGGGTCTCTAGTGTTACCCGGATCAGCAACACGGCATACTTGCGTCGCAGATTGGCAGGCGCAGCTGACGGAGGGACGCAGGCACCCTTCGGGGTTCATCGCGTTTACACTCAATTGGTGAGACCGTTCCCTTACCCCCCTCTGCCTTTCCCGTGGATCCCATTTACAAGGAACATCCCACAGCTTAATACGGCAATTTCTACCTTAATACCTGATATTTACCAGAGTCACGCTACCCCCCACTGTTGCTTCAATCACCATACTTTCGGGCAATCAGAAAACTCAAAAATTGGAGCGCATGAAAATGAAACCAAGAAAGACCCCAAATTAATACATACAATTTATATCATAGAAAGAAAATTCATCATATAAACACACATATACAGAAACATAGTAAATCAAAAACTGTTTAAAATGACAATAATAGTTAGTACATATAGAGCCAAGCAACGTGGAGTATAGGGGTTAAAAACCCAGAATCATAATTATCCTAGTTGAAACAGGAAGGGAGAAGGTGCTGGGCAGGCTAGATGGAAAAAACACAGACCTTAGGCACTCTTAACTCTCCTGTGAACTCCTCGTGGTATAGCTGACACAGGGAGTCACCCCTGATGAAGTGTCATGTGACACGAAACGCGTTGGAGCCGTCATCACGGGCCGTGACGACTGTGGCGGTAGGGAGGGTTTGGCCCGGGATTAACGGGGTTACCCCCCAAGGGCCCCCCCTCTAACCTCGCCAGGGAGACAAGGGGTTAACTGGGCTGAGGCCCAGAACTGTGACTTAACCCTTGCTAAATAACAAGAAAATGCTTATTCCCCTGTGTAAATGATGTTGTTGCTGGATCAGGGATTTGAATTGGCCCGCCATGTTCTCCTCGCCAGGACAAGCTTCTCGCCTGCGTATTTTCGCCATAAGATGGCGCTATTTCCTTTCTCTATCTCTCTGCATAAGCCTGACAGTTAACATAATGTGCAGGGTATCTTATACTATATTAGTGAAAGCACTGTATGTTTGCCTGCCTGCCTGCATGCATGCATGCCTGCCTGCTGATGTCCGTGTCCCCTAGCGCAATCTCATTGGTCCATTGGCCCGCCCGCCCCCGCACACCTCTCTATGGCCTCACACACTCACACAACCACCCCCTTGGCCCGCCCCCCTCGCCAGACGTGTGGCGAGAAGCGTGATTTCGCCAATGCTGAAACACACACGATTCCATTAGCTCCGATGCGCATGTACGCGCCAATCGGAGCTACTAAATGGCGCGTTCAGGGGAAATTTTGCCCGCCAACAAAAGTTGGCTGTATTGTGGGCAAATACAGCGCACCACTACATGGCGAGTTTCACGCCAAGTGAAAGTCGCCTAATTAGCAATTTCAAGCACACCGCGCTAACGGAGTACCCTGCATAGGACAATATTAATTGCCAATCCTGTGGCGGATTTAATCCTTTCCTGTAAGTACATCTCTGCATAAGCCCCTGTATCTGTAAACATGTATTATTTGTCTTACCTCTGTGCCCAGGACATACTTGAGAACGAGTTGTAACTCTCACTGTATTACTTCCTGGTAAAATATTTTATAAATAAATAATGTTATGCCACACTGTTAGCAGGCTGACAGGCATATCCTTTGTATAGTAGCTGTCAGGACATACGTGAAGACGAGAGGTAATTCTCAGCGTATAATTTCCTGGTTAAACATTTTTATAAATAAAAAAATGTCACGTAGGAACATTCACACCAGGGTTCATGTAGGGGCGAATATACTTGAATATCAGGTTTTATACAGATGAACAAAGGGGGGTGGGGGGGAGGTGAAGTCTAAAATTGACCTCAGTAATCAATCATGTCACTAAAAGCCCACTTCCCATTTGTTGAAACCCTGTTCTCAAATAGAGGTTTTATTTGTTTTTGTTTTTCAACAAAAGGGAAGTCTGTGTCAGTGACATGCGTGTAATGCGGTGTATGTGATTGACCTCTTCTGAGATACAGCTGTCTTAAAAGAATCTCACAACACATACGTGAGGCTGCTGTGCATTCAGGTACGCATCATTATAGGGTCTGCTGCACCTCAGGGGTTAGGTGCCATCCTAGTAAATATTAACCCCTCGAGGGGCACGCTCCATTTTTTGGGGGCAACAAAGCAATTTGTGGATGTCTGGGCTCTTACTCCCGGCACCCGCACCCCCAACTGTTTGTATCTTCACCTGATGTATATATACTGCACCCTCACGTCCCATCCCATACACCCCCAACTGTTTGTATCTTCACCTGATGTGTATATATACTGCACCCTCACGTCCCATCCCATACACCCCCAACTGTTTGTATCTTCACCTGATGTATATATACTGCACCCTCACATCCCATCCCATACACCCCCAACTGTTTGTATCTTCACCTCATGTATATATACTGCACCCTCACGTCCCATCCCATACACCCCCAACTGTTTGTATCTTCACCTGATGTATATATACTGCACCCTCACGTCCCATCCCATACACTCCCAACTGTTTGTATCTTCACCTGATGCACCCTCACGTTCCATACACTCCCTCTGTATGACATAATAAAGTTTATTTGTAATCAATTTTGAAGCGCAATTCAATATGAACACCCTGTGAGGGGACGTCCCCTATAGCACCCACTCATACGTGTACCTTTTTACTATATATATATTATATATATATATATATATTCTCATAGGTTGGATGGTTGGGAATCAATTCCTGAAATTATTGTTCAATAAGTGTTGGTTAAGCTTTTATGTATTTTGGGGGGATTAATCTTTCAGTAAAGCTTAACAGACCCTAAAAGCAGCCTTTACAGACGAGGTTTTTCTAATGTGAGTGTGACCGGGGAAATGTGTTACATTTTCGGAGAGAAATACATCCTGTACAATGAGCATTATTGGGTAATCTCTCTTACTCTGTATCAAAACCTGGGAGAAGGAAGCTGCTGTTTGTGACGGAAATGAGGAAAGAGAGAACGCCACGCCTTTATATGGTCAAAACCTTTTTTATTCCCTTATTACACAGCAGTCTAATTCTAATATGCACATTTTTGTACTTTATTCACATTTCTTTTTAGATTACTTCTTTATTTTGCACTTGTTGGCGCCTCCCCAGTACTTTTTTTAATTTCCAATTGTCTTTTATGAACGTTGAGTTATTTCTAATTGGGTTTTGGCGCTGCTTACCATTCCCGTATCACTCCCCCATCGTTATATCGCGAGCACCAGGGGTTATTTTTCATTGTCGCAGTGGGGGGGATATGTAGGATCATAGGAAGACGGGAAACGTACACACTGTGATAATAAAGGGTTCTTACACCCAGCAGACAGTGGGATAATACTACAAGTGGATGGATGATGGTTCCTTATCACGGAGAGTGTCTTCAGGCTCCAAGGGTCATTACAAATGTCCAAGGCTTCAAATTAGGGAGATTATCCTAAAACAAGCCCTGACCCCCCCCCCCCCCCCCCCCCCCCCCCCCCCCCCCCCCCCGGGCAAAGTGTACTAATGGACAGTGACATGGTTAAGGGGTCAGTCTCTCCAGGGGGACAAAGTGTACTAATGGGCAGTGGACAATGTATTAAGGCGGGTCAGTCGTCTCCTAGGGCAAAAGTGGTACATAATTGCAAGTTGACATGATTAATTGGTCAGTTCTCCTAGGGACAAAGGTATATGGCAGTGACATGTTAAGGGTCAGTCCCTAGGGGCCAAAGTGTACTAATGGCAAGTGACATTGTTTAAGGGGTCAGTCCCTCTATGGGCAAAGTGTACTAATGGCAGTGACATGGTAAGGGGTCAGTCCCCTCTAGGGGCAAAGTGTACTAATGGCAGTGACATGGTTAAGGGGGCTCAGTCCCCTCCTAGGGGCAAAGTGTACTAATGGCAGTGGACATGATTAAGGGAATCAGTCCCCTCCTAGGGGCAAAAAAAGTGTAATAATGGCAGTGAACAGGGGTTAAGGGGGTCAGTCCCTCCTAGGGCAAAGTGTACTAATGGCACAGTGACATGGTTAAGGGGCTCAGTCCCACTAGGGGCAAGCAAGTGTACTAATGCAGTGACATGGTTAAGGGGCTCAGTCCCACCTAGAGGGCAAAGGTGTACTAATGGCAGTGACATGGTTAAGGGCTCAGTCCGACCCTAGGGCAAAGTGTACTAATGGCAGGTGACAGGGTTAAGGGTCAGTCCCCCTCCTAGGGGCAAAAAGTGTACTAAGGCCAGTGGACATGGTTAAGGGGATTCAGTCTCTCCCTAGGGGCAAAGTGTACTAATGGGAGTGACATGTTTAGGGGTCAGTCCCTCCTATGGGCAAGGTACTAAGGGTGACAGGGTTAAGGGGTCAGTCCCACCTAGGGGGCAAAGTGTTACTAATGGCAGTGACATGGTTTAAGGGCTCAGTCTCCCACCTAGGGGCAAAGTGTACTAATGGCAGTGCCATGATTTAGGGATCAGTCCCTCCTAGGGGCAAAGTGTAATGTACTAATGGCAGTGACAGGGTTAAGGGGTCCAGTCCCTCCTAGGGGCAAAGTGTACTAATGGCAGTGACATGGTTAAGGCTCAGTCCCACCTAGGGGCAAAGTGATGAAGGTACTAATGGCAGTGACATGGTTAAGGGCTCAGTCCCACCTAGGGGCAAAGTGTACTAATGGCAGTGACATGGTTAAGGGCTCAGTCCGACCTAGGGGCAAAGTGTACTAATGGCAGTGACAGGGTTAAGGGGTCAGTCCCTCCTAGGGGCAAAGTGTACTAATGGCAGTGACATGGTTAAGGGCTCAGTCCCACCTAGGGGCAAAGTGTACTAATGGCGAGCAGTGACATGGTTAGGGTCAGTCCCACCTAGGGGCAAACAAGTGGGACTTATGCAGAGTGGACATGGTTAAGGGATCAGGTCCCACCTAGGGGCAAAGTGTACTAATGGCTAGGGACATGATTAAGGGATCAGTCCCTCTAGGGGCAAAAGTGTACTAATGGCTACGTGACATGGTTAAGGGGCTCAGTCCCACCTAGGGACAAAGTGTATAATGGCGTAGTGACATGTTAAGGGATCAGTCCACCTAGGGGCCAAAGTGTACTAATGGCAGTGAGTGACATGGTAAGGGCTGTGTAGTCCCACCTAGGGGCAAAGTGTACTAATGGCAGTGACATGATTAAGGGGTCAGTCTCTCCTAGGGGAAAGTGTACTAATGGCCGTGACATGATTAAGGGGTCAGTCTCTCCTAGGGGCAAGTGTACTAATGGCACTAATGGCAGTGACATGTATAAGGGGTCAGTCTCTCCTAGGGGCAACGTGTACTAATGGCAGTGACATGTTTAAGGGGTCAGTCCCTCCTAGGGGCAAAGTGTACTAATGGCAGTGACATGATTAAGGGGTCAGTCTCTCCTAGGGGCAACGTGTACTAATGGCAGTGACATGATTAAGGGGTCAGTCTCTCCTAGGGGCAACGTGTACCAATGGCAGTGACATGTTTAAGGGGTCAGTCCCGCTAGGGCAAAGTGTAACAATGGCAGTGACATGATTAAGGGATCAGTCCCTCCGAGGGGCAAAGTGTACAAGAGCCTAGTGGACATGGTTTAACGGGCTAGTGCAGCCCATCGATAGGGGCAAAGTGTGTACTAATGCGCGAGGACAGGGGTTAAGGGGTCAGTTCCCTCCTAGGGGCAAAGTGTACTAAGTGCAGTAGACTGGTTAAGGGCTCAGTCCCACCTAGGGGCAAAGTGACTAATGGCACAGTGACAGGTAAGGTGCTCAGTCCCACCTAGGCAAAGTGTACAATGGCAGTGACATGATTAAGGGATCATCCCGTTCCCTAGGGCAAAGTGTACTAATGGCAGTGACAGGGTTAAGGGGTCATGCCCTTCCTAGGGGCAAAGTGTACTGAATGGCTAGTGACATGGTTAGAACGGGGCTCAGTCCCACCTAGGGGCAAAGTGTGCTAATGGGCAGTGAACTGGTTAAGGGCTCAGCCCACCTAGGGGCGCAAAGTGTACTAATGGCAGTGACATGGTATAAGGGCTCAGGTCCCACCTAGGCAAGGTGTACAAGTGAGTGACTGTTAATGGCTCCGTCGCCCTAGGGAGTTTAGAGGGATGGGGGTTAAGGGTCAGTCCCACCTCAGGGGCAAAGTGTAACTATGGCAGTGACATGGTTAGGTATCCGGCCCTCTAGGCAAAGACTAACAGAGTGGGGACATTAAGGCTCACTATGGCGCGCATGTACATGATGCATGGTATAAGGACTCAGTCGCCGTCACCTAGGGCCGCAAAGTGTTACAATGCAGTGAAGTGGTTAAGGGCTCAGTCCCCCCCTAGGGGCACAATGTGTACTAATGGAGTGTAACTGGTTAGGCTGTCCGTCCCACCTGATGGGAAAGTGGTCTAAGTGAGTGAGCAGGACAGGGTTTAAGGGGTCGTCCCCTGGCCTAGGAGGCAAGTGTGAATAGCCGATAGCATGGACATTGTTAAGTGGGTCATCCTCCTAGGGCGCCAACGTGATTGTACTAATGGCAAGTGACACTGTTAAGGGGTTCTGATCTCCTGCCCACTAAGATGCCAGCAAAGTGTACTAATGGTCGAGTGACATGGGTAAGGGTCAGTCCTCTAGGGGCAAATGTATCTAATGGTGAGTGACATGGTTAGAAAGGGTCAGTCCCGTCCTAGGGCAAAGTGTACTAAGGCACGTGGACGATAGGCGGTCAGTCCCATCCTAGGGGCAAAGTTTACTAATGGAGTGACATGTTTAAGGGGTCAGTCTTCTCCTGGGCAACGGTACTATGCAGTGACAGGTGTAAGTTGTCAGTCTCTGGGCCTACGGGCAAGATGACAAGTACGGGCAGTGACGATATGGTCAAGGTGAGGTCACGGTCTCTCCTATGGGACAAAGGTGTACTAATGGCAGTGACCAAGATTAAGGGTTCAGTCCGTTCTAGGGCAGAACGGTGTGACTAATGAGTGACATGGTTAAGGGTCGTCTCATCCAGGGGCAAAGTGCATACTTACATGAAGCAGTGGTCACAGTGTTAGGGTTCCATCATCCTCAGGGAAACGGGTAATCTTAATCTTGTGCATGAAGGGGTGTCCTACCAAGGAAAGTGTACGCAGTGAAGGGTTAGCGTGGTCTTTCCTAGGTGCAAATGTGTGACTAATGGCATTGACAATGTATTACAGGGGCTCAGTCCCCTCCTAGGGCAAAGTGTACTAATGGCCGATGACATGTTAAGAGGGTCCAGTCCCTCTCTAGGGGCCAAAGTGTAATAATGGCAGTGACATGTTAAGGGCAAGTCCCTCCTAGGGGCAAAGTGTACTAATGGCCAGTGTGACATTGATTAAGGGGATCAGTCCTCTCCTAGGGACAAAGTGTACTAATGGCAGTGACCATGATTTAAAGGGGTCCGTCCCTCTCTAGGGGCAAGGTGCTAATGGCAGTTGACATGGATTAAGGGGTCAGTTCCCTCCAGATAGGGGACAAAGTGGTTACTAATGGCAGTGACATGGTTAGGGATTTGCGAGTCCCATCCTGAGGGGCAAAGTGTACTAATGGCTAGTGACATGGTTAAGGGGCCAGTCCCATCTAGTGGGCAAATAAGGTACTAATGGCAGTGACATGTTAAGGCGTCAGTCCCTCCTAGGGGCAAGAGTGTCACTATGGTCGAGGTGACGGGTTAAGGGACTCGCCCCTCCTAGGGGCAAATAAGGTCCTATGGCAGTGACATTTAGGGATCAGTCCACCCTGTAGGGGGCAAAGTGTTACTAATGGCAGCATGAGACGAGTAGGGGCCTCAGTCCCCCATGGGGTCAAAGGTGTACTAAGTGGCAGTTGACTGCGTTAAGGGCTCGATTCCCACCTAGGGGCCAAGGTAACTAATGGCCTAGTGACATGGTTAAGGGCTCAGTGCCCACCTAGGGGTCAAAAGTGTACTAATGGCGGTGAAATGGTTAAGGGTCAGTCCCACGGGGCAAAGTGTACTAATGTCAGTGACTGATGTAAGGGATCAGTCCTCCCTAGGGGCAAAGTGTACTAATGCAGCGACAGGACAGGGTTAAAGGGCTCAGTCCCACCTAGGGGCAAGTGTGTACTATTGGCAGTGACTGATTTAAGGGGTCAAGTCCCCCTAGGGCAAAGTTGTATAATGGCAGTGACGATAGGGTAAGGGGTCAGTCCTCCTAGGGCAAAGTGATACTAGGCAGTGACATGGTTTAAGGGGTCAGTCACCTCTAGGGAAGTGTACTAATGGCACGTGACAGTTAAGGGGTCCGTCCCTCTAGGGGCAAAGTGTACTAATGAGGTGACATGGTTTAGGGTCAGTCCTCTAGGGCAAAGTGTGATAATGGCAGTGACATGGTTAAGGGGGTCAGTCCTCCTAGGGCAAAGTGTACAATGGCAGTGACATGGTAAGGGGTCCAGTGCCCTCCTAGGGGGGGCAAAGTTTTAAGTGGGGCAGTGACATGTGCTTAAGGGTCAGTCCCTCCTAGGGGCAACGTGTGCTATGGCCAGTGACCTGAATTAGGAGGCTCAGTCCACCTAGGGGCGAAAGTGTACTAATGGCGTTGATGTTAGGGCCAGTCATAGTCAAAGTGGTACTAATGGCATTGGCATGTAACGGATCGTCCCACTGCTAGGGGCATAAGGTGTACTAATGGGAGTGACTGTTAAGGTGATCACTACCCTCTAGGGACGCAAAGTGTACTAATGACAGTGACATGAGTTAAGGGGCTTCAGTCCCACCTAGGACAAAGTGTACTATGGTCGTGACATGATTAAGGGATCATGTCTCTCCCTAGGGGCAAAGTTGTACATAATGGCATTGACATGGGTTAGGGACTCAGCTCTCCCCTAGGGGCAGACGGTGTCCTAATGGCAAGAAGTGACCTTTGTATTAAGGGTGTCGTCCTCTGCTAGGGGCAAAGTTGTACTACTGGCAGGACATTGATTAAGGGGGCAGTTCTCTAGCCTGTGCAAAGTGATATAATGGCAGATGGCACAGGTGTTTAAGTGGCTCAGGTTCACCCTACTAGGGGCAAAAGTGTTAGCTAATGGCGAGTGACATGTTTGAGAGGGTCAGTCTATACCTAGGGACAAAGTAGATACTAATGGGCAAGTGACATGTTACAGGGCTCAGTACAGTCCTCCTAGGGGCAAAGTGTACTAATGGCCAGTGACATGGTTAGGGATCAGTCTCTCCTAGGGACAAAGTGTGTACTAATGGCAGTGACATGATTGAAGGGTCAGTCTTCCTAGGGCAAGTGCAAAGTGTACTAAGGCAAGTCGATGACATGATTTAAGGTCAGTCTCTCCTAGGGACAAAGTGTCTAATGGCAGTGACATGGTTAAGGGATCGATCTCTCCTAGGGGCAAAATGGTACAATGGCAGTGACAGTTTAAGGGGTCAGTCCCTCCTATGGGACAAAGTGTACTAATGGTAGTGACATGGTAAGGGCGGTCAGTCCTCTAGGTGCAAAGTGTACTAATGTGAGTTGAATTGGTCTAAGAGGCTTCAGTCCCTCCTAGGGGCAAAGTGTGACTAATGGCACAAGTGACATAGATTAAGGGATCAGTCCCTCCTCGAGGGCATAAAGTTATGTAATAAGTGCGAGTGACAGGGGTTAAGGAAGGGTCCGTTCACCTCTCTATGCGCAAAGTGTACTTAAATGATCGTTTGACATGTGTTTAAGTGCTCAGCTTCCCACTAGTGTGGCAGGCAAAGTTGTTACTAATGCACAGTGACATATGGTTAAGGTGCTCAGTCCCCACCTAAGGGCAACAGGTGTTACTAATGGCCGAGTGACATTGGTTAAGGGTAGTCCTGACTCCCTACGGGCACAAAGATGTGACTAATGCAGTTTCGTTGACAGGGTTTAAAGGGGCTGGTCTAGTCCCTCCTCGGGGCAAAGGTACCTAAGGCAGGTAGAGACAGGTTAGGGATCAATCAGTCTATCCTAGGGCGGCAAAAGTGTACTAATGGAGCGTGACCATGTTTACGGGGTGCAAGTCCCTCCTAGGGCAAGAGTTACAAGGCCGTGCAGGGTTAAGGGGTCAGTCCCACACTAGGAGGCAAAGTGGTACTAATGCAGTGACATGGTTATGTAAGGGCTCAGTCCCCCTAGGGGCAAAGTCTTGTACTAATGGACAGTGACATGATTAGGGTATTCAGCCTCCTAGGGGAAAGTGTTAATGTATAAGCATGTACAGTTTTAGGTGTCATCCCCCTAGGGCAAAGTGTAACTAGGCAGTGTACCATGGTTAAGGTCCTCCGTCCCACCTAGGGGCAAAGTGTTTATGACTGCAAAGTGAGCATGGTTAAGGGACTCAGTTCCCCACGCTAGGGGGCAAAGTGTACTAATGGCGCACGCGAAGGGACGATGGTTTAAGGGCCAGTCCGCCTAGGGGACAAAGTGTACTAAATGGCAGTGAACGGGTAAGTGGCGTCGTTCCCCTCTAGGGGCAAAGGGTACTACTGGCAGTAGAGTGGGACAGTGGTTAAGGGATCAGTCCCACTAGGGGCAAAGTGTACTAATGGAGAGCAGTGACATGGTTAAGGGCTCTAGTCCCACCAGGGGCCAAAAAAAGGGGACTTAATGCAGCAGTGGACATAGGGTAAGGGATCAAGTCCCACCTAGGGGGCACAAAGGTAGTACTAATGGCTAGTGACATGTTAAGGGATCTAGTCCCCTCCTAGGGGCAAAGGTACTAAAATGGCCGTGACATGGTAGGGCTCAGTCCCACCTAGGGACAAAGTGTAACTAATGGCGTAGTGAACATGATTTAAGGGATTCTGTCACCACCTAGGGGCCAAAGTGAACTAATGCAAGTGCAGATGACATTGGTAAAGGTGAGATCTTAGTCCCCACCTAGGGGCAAAGTGTGAACTTATGGCAGTCGACGATTGATTAAGGGTCAGTCTCTCCTCAGGGCGCACAAAGTGTACTAATGGCGTGACATGATTAAGGAGGCAGTCTCTCTAGGGGCAAGTGTACAAATGGCAGTGACCAGTTTAAGGGGTCATGGTCTCTCATCCAGGGGCGACAAGTGTATAATGGCCGTGAATGAAAGGGGTCGTCTCTCATAGGGGGCAAATGTGTACAATGGCAGTAGTGACTTGTTTAAGGGGTGGGTCGAGTCTCTCCTAGGGGCAAAGTGTGCAATGGCGTCGTAAGTGACACTGGTTAGGGTATCAGTCTCTCTAGGGATAGGTGACAATGGCAGTGACCATGATTAAGGGGTCAGTCCATCCTAGGGGCAAAGTTGTACTAATGGCAGTGACATATAAGGGGCAGTCTTCTAGGGACAAATATTTAGGCAGTGAATGGAGGTCAGTCTCTCATAGGGACAACCAACGGTGTAACTAATGGCAGTGGACCATGGTATAGAGGAATATCAGTCTCTCCTAGGGGCAAAGTGTACTAATGGCAGTGACATGATTAAGGGGTCACATCTAGGTGATTAATGCCTCGACTGTTCTCAACTTTAACGCCTAGAATTGCGAATAAATACATTATTATCTAAAGTCCGGCTGTAAACACGGGGAGCTGAGGCTCGGGAGGGGGGTGATTTCCCTCTGGCTGCTTCCTTCTGTCTGACGGCACTGTCCAAATCTTTGCTATTATCACGGTTCGATTTGTTCAGGGAAACCAATTTGCAAAAGGTTTAAAAAAAAAAAAAAAAAAAACATATATTTATTAAAACACGTATTTCATTTTCTTTTGATTGCACGACCCAGCTTTTAATATGTTGCTTTTTACAGACCCCGTGGGGTGTGGAAGTGCAGAGCAAAGAAGTCCCTTCAAGGAGGGCTGTCCTGGGACGCCGTGTCCGGTCCCGCTTTCCGCATTGCAAAGCATCGGTGCTGCGGACGAGAGACGGGGGACGGGATGTAGAACCCCCCCTTCCTCCCCCCCGCCGCGCTTCTGAATCACACCGCAGACGTCGAGACTCAAGGTGGTCGGAAACGCGGGGAAGTGTCTGGCGGCCATTTTTGTTTCACCCGAGAAGTCCAAACAAAAAAGTAGACCAGTTATGCACTGAAGGCCCCAAAATCCCCCTTCCAACCCGCCCCAAAGGACTAAGGGGATTTTCAGTTGAACGGCGTCCGAATATCTTCCTGAGGAAGCTGTTAATCCCTTCCAGGCAGCTCAGCCACGGGAAAGCTGTTGTCTTTTAAGTGGGATTGCTGCGTTTTTGTCACCCCGCCCCCACCCCCGCCCCTCCTCCGGCGACGCATGTCACAGATCAGGAGGAGCAGGCTGCAAATGAGACCGGGGATAGTTACCATTTTTGAATGTCATTATTAACTGCTGCTGTACACCACGCATACATAAAAAAAATATATAATAAATAAATATATCAATATGTATATGTATAAAGAAAAAAGGTGCACACATTCAATAGAACAAAACAGTCTGTGCTAAATATTGGGGTGCAGCTCCTGGTCTGAGGTCCCACACTGGATCCTCAAAAGGGGGATACATGATCAACGGGAAAAAAAAGACCTGAGTGCAACCAGATTTTAAGGAAAAACCCGAGGAAGCTAACTATAGCGAAACGCGTAGGGTTAAAGTTTTGGACATCCCACGGTAACAAAGAGAGCAAATAATCCTGTGACAGCTCGGAGAGGACCAGCAGCTCAGTGGAACAGCAGCTCGGAGAGGAACGGCAGCTCAGTGGAACAGCAGCTCAGTGGAACAGCAGCTCGGAGAGGAACGGCAGCTCAGTGGAACAGCAGCTCAGTGGAACAGCAGCTCGGAGAGGAACGGCAGCTCGGAGAGGACCGGCAGCTCGGAGCGGAACGGCAGCTCGGAGAGGAACGGCAGCTCGGAGAGGACCGGCAGCTCGGAGAGGAACGGCAGCTCGGAGAGGAACGGCAGCTCAGTGGAACAGCAGCTCGGAGAGGAACAGCTCGATGCGCATGCGTGGAAGTCGCTGGAATTTCTGTCACTGGAGAGCAGGGGAGGAGATGCGATCGAAGACAGCTGAGACGCGGCAGGAAACTGTTCCTATTTCTGTTTGCGGGATGTGTCCCAACATGCCTCAAACTTCTGACATATATTATGAGTGGCTTTTTAATCTTTGCGGAGTAAAAACTTCTAGCAATATTTCCCAGTATTCTGTCTCTCCTCTTGATTTGCAGGCCAGCACATCGTGGCAAAAGAAACCACAATGATTCTGATGCGTTATTCCTGGATTTACTGCTATCGCCGGTATCTATTGTCAGTACATTCTGGATATACTATTATACACGATTTCAGTGGGTACATAATCCATTCCCCAGTCAGGGCCTTTTTCCTATATTCTGGTTGCGCTCAGGTCTTATTCTGTTTGTCTATCTAGTTGTAGATCGACAAGGAATGATGGTGATTATGAATATCAATCATCTCTCTCTAATATATATATTATATATATATAATCTCCTATTCTATATATATATATATCATATTCTATATATATATCATATATAATGTGTATATATAATGTATATACAAAACGAATCCGCAGCACACTCAAAATGAAAAGTTGTTTAATCCACAATATACATCAGAGCTCTGAGATAAGACCTTGTGGTCAGAAACGTACGTCGCTCTGCTGGAGTTTCTGTGACTGCCTGATGTATATCGTGGATTAAACAACTTTTCATTGTGAGTGTGCTGCGGATTCTATCTTTTTGTGTATCCCACAGCCTGGCCGGTGTTCCCTGTCTGTCTGCCAGCACCTGGATTTCTGATAAGTATTTATTACTATTTGTATGAGTATAGTTGGCTGCACTCCACATCCAAGTAGGCAGTGTCCGCCCCCTCCCCCCCCGGCGAGGCAGAGCAGTACGCGCACGCATCGTCCCAGTCCCCCCCCCCGGCGAGGCAGAGCAGTACGCGCACGCATCGTCCCAGTCCCCCCACACATCTCACTCCCCTCTGACTGCAGGTAGGAGCCGGTGAAGGGAGAGGCAGAGAGCACCGGGGAGCGGGTTCAAAGGCATGGTGTGAGAGGCAGGCGGCCATGCGGTGTATGAGTGTGGTGTGTGAGTGTGGGAAGGGCGGAAGGCCGATGCGGTGGGGTGATAGTGGGGGGGGAGTTGGGGGGGTCAAGGCCGGAGGGGTGAGTGGTGTACTTACTTTGTTCTGTGTCGTGGTCAGCGTCTCCAGGGGTGAGTGTTTGAGGTGTGGTGTGTGTTACGAATGGAATCCGCAGGGTAGGCTCACACAGTATGAGGAAGCTCAGGGGGGTGAGAGTCTGAAGCTGTATGAGTGTGGTGTGTGTGAGTGGAACAGTGGGTTAGAGCAGCGGTGCGCAAAGTGGGGGACGCGACCCCCAGGGGGGGCGCGAGACTGCCGACGGGGGGGCGCGGGATTTACAGAGGCCCCGCGCGCTTCCCGAAGGCACTTAAATTAAGTGCCGGGGAGCTGCAGGGCCTCTGTAAACCTTTACTTACCTAGGCTCCGGCGGCTTCCTTCCTGCGTCGCCCTGGCAACGCGGCAGCAAAATGACGCCGCGAGGTCATGTGACGTCACGTTGCTATGGCAACGTGACGTCATGACGCCGGAGCGCAGATAAGTGAGGGTTAGTGGGGCGCGGGAGTGAGGGGACCGCCGGTAGGGGGGTGCAGGGAAAAAAGTTTGCGCCCCCCTGGGTTAGAGCACACCGGACAATGAAAACCGTGGAGGGGCGGGACACACAGGGGGGGGGGGGCCGGGGGGGCGAGACACACCAGCCAATGAGAGCCGTGGGAGGGCGGGCGGACTGACGGACCAATCAAATGGTCTACAGCAAGCATGTCAAACTCAAAGGCTAACACAGGCCAAATAAACAAGGTTTAAGTTTAAGTGCGCCGCAAAAAAACAAAAACTTAAATTTTCATAGAAACTTAGGTTTATTTCGAAAAGTACAGTATAAAAAAAAAAGAACGATAAAATTAATGTTTTTTTCCTGACACTTGGCATCTCCGATTCTCTCTCTCCCTCTCTCTGACTGACTCTCGCTCTCTGACTGACTCTCTCTCTCTGACTGACTCTCTCTGACTCTCTCAGAGAGAGGGAGAGTCAGAGAGGGAGAGAGTCAGGACCTCTCTCTCTACCTCTCATCTCTGACTCTATCTCTCTCTACTGACTGACTCTCTCTCTGACTGACTGACTCTCTCTCTGACGGACTGACTCTCTGACTCTCTCTCTCTCTCTCTGACTCTGACTTCTCTCTCTCTACAGACTCTCTCTCTCTCTCTACAGACTCTCTCCCTCCTGAAGGGAGAGAGTCAGAGAGAGGAGAGAGTCAGACTCTCTCCCTCTGACTCTGACTCTCTCCCTCTTCAGACCTCTCTCCCTCTCAGACACACTCTCCCCTCCCAGCACTCTCCCTCTCCCAGACACTCTCTCTCTCCCTCTCCGACACACTCTCCCTCTCCCAACACAGTCTCCTCTCCCCAGCCACTCTCCCTCTAACGCACACACACACACGGGGGAAATCGGAACGGAATCGGAGCGGGGGGGATCGATGCAGGGGGGGATCGGAGCGGAATAGGAACGGGGGAGGGGGGTCGGAACGGAATCAGAGCAGGAGGGCAAGGGGGAAGCAAACAGGCATGGAGCAGTGCTCACCTGACTTGCTGCATGAAGCAGGAAGAGGCGGGCCTGGCTTTGCAAGCTCAGATAGAGCTTGCTGCGGCCCCAAAAAAAATATTCTGGCAGCGTGCCAACATGCGCCAGCCAATCAGGAGAGGGGGAGGTTTTTTGCCACCCCCCCTCCTTTGCAGAGAGCGCGCGTTGCCTGGCAGTGCTAGCACATCGCGAGCTGGGCAGCAAAAATACTCGTTGTGGGCCGCATGCGGCCCGCGAGTTTGACATGCTTGGTCTACAGAGACTCACAACCAAGATTTTCAGTTTTATATATATATATATATATATATATATATAATATATAAATATAGATAGATAGATGTGTCAAAAGGAGTGGTAGTGGACGTGGCTAAATGTATACAACAACAAAAATGCCCAAAGCTACTTCCAATGTGACAAAAAAACACAGTACAATACCTATATATTCTCATGAAAAGGGGTC
Source organism: Ascaphus truei (assembly GCA_036426205.1). Taxonomy (NCBI): domain Eukaryota; kingdom Metazoa; phylum Chordata; class Amphibia; order Anura; family Ascaphidae; genus Ascaphus; species Ascaphus truei. The sequence goes on from CM071586.1 coordinate 2,195,405, forward strand.
ATGGAGTTTAACCCTTTGGCCAAAGCATTGTAATCCCGGGAGCCACATCAAGACAGATCCTGTTCGCAGGTTCCAACACCCCGTTAAAATTCTTGTAAGGAACCGGGAGTCACGCCACCCTCGGCACACTCCTGCCTTACCTTCTCCTTCCTCCGCGTTCCCCACGGCACGTCCTCGGGACCCGCGCTTCCTCCCGCAGTGCTATGCGCAGGCGCGCACCCGGCTCTCTGCCGAAGACACTGGCGGAGGGTGCCGCCTCCGGTTTGCGCTCGTGCACCAGCGGCACACACACATGACGTTTGCGCAATGCACACATGACGTGTGGGCAAAGCACACAAGCTCCACGTCAACAGGTATAATCTGTTAAATAGCCTACACCTGTCTCCTGCACCTCTGCCTATCCGTTCCCGCTAAGGACGAACCTCCGTTCCACCTCTTCTCCCATTGGTCCCTCACTTCCTTATATGCTCAACTGTGCCACTGGCACAGTGGCTGAGCATAGTTAATGTTACATTGCTGTTTTCCTCAACTCTGCCTCCACAGTCCTGCCTTGCTGAACCTTGTTTGTGTACCGACCCGGCTTGTTTCTTGGACTCCGCACCCCTACCTTGGCATTTGGACGACAACTCTCCACTCGCCAACCCTGACCACAGCTAACAGTACCTCCAACAATCCAGACCTCCCCTACCCCGGCAAGTATAATGACGACCCGTACCTCTCCAACCCCGCGCCGGCTACCTCGACCAACCTACACTCCAGGCGCGCCTTTGTGGGTGGCGTTTATATCCATTGCCACCTCAGCTCCGGGGTCCCGCCTTGTTTGTGGTGAGCACAGCGTGACAGTATGCTCAGCCCTACAAACATGGACTCCACTGAGGTGGGACGTGTTTTGACTGCGCACACCAGCACCTTTACTAGACTAGAAAAAGACCTTTTGCAGAATGACCGATGGATGGACCTGTTACAGCAAAATCTTTTGGCTCTCACGGTTCAGGTGCAAACTTCCACGCCATCCGATCCCATCGGTGCTCCACCTACTACGCTGGTTAATGCTATTTCTTTTGAGCCTAGACTCCTAACCGTTATGCGGGAGATCCCCCACGGATGCCGAGGGTGTTTGAACCAATATTTTATATTCAATGTTTTATACAATTTTAAATCATGCCTTTTTGTTTTCCTTCCCAAGGATCCAAAGTGGCATACATAATCACTTTACTCACGGACGACGCTATGGCTTGGGAACAGAGGTCGGATCTAACGCAGGACATAAGATGGTTTGCCAAAGAATTCTGAAGTTTTTGACACCTGGCCGCAAGGTAACCGCTGCCTCTTCTGTGTCATATTTCCCAGGGAGATCGTCCGGTCGCCAGATACACCTTAGAGTTTTGTACCATTGCTGCAGACAGGATGGAATAATGAGGCATTGTATAAGTTTGACCCATACCTCTCAAACCCCGACCCGGCTACCTCAACCAACCTACACTTCAGACTCGCCCTCGTGGCTGTGGGTGGCGTTTATACCCATTCCCACCTCGGCTCCGGATTCCCACCTTGTTTGTGGTGAGTACAGCGTTACAAACATTTAGAAACTTTACCCCACAACAGTGCCTGGCTGACGTTACCAAGTGCCGTTAAGTACAGAATCAACTTAATTCCCAACCCCGATTCTGCGCTCGACTATTTCCAATCCAAGTTCTTAAAACTCTGTAATACCCATGCTCCACTACGCAGAATGAGTATGGAGGGCCCACCTTCCATGGGTTACAACTGACCTCATAGCGCTCTTTTTCAATTCAGGGATGCCTTGTGGAAATGCTACAAAGTAACTGGCACTACACAAGGATCCCAATCACTACAGATGCCTGGGGAATATGTGCACAAGGCAAACAGACGTGAGTCTTTATCTTCACTTTTTCCCGGTGACCGTGGGACAGCAGGACTAGTTTGATGATGGGTGGCAGTATGGGGGTTGTCTTATCCGGCTAGCTCAGGCTCAATTTCTGCCTTCTACCTGCATGGGCAGATTTATTGCTAGCATCACATTAACAGCCTCTATCTCCTGTCTCACTACAATAAGTTCAATATTGTGGACAACTAAGGACTTATTTATAGTCACTGTCATAATCTCCTACATATATCCAGAGCATAGGCACAGGGGTTTCCCCATTTTTTTTAAACAAAATAAATGGTACAAATTTAAGGACAATAACGCTGCCCACCAAAAAGGACAATTCTACTGGGAAATCTGGTGCTAAGGGGAGTGATCTGCACCGCTATGTCCAGTGAGGTGGTATTACAGCCCCCATATGTGTTAACGCATAATATATATGGTACCCCTACCTTTAAATACAATAAAATGACATATTACATCGTTTTGGGAAATATATTCACAGGCAATCCCAGTGCTCACAACAACTCTTGGGTCACGGCAGTGACCTTGATGAAAGGGATGGCAGAATCACGTTTAACCTTTACTTTAATCGTCCTGTTGCCGTTTGTCACAGAGCCCATGTTAGTTTATTTTATTAATTGCTTGTAATCATAAAAAACTGCACATGTACTGTAAGGTGTCAGACACCCATTTTCAAAGTCAAACTTATGGAAATACACTAGATGCTTATTATAAAATATTAATAAAAAAAATCCTATTAAAGGATTTTCAAATAGTCATTTTTTTTACACGAAAACAGTAAAAATTCTACACTTGCCTAACATTTTTTGAAGTAATAATAAAAAGCTAACTATTTAACACAATTAGAAGAAATGTGATATGTTTTCATAACCGTTTAAAGATTATAACAAACTCCATACTTTTCAGACTATTATATTAAAAAGCAAACTTTTCTGTGTGCAAAACATTTACCACATTTAGAGCAAACATTGTTTTTCTCCTGCGTGAATTCTCTGATGTTTAACAAGTTTACCTTTCTGGTTAAAACATTTGCCACATTCAGAACACACAAATGGTTTTTCTCCTTTGTGAATTTTCTTATGTTCAACAAGATTACCTTTCCGGTTAAAACATTTCCCACATTCCGAACATACAAATGGGGTTTCTCCTGTGTGAATTCTCTGATGTATAACAAGGTTTGATTTACAAGAGAAATGTTTCCCACATTCAGAGCAAGTCATCTCTCCTTTATGAATTTTCTGATGTTTAACAAGATCTGAGTTACTAGTAAAGCTTTTCTGACATTCAGAACATACAAATGTTTTTTCTCCTGTATGAATTCTCTGATGTTTAACAAGACTACCTTTGCGGTTAAAACATTTGCCACATTCAGAACATACAAATGGGGTTACTCCTGTATGAATTCTCTGATGTTCAACAAGCCCATTGATCCGATTAAAACATTTCCCACATTCAGAACATACAAACGTTTTTTCTCCTTTGTGAATTATCTGATGTTGAACAAGAATATGTTTACGGTTAAAACATTTTCCACATTCAGAACACACAAATGGTTTTTCTCCTGTGTGAGTTCTCCAATGTTTAACGAGACTACCATTGTGGTTAAAACATTTCCCACATTCAGAACACACAAATGGTTTTTCTCCTGTGTGAATTCTCTGATGTTCAACAAGATTACCTTTCTGGTTAAAACATTTCCCACATTCAGAACATACAAATGGTTTTTCTCCCGTGTGAATTCTCTGATGTATAACAAGGTTTGATTTACAAGAGTAATGTTTCCCACATTCAGAGCAAGTCATCTCTCCTTTATGAATTTTCAGATGTTTAACAAGATCTGAGTTACTAGTAAAGCATTTCTGACATTCAGAGCAGTTATACACCATCTCTGTGGCATGTGTTTTTTGGTGAGTTCTATAAGCGGACGCATTATTAAAGTTTTTAGCACATTCACAGCATGTATAGCTATTTAAAGACAGGTTAGTGGGAACTTGTCCTACATTAATGTTTCCTTTGTTACAGTTTGTAATAGGAGTACATGCATATTCTCTCACTGTATGTTCTCGGAGTTCATAAATGTGGGAGTCTGAGAGATTACATTTTTCCTGTGAAATTGATTTCTTAGCCATAATTCTTACAGATTTTCTCAGACTCTGGCTTGGTATATTTTGACTAATGTGATGTTTTCCTTGATAAATATTGGTAGCACTGACATCTTCCATTACACAATCTGGTGAACAGTGCAACATAGGATATACTTCAGGGGAATTCCTGCTCACGAATCCAGCAGCTGGGAAAAAATGGGAGTAAAGAAATTCATTAACATCTGACATACAAAACTATTTTCAAACATCAGATTTCGTTTCAGATTGTAAAGAGACACCACAAACATGGTAAAATTTGAAACAAATTTGGTATTCAGTAACTGTTTCCAGTTAGAAGTGCAGAAAATCATTCAAAATTGCAATACACTTTATTTGTGAGGATATTGTTTTCCAGAGTTATCTATACTATAATTCTAAGTTGGATTTCGTTTTCCGTTTATTTGTATGTCAGAAGCATCAAAATCTCAGAAACGGCACCACGTAGCACCAGGAAACTTTCACTGTACATTCTGCTGCAAATTTGTAGGTCAACACAACTATTTTGAGCTTCCAATGTCATTCACCTCCCAAGTTATAGACATTCTAATGTCCAGCAAATTTCTTAGTGCAGGAGCAGAGGGGCGAGGTGCGTGGCTACTAAGGGAGGGGCGTGTCCTTGCCTGTGATGGAGCTGTGTGTGTCATGTGCAGTGATTCTCAACCGGGTCTCCATGGAGCAGTGTCCCCGTCCTTGGCTCTCCCCCCTCCGCTCTCCTCCTCCCTCCTCGGAGCGTGCTCAGCAGCCACGGCAACTTGGGGGAGGGGGGGAGGGGGGGGAAGGGGGGGGATAGGAGGGGGGGGGGGGCGAGAGGCTGCTGTTCTCCTTACATGTGTGCTGAGGGAGGGAGGGAGAGAGGCTGTTTTTGCTTGCTGCAAACTTTCTGAGTGAGTGAGTGTGTGTGTGTGTGTGTGTCACGTGTGTGTGTGTGTGTGTGTGTGGTGTGTATGTGTGTGTGTGTGTGTGTGGGTGTGTGTTGTGTGTGTGTGTGTGTGTGACACTGTGTGTGTGTTGTGTGTGGTGTGTGTGGCATGTGTGATGTGTGTGTGTGTGTGTGTGTGAAATGGTGTGGTGTGTGTGTGTGATGTCAGGGGTGGGCTTGTGTGTGTGTGAAATGGGGGTGTGTGAATGTGGTAGGTGGGTGACAAACACTGGGGTGTGGGCGTGTGTGTGTGGTGTGGGTTGGGTGTGTGTGATGTGTGTGGGGTGTGGTGTGAAACTGTTTGATTTGTTGGGTGTGGGGGGTGACACTGTGTGGTGTGGTGTGACGACGCTGTGTGGTGTGTGTGTGTGTGTGTGTGTGGTGGTGTGTGTGAAGTTGGTGGGTTTGTGGGGTGTGTGTGTACACTGTGTGTGGTGAGACACTGGGTGTGTGATGTGCAGGACACTGTTTGGTGTGTGTGTGAAAAACAATGTGTGTGTGTGAGACACTGTGGTGTGTTGTGTGTGACATTGTGACATTGTGTGTGGTGTGTGTGAGAATGGTGTGGTGTGTGTGTTCGTGTGTGTGAGAGTGATGTGTGTGAGTGTGTGTGTGTGAGTGTGGGGGTGTGTGGTGTGTGTGTGTGTGTGTGTGGGGTGTGTGTGACACTGTGTGTGTGAGACATGTGTGTGTGTGTGACACTGTGTGTGTGTGAGACACTGTGTGGTGTGAGACAACTGTGTGTTGTGAGAATGTGGTGTGTGTGTGTGAGGACATTGTGTGTGTGTGTGGTGTGAGAATGGTGGGTGGAGGACTGCTGATGTGGGGGGTGTGTGCAGGTGATGTGTGTGTTGTGTGTGTGTGTTGTGGGTGCTGTGATAATGTGTGAGTGGGTGTGTGATTGCGTGTGTGTGTGTGGTGATACCTGTGTGTCGTGGTGGGTGTGATGTGTGTGTCGTGTGTGTGTGAGTGGTGTGATACTGTGTGTGTGTGTGTGTGTGTGTATGTGTGTGGGTTGTGGTGTGATAATGTGTGTGTGTGCTGTTGTTGTGGTGTGGTTGTGTGTGTGTGTGTGTGTGTGTGTGTGTGTGTGGGGTGTGTGTGTGGGTGTAGGTGTGTGTGACACTGTATGTGTGTTGTGACCACGTGTGTGTGTGTGTGTGGGTGTGTGTGTGTGTGTGTGTGTGTGGGTGTGTGTGGGTGGGTGTGTGTTGTTGGGTGTGTGTGTGTGGTGTGACTGTGAATGTTGTGTGACACTGTGTGGTGTGTGACACTGTGTGTGCACTGTGTTGTGTGACACTGTGTGTGTGCCGTGTGTGGGGGAGAGAGAAGAGGAGAAGGAGTAGGAGGGAAGAGAGAGGAGGGGAGATTCAATCGTAGGGGGTGATGTTTAACCAAATCATACAAATCATAATACACATTGCTTTCAAAGTATGAGTTTAATTATTATTTCTACCCCTTGCTTTACACATATTTTATGATTACGTGTGTGGTGTGTGTGTATTGGGTGTTGGTGTGAGTGTGAATGTATGTGTATATGTATATATATATATATATGATATATATATGATATAATAGATATATATATATATAGTATATATATATGTATATTATAATACACATACAACACTAATTCTAAGTTGAATTCCGTCTGTTTGTTTGTGTGCCGACGCACTGAAATATCCAGAAGAACGGCCACCAGGGGGCACAACGAACTTCTCTGGACATTCTGCTGCGACTTTAGACAGCGAGGGGGAAGGAAACAGCAGGCGGGGGAGTTGTGCCGAGCGGGGGGGGGCCGTGGTACATTTGCCAGCCGGGACACACAAACACACACAGACATACACACACACACACACCACACACAGACACAGACACAAATCTCACCCGCAATACATCCAGCAGCGAGGAGGGAGCTGGGGGGGGGGGGGGGCGGCGGTGGAGTGAATGTGCCGCCCAAGCGGGAGGAGGGGGGGAGGGGGGAAGGGGGGGGGGAAGGGACATGGTACAAAAGCTAGTACACATTAAAACTGGAAATCAGGAAGCTTATGTACCACATATTTCCGCTTCATTATGGGACTTGTATAGTTAAAAAATAGAAATGATTGGCAGATATGCTAATTTCTGATCAAGTTTCCATTTTATGAAATATGTTATATTAGCGGTGCGCAAACTGGGGGGCGCGAGACTGTCTGCGGGTGGCGCGGGGTTTACAGAGGCCCTGCGCGCTTCCCGAAGGCACTTAAATTAAGTGTCGGGGAGGCGGCAAAGGTCTCTCTAAACATCGCTTACCTTGGCTCCGGTGGCTTCCTACACGTGTCGCCATGGCAACGCGACTCGTGCGCCATGGCAATGTGACGTCATGACGCCACCGGAGTCAAGGTAAGGGGCGGGAGGGGAATTTCCAGCAGGGGGGCACAGGGAAAAAAGTTTGCGCTCCCTTGTGTTATATAATGATTGTTCCTAGAGCACCCACCACTAATGCGTGTTCATTACTCACCTGTGCTGAGATCTGTAGGACTTTCCTTCTCTTAAAATGATGGTGACAACTTAAATAAGGCTCTTCTCCTTGCTCAATCATTGATACAATCTCAGGCTTCACATGACACATCCTGTATATGTCCGGGGGAGACACGCTATATGTAAGTGTTTGCACCATACATAAATCTTATTCCCTTTATCTGCTATATTATGATGTCAAGTGTATTGTATTACTGCTGTGAAGTGCTGTGGACGGCGCTATATAAAGCTATATATAAATTACAGGAGCTATATGTATATCTATTCATTTGACATATTGAGGGTAATATTTTCTTACCTAGAGACTGGAGGTTCTGGTAATTCTCCATCATCACATCCGTGTAAAGTTCCTTCTGTTCTTCTTTTAAATAATCCCACTCGTCCTTGGAGAAGTAAATTGCAACTTTATCAAACTCAACTGGTTCCTGAAAGAGAGAAAACTTAAAATGTTATTGTTTGTTTGGCAGGGTAAAAAATCATCACTAGTATCAGAGCAGCCTCTGTAATTTCTGAGAGCCTCTTACTGTTCAATAAAGAATGTCTTGTGGCGTCACTCAGACTCTGCATTCAGCACATTTGTACATTCCCTGCTACACTACATTATCTGTCCTATTAGGGGAGTATCTTTTACAGTAGGTTATCCGTTCTGGAAGTAGCGTTGGATAGTGAAACCGTTGAAAAGTGAGTCCCATGTTAATCAGTGGCGGTGAGTCCTGGAACAGGATTTCATATTTTTCTGTCTCCCTTTGCGGCTCATAGGATTCATGTCTCCCTAGTTTAGCTGCCTGTTATTTTCCCTGTCCCAGCAGCTAGCTACATGTGAAAGGCAACATTATTGATACATATGTTGTTTACACAGCCCTAGTGAGTGTTGATTGCCTTAGCAACCTCCTATTCTCCTAAGCTGAGAGTGGGCTATACCAACCTCCCTTGTCTCTGTTCACAGTTGGTCTGTCCCCGAGACTATTCCTGTTACCCAGATTCCCCCACACTTCCTTTTCATTTCTGACACTGGCTGAGTGAGTACTTCTATACTACACTGCTCTTGGCAAGGCCATTTCCTTTTTACCTGCCTCTAACTACAAAGCACCTATAGAGAAGCACTCTCTCATCACAACATACCTTCCACAAGTGCCTGTATATAAATCATGCTTTTCCAATAAAGTGAAGAAAATATAGCAGGACTTAGTGTGCTTTGGAAAGGACATTTGTACATTCCCTGGTACACTACATTATCTGTCCTATTAGGGGAGTATCTTTTACAGTAGGTTATCTGTTCTGGGAGTAGCGGTGGATGGTGAAACCGTTGAAAAGTGAGTCCCATGTTAATCAGTGGCGGTGAGCGTTGGATTCCGGCGTCGAAAAATGGCCAATAGGGTTGCATTGGTAAAGCGCTGGATATGCCTTTCGTTGTAAAGTGAAACGTTGGATAACGAGGACTACCTGTATACTACATTATCTGTGCTTCTATTACGGGACAATCTTTTACATTAGGTTACTTAAAAAAGTCATAATGCGATGCTAAAAGATAAAGCAGTATCAACATCAAAATCAGTCTATATAAAAGCTTTAAAATACTACATAATGATTCATTGTAAGTTGTGAAACTAATACGGTTATGCAAATGGAAAATGCTGGAAAATGTATTTTGACATTTTTGCTAAAATAAGAAAACATGATATGAAAAAATAGTTTACAGAGAAAAATAAAAATAAATATAACAAATATAAAACAGCACGTTTGTCTTCTCGTTTTGCATTTTGATGGATAATAATTTGTACATGACTGATAAATAAATGAATAGGATAATTTTATGTGAAACGCCCATAATTTGATGTAAACTCTGATTAACATCTCATTTGCAACACAAATGTGTATATAATAATGAAACTATATTGTAATGTACTGTAGGAAAATTAACATGAATAAAACATAAAACCCTCATTAACTCTTTCGGCCTTAGATGTCATCTCTGTGCAGATGATATGCAGATACAGCTCAACCCCATTATAGCGCGATACGCTACAACGCTAATCCGCTTAGAACGCAATCTGGGCATGGCTCCCGATTTTAAAACCTCCATTTTGCCGCGAGTTGTGGACCCCAAGGACCACGTTATAACAGGGTTCAGCTGTATATCTATCCACCCAGACCCACAGTCCGGCAATCCAGTCCCAAGTCTTGGATTGCCTGCTGGCTATATCCTTGTGGGTGTCACTCTGCTGTCTTAAATGTTATATGTCTAAACCTCACCTCCTGATATTTCCCCCTAAATATGGCCTATTACCACCCTTTTCCATCACAGTAAACTGTACTATCCATATATCCTGTCACCAAAAGCACCTTGCTTAGGAGTGACATTTGACTCCTACCTTTCCTTCTCCATTCACATTTCATGGAATGACCAAAACTTGTCACTTCTCCCTCTGTAATATTGCCAAGATCTGCCCTTTCTTCTACTAAAACTCTAATGCACGTGCTTATCCTCTCCCATCAAGATTATTGTAAATACTGCTAACAAGCCTCCCTGCCTCACAACTTTCTCCCCTACAATCAATCCAAAATTCAGCTGCTATAATAGTATAACTTTCTCCCCAAACCGTATTCTGCTCATCAGCTCCTTAAATCCTTCTTCTGGCTTCCCAACAAATTTTGGATACCCTGCAAAGTTCTCCTCCTTACCTTCAAGGCTGTCAACTCATCTGCTCCTTCCTACATATCAGCTTTTATCTCTCGCTATCCTGCTATCCACCCATAACCGTCCCCTTTCACCTCTACAGCTCTCTTGCCTTAAACCTTTTTCCTTCACTGCACTTCTGTGGAACTCCCTCACACTCCGTATATGCCAAGCACCTTCTATCCCAACCAGACACCGTCTCTCCCCACCTTCAAGACAAACCTGAAAACCCACCTTTAAAATGAAGGATCCCAATAGCCTGGACTTATGGCTATTGTCCCACAGTCACTCCTACCAACTACTTTGGCCAAGCACTGCCATCTACTGCACTTATTCCCTCACCAGCTGTCTCTGTAAATTTCCCAACATACCACTTAGATTGTAAGCTCTTTGGGGCGGGGGATTTTTTTCTTCATATTTGCTGAATTTTTTGTGCTTATAGTATTATAATTCCCTTTATGGTATTGTCAGTGTAAAATGCTGAGTACACTGTGGGCACTATATAAGTAAAGATATACATACAACCAAAAATTAACAAGTAAACGTAATTAGTACAAGTTAATTGAAATGTAACATCACATTTTTGCATTCTAACAAACAAGTCATGTAAAATAATGCTCAATATAAATAAAACCTCAAAATATGAATGGTAAAGTTATATATTTAGCTAAATACTCACCATCTGGAGCTGGAAGAAATGGAAGATGTAGTAGAAAGATAATTCACAGACTCATAAGGACTGCATTAGCTCCTGCCTTTTATACCGAGTTACTGTGTCCTGGTCCCTCCTCCAGCTCGTCTGTCCAATAGGGGGCTCTGGTGAAGATCCCTGACCAAACAGAACATTGGAATTGTCCAAAATCAGCTTTGCCCCTTGCCCACAGCTTCTCATGGTTTTCCCTCCCAATAGACTTGTTTTCCAAGGGCTGCTAAGTTCTTTAGGGTGTGTAATGTATATGGCAAAAAATACTGGGTATTTAAATCAATTTTGCAAATAAGGGGTTAACGTTGGTTACAAATTGTCTAAAAAAAAATACAAGAATTATTTTTATGACAGGTCAGGACCCTTCCTGTTTTGGTGTTGATCTAGAAAAAGAGCTTAACCTGGGAGTTATCACTGATGGCTCACTAAAAGTGGAAAGTTTGGAAGTCTGTAGATAATACCAAGATCACGGACTGTCAGCCTCAAAGAAAACCTTACATTCTTGAAATATCCCCTGTGAATGAGAGTGAGAGGTGATGAACATGTCACCACATAGTGTGAGGGCACCGATTCAGAAGGAAATGTACAGAACTTCAGCGCTATAGCCAAAGTGATAATAGTGCATATAATGTGGAAATTATATGTTACAAATAATATAATACAATGCATATACACAATGCAACAATATAATAAATTGTATAAGTGCAATAAGTGTCGAGTGCCATCCTAATTCTGAAGTTCTGCAGCCGGGAAGTCACCAGGATCGTCCAAATCCTATAGCGATAGTCCTTATAGAAAATTTGACCTCCTTCGTGCTGTTCTTCACTCCGTGCAGTATATATAAGAGAGAAAAATAAAGAAACAGTGTATAGTATCATACAGTGCAAGTGACAATAACACCTCTGTGAACAGATAGTTGGAACCGGATGTGGATACCTAGCGATGGTTAACTTCATATTATCATACGGCAGACCCATTAACCATTGGTACTAATAATAGGATACACCCTTTGTGTATGGGATTTCGGTCAGATCTTAACCCCTTATTGTTGGCACACAGTGCACTTTAACACACAAATAAGGTGCTCATAAATTGATTTGACGGGTATTATCTTGATGTCAAATAACTCTGGAAGTCAGTGGAATTTCCTCAGCAGAATATCATAGAAAAAGACAAAAACAACATAGCACAGATCTACTGAGAAACAAAAATGTTATAATTCACATTAAAATGGACACCTGGAATGTCACTCGCTTACTACTTCATCCTATTGCGCTTTTCAACACATTTAGCCTGGTTGAGGGCCCTGGGAATTGCCTTCTTCTCGGTCCGCTTTAGTCACCGCACTCGTCGGCAGGCTCTCCAGGATCATGCTCCACTCCTCGCGATATCCCGCAGTCAGTCCTCTGGCCCACCTCGTAGTAGGTTTCCTTGGGCAGTTCAACCAGGTATATGAAGCAGGATGTTTGGAGTAACCAACCTCACCCTACGCGTTTCATGATCAATGTCTCACTTCATCAGGGAGGATAATGTGTTGAAAAGCACATTAAGATGAAGTAGTATGTGAGTGACACACCGGGTGTCCGTTTTTATATGTTTTATACATTTTCTGTTTCTCAGTAGATCTGTGCTATGTTGTTTCTTTTCTTTAATATACTGCTGAGGAAATTCCACTGACATCAAGAGTTATTTGACATCAAGATAATTCCTTTTTGTGAGTCAAATCAATTTATGAGCAGCTTGTGTGTTAAAGTGCACTGTGTGCCAACATTAAGGGGTTGAGATCTGACCGAAATCCCATACACAAAGGGTGTATCCTATTATCAGTACCAATGGTTAATGGGTCTGCCGCAGGCTTAGCAATAGTGCCCAATGTCATGCAGTAGCTGCAAAGGCAAACAAGATCTTATCTTGCATCAAACGGGCAATGGATGGAAGGGAAGTAAACATAATTATGCCCCTTTACAAAGCATTAGTAAGACCACGCCTTAAATATGGAGTACAATTTTGGACGCCAATCCTAAGAAAAGACATTATGGAACTTGAGAGAGTGCAGAGAAGAGCCACCAAATTAATAAAGGGGATGGACATTCTAACTTATGAGGAGAGGCTAGCTAAATTAGATTTATTTACATTAGAAAAGAGGCGTCTAAGAGGGGATATGATAACTCGATACAAATATATTCAGGGACAATACAAGGAGCTTTCAAAAGTACTATTCATCCCACGGGCAGTACAAAGGACTCGGGGCCATCCCTTAAGGTTGGAGGAATTGAGATTTCACCAGCAACAAAGGAAAGGGTTCTTTACAGTATGGGCTGTTACAATGTGGGATTCATTACCCATGGAGACTGTGATGGCAGATACAATAGATTTGTTCAAAAAAAGGTTGGACATCTTTTTAGTTGGGAAAGGTATACAGGGATATACCAAATAAGTATACATGGGAAGGATGTTGATCCAGGGTTTAATCCGATTGCCAATTCTTGGCGTCAGGAAGGAATTAATTTTTCCTCTTAATGGGGTTTTTTGTTTGCCTTCCTCTGGATCAATAAGTATAGATATAGGATAAAGTATCTGTTGTCTAAATTAAGCATAGGTTGAACTTGATGGACGGAAGTCTTTTTCAACCTCATCTACTATGTAACTATGTAACTATGATAATATCACAATCTGAAGTTAATCATCGTTGGGTATCCACATCCGGTTCCAACTATCTGTTCACAGAGTTTTTATTGTCACTTGCACTGTGTTTTCTTTATTTTTTCTCTTACATACTGCACTGAGCACGGAGTGAAGAACAGCACCAAGGAGGACAATGTTTCTATAACACCTATTCAGAAGAATATCTAATAGATATTCCTAACAGTTGCGATGAGACGGATACAATAAGGAAAAACCCTTCAAATTTAGGAGGTGACAAGGGACAGATATCCATTTGTCACTCAATGTTAGGAGCAAGCTGGTCAAAATGAGTCTCGTTACATTCAACCAACTCGCCTAAACCTATGGCTATGAATTACATTATTCCAAGTATTATAGAAATAAAGTTAGGAGTGTGTTTCTTTATTCAGCCACATTTTTAAATCCAAAAGGAAGGTTATTTTTTGTTAAGTCGTAAAACTGTCACGAGGGCTGATGGATGGCGAGGGGTAGGTTTTATGTGTGTTTCAATGCAGAAGGTTTGGGCATAAAAGTTGGCATGTGTGAATAGAAAATGAGATTTCAACTAAGGGAATGTTCCTGCTGGAGCGCGTGAAATCTCAATTTCCATTCAACCCCCTTTGGGAAAAGATCTGATCGATGTTAGATGATAACGGAAGTTAGATACTTTGTTTATCTGCTATTATTTTGATGAGACTATCTGCATTTATTATAACTGTATGTTCTTGTAATAATCTTTTTCTGTAATCCAAGCACTGTATTTTTGTATATTAAAGCAAAACTTTAATAAGTTATACTTTGGGCACTAATTGAACTGTTTAAATGCTTTGTAGAGTAAAGGACATTTTCGGACACATTTTGCGACAACAGATGTATGTGACAAGTAAATAGTTTTACTTTAATAAACAGGGACATTACATTTGACATTTCTTTTGGTGGTGGCAACATATTAATGGATACAGTGTAACAGAGTAAGGGTAAATATTAACTCGTTGAAAGTACCTCCCCAGGAAAAAGGAGACTTGGCTAGTTTAGCCATGTGTATTAACCGTGTTTGCATATTTATACAAGTCATGTGCTCACAAGAGTGCTGTTCCTAACAGATGGTATATGGGGACAGATTGAGACGAGATATTGTTCATTTGAGGGATCATTGCAGTCTGCGTGAGGAGAGGGGGGGGCAGTCGAGTTTGAGGAGGAGAGGGGGGGGCAGTCTGCGTGAGGAGGAGAGGGGGTGCGTGAGGAGGAGAGGGGGCAGTCTGCGTGAGGAGGAGAGGGGGGGCAGTCTGCGTGAGGAGGAGAGGGGGGGGCGTCTGGTGAGGAGGAAGAGGGGGGCAGTTGCTGAGGAGGAGGGGGGGGCAGTTGCGTGGAGGAGGATGGGGGGGGGGGCAGGCAGTCCGTGAGGAGAGGGGGCAGTCTGCGTGAGGAGGAGAGGGGGGGGCAGTCTGCGTGAGGAGGAGGGGGGGCGTCTGCGTGGGAGAGAGGGGGGCAGGCTGCGTGCGTAGGGAGGGGGGGGGCTGAGTGAGGAGGGGGGGATGCAGTCTGCGTGAGGAGGAGAGGGGACGCAGCCTGCGTGAGGAGGAGAGGGGACGCAGCTGCGTGAGGAGGGGGGAGCCAGTCTGGCGTGAGGGGGGGGACGCAGTTGGTGAGGAGGGGGGCAGTCTGCGTGAGGAGGGGGGGCAGTCTGCGTGAGGAGGGGGGGCAGTCTGCGTGAGGAGGGGGGGCAGTCTGCGTGAGGAGGGGGGGCAGTCTGCGTGAGGGGGGGGACGCAGTCTGCGTGAGAGGGGGGACGCAGTCTGCGTGAGGAGGGGAGGACGCCGTTGCGTGAGGAGGGGGAGACAGTGCGTAGGAGGGGGGACGCAGTCTGCGTGAGGAGGGGGGACGCAGTCTGCGTGAGGAGGGGGGACACAGTCTGCGTGAGGAGGGGGAGACAGTCTGCGTGCGATGGGAAGCAGTCGAGTGAGAGGGGGGACGCAGTCTGCTGAGAGGGGAGAAGTCTGATGCGGAGGGGGGACGCAGTCTGCGTGAGAGAGAGGGGGGATGCAGTCGCGTGAGGAGGGGGACGCAGTCTGCGTGAGGAGGGGGGGACGCAGTCTGCTTGAGGAGGGGGGAGGCAGTCTGCGTGAGGATGGGGGAACGCAGTCTGAGTGAGGAGGGGGGACGCAGTCTGCGTGAGGAGGGGGAGGACGCAGTCTGCTGATGAGGAGGGGGAGACAGTCTGCGTGAGGAGGGGGGGAGGCAGTCTGCGTGAGGAGGGGGGGGAGGCAGTCTGCGTTGGAGAGGGGGGGAGGGGGGAGGCAGTCTGGTGATGAGGGGGGGGGACGCAGTCTGCGTGAGGAGGGGAGGACGCAGTCTGCGTGAGGAGGGGGAGACAGTCTGCGTGAGGAGGGGGGACGCAGTCTGCGTGAGGAGGGGGGGACGCAGTCTGCGTGAGGAGGGGGGGACGCAGTCTGCGTGAGGAGGGGGGGGACGCAGTCGCTGAGGAGGGGGGGACGCAGTTGCGTGAGGAGGGGGGGGGACGCATTGCGTGAGGAGATCGGGGGGGGGACGCAGTCTGGTGGGAGGGGGGGACGAGTCCGGGAGGAGGGGGGGAGCGTCTGCTGAGGGGGGGCGACAGTCTGCGTGGAGGAGGGGGGGACGCAGTATGCGTGAGGAGGGGGGGACGCAGTCTGTGAGGGGGGAGCAGTGCGTGAGGAGGGGGGGACGCAGTCTGCGTGAGGGGGAGCAGTTGCTGAGGAGGGGGGGCAGGGGGAAGCAGTCTGCGTGCAGGGGGGGGCAGCCAGTCTGGGTGAGGAGGGGGGGCAGTCTGGTGTGGGGGGGCAGTGTGTGAGGGGGGGGGGGGCAGTCGGTGTGAGGGGGGGGGTGCAGTCTGTGTGACGGACAACATCCATTGCAACAGATATCACAACTCTGTATATAAATCTGTTTCTAACTGACCCTGAAATGTTGGAACATGTCCCCTGTGTATTGGGCAGTAACCCGGTTCTTCATCACCGCCTCCCATGCATGTACACACCCGCTCCCCCATCTGCCCCTCCCAGTAAGAATATTTAGCAGCCAGCCATTCCCATGTGAGGTGAGTGCATGAAACCCCCAGTAATAGTCAGGTCTCTGCACACAGTGTGACAGGAGGTGCATGTGATCAGCGATTCTATAAACTATATACCACACATAAGGAACAAGGCATGACTTCCTACATGGGGGGGCTGCCGCATGTGGAGGGGAGGGGAGGCACTCTGTGATCTGATTGGCTGACTCTGAGTGATTCATGAGCTCCCAATGTGTTCTGGGTTTTGTAGTCCTGCTGCCTTCAGAGTTAAAACATCGGATCAGGAGCAGGATATACAACTCCAGAAGCCCTGCTGAGAGGGAAAAATCTCTGAAAGTTAGCCACCAATCAGTAGAGGGCTCAGGATGACTACATTCATTTTGGCTGTTGTTGCCATGTGATCACATCCCTTTGGCTGTTGTAAATGTAGTCCTGATTCCGATTCAAAGCTCTATGCTGAAGCAGGGGGCCAAACGCCCAGAATCCTTAGAGTGAACCCCATAACACCAGAGATCAGCCCAATCAGAGGGTTTATCACTCTCTCTCACCAAGGCTGGATGTGATGTTTATTTATGTGTAATACTGACATTATAATAAATCTCTCTCTGATTCTCCCAATTCCCCCTTCTCCTCTCCTGACTCGCTTCTCCCCTTCTTCCACCTCATCCAGGGCAGCAGACATCTTTCCAGCCCCCCCCCCCTTCTCTTACATCCCCCTTCATCAAACACCTCCCTTCTTAGGATGGGACCCGCGCGGCCGTGGGCCGGCCACACGAGCGTTCCCCAAACAGCAGGGGAATCCTCCCGAGCCCGGTCCCGGTCCAACCCTGGTCTGCACAGCTCACTGACACGCAGTGACGCGTAAGCCGCTAGGGGATTCATGAGAATTGTAATCCTAGCGTCGACCGCGTCCGGTGTGGCTGTGGCCAATGAGGAGGGGAGGCAGGTCGGGAGGAGGGGGCGGCGGGGGAGGCGGGGAGGAGTGTGGAGGGAAAGCAGCAGGAGTGGCTGTCTGTGTGGTGTATGAGTGACTGATATGTGTTTTGTATGTGTGTGCTGAGTGCGTGAATGCCTGCGTGTGGTGGGTGTGTAGTCAGCGATGTGAGCCCGCAGACAATCTCCCGAGGAGGGGGGGGGCGGTAGTGGGTCCCTGCACGCTTAAAACACATACCCCCCTCCACTCCAGCCGGCTCCCACTCACCTAAGACCGCATATTGCGGTTCTGGTCTGTCAGCGCCGATGTCTGCAGTGCTAGGGCGATGAGGTGATGAAGGAGCGCGGGCCTTAGCCTACACTCCAACCATCACACTTTCATTCCCCGTTGTTCTACACCCCCACCTCTCCATGCCAATATTTTTCCACTCCCCACCCTCAATAACCTTCCTTACCAATATACACAAACACATACAGTGACACACACACACACAGACAGACACAAAAACACACAGACAGTGACACACGTGCAGACAGTGACACACAGGCACCCACAGACAGTGACACACAGGCACCCACAGACAGTGACACACAGGCACCCACAGACAGTGACACACAGGCACCCACAGGACAGTGACACACAGACACACACAGATAGTGACACACAGACAGAGAGACAGGCAGCAACACACACAGGACACAGACAGTGACACACATATACATATATACATACATACATATATACCATACGATATATTACACACATGATTACATACACCATACATACATATAAATAAGCCCTCTCCCCCCTTGGAGTTAGGGTTGCCAGATGTCCGGTTTTCACCCGGACAGGCCGGTAATTCCGTTGCCTGTCCGGTTGAAAATCGGAGGGTATACAAGTTGCCGGCAGATGTACGATGTCTGCCAAGAGCGTGGCGCTGGCGGTGCGAGCGCGGCGATGCGGCAAGCACGGGCACTGCAGGAAGAGCTGGTCTGCTGAGGCTGTGCGGTGGCCGGGCGCAGCCATCCTGTACCCGTGAGTGTCGAGTGAAGGAGAGGACAGCGGGGGCGGAGCCAGGTTCAGAGACAGTCTGCTGTTCCTGCCTGGAAATAAGGTTAAGGGGAACATTTTTGGGGGGGTGGGGGGGGATTGATGCAGCAGGGGGCCAGCGGCAGTGGATATTCACAGTTGAGTGGCAAATAGCCGCACGGCTATTCGCAATCATCAGGAATAAAATGGAAAAAAAATAAACATCCCAGCCAGGAATCGAACCTGGTTTACCCTGCTGATAGGCCTGTGCCATTACCAATTGAGCTATAAGACTTTCTGAGTATAGAAGGCACACAGAGACTCCCTATGCAAGTTAGATCGGCGGGGGAGGGGAGCGACAGTAGACGGGCAAATCCAATGGGGTCAATGAGGGATAGCCACAGCCTCACCATCCCCGCACGCCTTCGCCCCGCCCCAAAGCACGCTGCTCCACTGCCTCACACTGTTCAGGCCACAAAAAGAACGCACGCTTATGCAGGCGAGGGAGCAGGAGGCGGCCCGAGGCCAACACCTGCCGAAGCCCTTAGGTGCGGCCTGAGGGACGAGCGAGCGTGTGGCGTAGTAAACTGTGCACCCCCACGAGCGCTGCGACGCCTACTCAACCCGTGCATTTGTCTTAAGCTGAGAGGTGCCTTACGCTTCATCTGGGGGCGGCTTGCCCAACAATGGCACGAGCTGGTTAGCCACTCATTAGTTTGAACCCTGAGTAGGCTGCGAGCGGAGGTCCCAGTCACTGGCCAAGCGCACGGCTCGGCCTGCGCTGGCGTTGTACAGCACGCCCCCTCAGGGGATGGGGCGGGGCCCCTCAGTTACGTCACACCTTCACGCTGGAGGGTGCAGAGACGCCGCCGGTGCAAATTGCTATTTTTTAACTCAATGAAATTGAGTCTTAGTTAAAAACTGCGCGACGACGCAGGCAAGTTAGGCCACGCACCCCACCGGAGGTTTTACCAATGAGGGCGAAGCCACGCGTGACGTGATGGTCGAGCCGCCCCGAAATATCCCCAGACCACACGCCCCCTCCCATCGCAGAACACCCCTCTTTCAGTCAGACAGCAGAGCCGCTCGGTTTAGCCTGTGCCACGCTACGCCCACCACCCCACCCCGCCGGAGCGTGCAGTTGTCCGACCCCAAAGTTATGACTGGGACCGCAGCCTAATCGTGACGCGCTTGAGGCCCAGGAATTAATTTGCTGACTCTGCAAGCGTTCCTCAAGCCCACGATGCTCACCTGGCCAGACACACATTATGCAGAGATGATGTATACACAAATTATATACATGGGTTAACGAACCCTTATGTGCTGGACACCATGTACTCTTAATACAGGGTCGCCAACAGCGCGAGACCCCCCAAGGAGCCCCCGAGAAAACCCAGAACGCGGGAGAAGGAAATGGGTAAACCCACCCACCCCACTCCCCCCTCAGACACCCACCACACCACGACTATTCTCTTCCGTGCGACTGCACCCTGTCAGCCTTTGTTCCGTCTGATGGGGAGCAAGTTGGCGGTCGATTGTATTAAGTAATTATGCGAGGAAAACAATAGAAGTAAAGACCGAATTTGGCTTTTAGATGGGGACATCCTGATTCGAGAAAAGACATGATCGTATGATCGCAGTTATACCAAGGTGTTTAGTATCTTGGATGAGTATGTGACGAGTGCACCTTACAATAGCCGAAGCTGGAATGTAGGAGGTGCAGCACTCACTAGTCTCCTGGGGAAGTCCCACGGGGCTCAGAAGGAGGGGTGCACGTTGGCCCGTGGGGCCGCCTGGTATCTATGTCGGATCATTCTGATGCTGGGGGGAGCCTGACCTACTTTGTCACATCGCCCAGCAGACAAGGCGCCCAATGCCGCGCACCTGATGCTGTTGGAAGCCACGCGTGTGGGAAAGCTGCCTAACTCGTCTCAATGGATGGCGTTATGTCGGCCCAAAGCGTTATGTTCCAACTCAAGAGGCTCAGTCCGGTGGTGTGTGTTAGTTCTCCTACCTTGCAGGTGTAAGCGAATGGTGCCGGTGGCACTTTCTGCCGGCGGTGAGTCACATTCCGTCACACCTGACTTCCGCTTCCACCAATCAACTCCATTTAATGGCCTGGATTTTGCTAAGTTGCTTCTTTGTTCTTCCAGCTAAAAGAAATTTTAATTCACAAACAGAAGAACGCTATTCACAAATAATGGCAGCGTCCTGTTTTCTAGTACTGTACTTCAGCCTAAGTTAACAGTTTCATAGCCAAAAAAAGTGCTGATCAATACTGAAATACAATAAATGACACGTAAATATACGATGAGTGCGAGGACATTTCCCGACAAATTGGACATTTCAGCTCACGACATTTCGATTACTGAATTGCAAGTGACCTGAATTATTTTTGGTAACTTAATATTTTTGTATTTTACTTTCTTGTTTCCATAATTTTTATGTATATGAAAAATTAGGAACCAATATGTTTTTGCGTGGTACGCATAACATTTGCACGGACAACAACGAAACAAGTTAATCATAACAGCGATCAAAAACAAATATGTTTGGGGTATTTTTCCGTTATTTTGGGGTTTTATTAATTTAATCTTTTTTTCCAACTTAATAAAAATGGATATGAATAATGTAGAAGTAATCGAAAGTAATGAATGCACAGAAATACTGAAACACGCGTGACTTATCATAAAAAGAAGCGCCCCCAAAAAAATTAATACGTGATGAAGCAAGTGGCAGGATGCAAAAATTGAACCAATGAAGCCCCTAATCAAGTTTGGATATTTACAACATTGATGTTGTTGTAGAATTAAATAAAAATTGACAAAGGGCAAAATAAATAAATAAATAAACAAATACCATGGCACAAAGCCCAAATTTTATTTTGTTATTTGGGACTATTATGATTTTCTGTACAGTTTCTCAATTATACATTTTTAGATATTTATATATATGATAAACATTTGCCAAAACATCTTTAAGGTATCGTACTTACCGACAGTAATTGTAAGACATTCAAACCTGAAACCACCCAAAGAGGTATATTTAAAGAATAAAAAAGTTTTTATTCTATGTGATAAAGGGGAAAAAAAAAAAACAAAAAAAAAAAAACACAACTTTGCCTATTCGGTCAAAATCTTCAATCTTGTCCGCTTCTCGTACTGGCTCTTTGACATCAGGGTCTGGAAAGAAAGCTATTTGTCCATATTAATAATCGCACCGGCAAATAACCCAAAAATCTACTGCCACCTAGTCCCGCCCCCCAGCCCTGCCCTAGTCCGCTCCCATGTTCCACTTAGTCCTGTTACGTGTGTGTGTATGTGTTTAAATGTCGGATTTTAGACAAAAAAAAGCCAGATGTGAATGGAACTAGTTTCTTTAACCAGTGTCTGGATGCCC
This sequence comes from Ascaphus truei, assembly GCA_036426205.1. NCBI lineage: Eukaryota > Metazoa > Chordata > Amphibia > Anura > Ascaphidae > Ascaphus > Ascaphus truei. The sequence goes on from CM071586.1 coordinate 2,217,355, forward strand.
CCGCTTAACAATAACTAAAGCAGCAATCTTACCTGATCCGCAGTCCCTCATGTCCATGGTACCTTGCTTCCCGCAATGTTTATAAGTTGGAGGGGATGTGTTCCCTACCTGTCTTCTGGTTAGGGGGGTTCCGATATCTCCCATTGGAAGCTTGAGTCACATCTGGAAGAAAGCAGCAGGTATTTTTATTTCGGTTTTGTAGTATTAGAGCGTTAAATATATAGGGTAAATAGAATCCAGAGAGGGACACAGAGAGAGGAGGACACAGAGAGGAGAGCGAGAGAACCAGAGAGAGCGAGAGAACACAGAGAGAGCGAGAGGGTGACACAGAGATAGCGAGAGACACAGAGAGAGCGAGAGACACAGAGAGAGCGAGAGACACAGAGAGAGCGAGAGCACAGAGAGAGCGAGAGACACAGAGAGAGCGAGAGACACAGAGAGAGAGAGAGAGACACAGAGAGAGAGAGAGAGCCAGAGAGAGCCAGAATGTAAGAGAGACAGAGAGAGCGAGAGAGAGACAGAGAGACAGAGAGAGACAGAGAGAGCGAGGTTACCGAGAGGCCTGATGAGGGAGGAGACAGAAGGGAGAGAGACAGAAGAGGGGAGAGCGGAGAGAGAAGAGAGAGTGAGAGAGACAGAGAGAGAGACAGAGAGTAAGAGAGAGACAGATGGTGAGAAGAAGAGTGTGAAGAGACAGAGTGTGGAGAGGAGACAGAGTTAGAGAGAAGAGGTAGGGAACAGAAGTGTGAGAGAGACACGTTAGGACGCGTTGTGAGAGAGACAGAGTGTGAAGGACAGGTGGCGGAGAGACAAGAGAGAGCGAGAGAGGGAGACATATACGGGGGGTGGGGGGTCTGACTGGGGTGAGGGGGTGACCTGGGGGGGGTAGGGGGGCCTTTTGGGGGGGTGAGGGTGATGGTGGGTGATGACGTGATGACATAGGTGACTGGTGGGGGGGGTGGGGTGACTATGAATGGGTGACTGGAGGGGGTGGGGTGGGACTGAGGGTGTGGGGTGGGTTACTGGTCGGGGGGGTCACTGACCTGGGTGGAGGGTGGGGGGGGACATGATTGGGGGAGTACTTTGGTGTCCTGCACACAACACACAACTTCTCTCCTATACACAGACAACAACTTTCTCTCCCATACACAGAACACACACCAGACTCTCTCTCTCTCTCTACATTAACACACACACCTCTATAGGACACCAACCTCTGCCCATATACCCACACAAACACAACACACACACACAAACACACACTTTCTCATATACACACGCATGAGGAAAATGCAGCAGAGGTGTGGAGGGGAAAGGGTGCTGCTGCAGGGAGGCTCTGTGGGGGGGGGGGGGGGGTGTGGGTGATGTACACTTGGGCACACGGTGGGAGGTGGTGGTATGGTGGGCAGCCAGGGGGGGAGGTCAGGGTCTCAGAAGGCATGTGGGGGGCTATGGCTCCTGGTTGGAGCAGGTTGAGGGAGGAGGGATGCCCTGCAGCCGAGGGTCTTCTACACCTTCCTGCAGTAGATGGAGCAACGGCTGGCTTCTCCTCTCTCCCTGCAGCTGAGGGGGGGGGGCGGGGGGTGGTCCTCTTTCCTTCAGCAGGCACCGGAGTAAGGCCGAGGGGGGGGGGGGGGGGTTGGCTTCCTCTTCCGGTGCAGCTTTCCTCTGTCCCTGCTGCCGTACAGGAAGGAGAGGGGTGGGAGGGGGAAGATTCCTCTCCATGACTGCACTTCTCCTCTCCTGCGGTGGAGGTCGGGACGGAAGGGCTGCGCAGGGGATCATCAACACACACTCGGCGCCGGCGTCCCTGTAGGCCAGCCACGCTGGCGCACAGATTGGGAACAACAGAGCTGAGAGGATTTTTTTTTTTTTTGGTCCAGGGGAGGTTCTTTTTTGCAGAGCAGGAAGGAAATCTACTGGCCACGAGCCAAGTTCCACTCGCCACGTGCGAGTGGGGGAAGGGGTTTGTCGAACACACATGATACATATATATTAGATACTATATATATTATATAATATCTATATATATATATATATATAAACCCTGTTCCCATAAGAGAAGGCACAAAAGCAGCAACACTCAGATTTAAAGCAAAAAGACATGTATTAGCAGTTACAAAACCAGCACACTATAGTTAGCGTTTAGAAGTTTTGCAATTGAGTGCTGCTTTGCCCTCTTATGAGCGGTCATATATCTGGCATCACTGACTTACATGGGTGCGATGCTGCTTTTTTTTGGGGCGATTTGAATATATATAGTGGACCTGGCAGACTTTGCTGGGTGGCATTGTGTGTCCGCAGCTGCGGGTTGGTATGTAGGGTCTGATGGTGTGTATCGGTGTATGGGAGTTGTTGCAGTGGGTGCGGATGGTGCGATTGCAATCCAATGTGTGCGATGTGGGGATTGGAATCGTATGGAGCAGACCTGACACATTGTGTGCTGGCGGGAGTGCGGGAGCGTTTGATAGGGGGCATGATACTATGTAGCTGATGAGAGAAGTGGTTGCCCATGGGAAGTGTTTTGGTTGGGAAGTGTGTGTGGTCATATGGGGGGATTGTCAGCCAGCAGTGTCGTGGTATGCTGTGTGCTTACTGATGGTGTTTTCGGGTGCTGTTGGGATGGGTTGTTCTGATGTGTGTGTGCGGATGTGGTGGTGACCGTGTGGGGTTCACGTGTGCGAGTGCTATGTCGTGGGTGCTGTATCACGTGTTGATGGGTGGTACGACGATTGGGGGCGTGAATCACACGTGTGGGGGGGGGGTGAGACGGGCATGGGATACACGTGGGCTGAGTGTGTGTGATCAGGGATGTTGTGTGTATACAAAGTGTGTGTGTGTTGTGTATATTACACACTGTGTGTGTATACAGTGTAATGTTTGTGTTGTGTGTTACATGTTGTGTGTGTATACATTCGTGTTGGACGTGTGTGGTATACACGTGGTGGTATACACGTGTGTGTGTGTGTGTATACACGTGTGGTGGTAACCGTGTGTGTGCGTAGTGTAGTGGTGTGTGCGTGGTGTGTGCCTAAACGGGGTGTGTGTGTGTATACACTGTGTGTGTATACGGGGTGTGTGTGATAGTGGTGTGTGTGTTTAAAAGTGTGGTGGGTGTCGGGTTATAACGTGTGTTGTGATGGTGTAAACGTTGTGCCGTGGGGAAAGGGTGTGGGTTCACTTTCTGGGCCTGTTTGTAACAAGTAGGTGTGTGTGTGACGGTGGTATAAAGTGTGGTGCTGTTGTGGATCGTACACGGTGTGGACCGTGGGTGGACACGTGGATGTGTGTTGTGTGACACGTGTGTGTGGTGACAGTGTGGTGTGTGTGTAACGTGTGGGTGTGTAACGTGGGTGTGTTAAACTGTGTGGGTGTGTGTAACCCCAAAAAAAACTGGGTGTGCTGTGTGTTGGATACACGTGTGTGTGTGTGTGTACCCGGTGTGGTGTGTGTACACGTGTGTGTGTGTACACACGTGTGGTTGTGTCATGTGTGACTGTTACACGGTTGTTACCGGGTGGCGTGTGTGACAGTGGGTGTGTACACAGTTTGTGTGTGTACACGTGTGGTGTGTGGGTACACGTGGGTGTGTGTACACTGGGTGTGGTGGTGACACGGGTGTGTGTGTGTGTGTGTGTGTATGTGGTGGTACACCGTGTGTAGTGTGTGTGTGTGGTGTACACGGGTGTGTGTGTGTGTACACGTGTGTGTGTGTGTTACACGGGTGGTGGTGACCGTGTAATGTGTGGTCAGTGTGTTGTACACGGGTGTGTACGTGGTGTTGTACACGTGGTGTGTAGGTGTACAAAGTGTGTGTTCCGTGTGTGTGTACAGTGTGTGTGTGGTGTACAGTGTGGTGTGTACGTGGGTGTACACGTGGGGTGTGTGTGTGTGTACACTGTGTGTGGTCCAGTGTGTGTGTACAATGTGTGTGTGTGTGTACACGTGTGGTGTGTTAGTGTGGGTGGGTAAGTGTGTTGTACACGGGTTGTTGTGTGTGTTGAACATTGTGTGTGTGGTGGTACACGTGTGTGTGGTGTACAAGTGTGTGTGTGTGGGTACAAGTGTGTGTGTGTGTTACACGTGTGTTGTGTGTTACGGGGTGTACAAGTGTGTGTGATGTGTGTACACGTTGTGTGTTACGTGTGTGTACAAGTGGGGTGGGTGGTGAAACGTGTGTGTGGATTACATCGATGTGGTGGACACGTGGTGGTGTACACGTGGTGTGTGTGTCAGTTTGTGTGGGTGTACCGTGCTGTGTGTGTGTACACGTGTGTGTGTGTACAACGGTGTGTGTGTGTACAACGTTTGTGTGTGTGTGTACAACGTGTGTGTGGGTGTGGAAACGTTGTGTGTGTGGTGTGTACAAGTGTGTGTGTGTGTGTTATGTGTGTGTGTACACGGTGTTACGTGTGTGGTGTGTGTACCTGTGGGTGTGTACACGGTGTGTGTACGGGTGTGTGTGAAGGTGTCGAAGTGTGTGTGTCGAAACTTGGTGGGTGTGTCGGGGCGGGGTGTAACGGTGTGGGTGGGGGAATAAGGCTGTGTGTGTGGTGTACAAGGGTGGTGTGTGGGTTGTACGGGGTAAACGTGTGTGGTGTAGTGTGTACACGGGTGTGTAAACGGTGTGTGTACACGTGTAACGTGTGGTTGACACTGTGTGTAACTGTGACGGTGTGTGTACGTGTGTGTGTGATACTCACGTGTGTGGTGTGTGTACACGTGTGGTGTGTGTGTAAGGCGGTGTGGTCTAAGTAGAGTGTGTAGGTCTAGTGTCTGAGGTCCCTTTACGGCTGCGTGTCGTGTCTGCGTTACGTGTGCTGTTAGTGTCTGCGGTGTTACGTGTGCATGCGTGTCTTACGTGGCGTGGATGTGTCTCGGTGCGGCGGGTCTACGTGTGCCTGCGTTGTCTACGTGTGCCTGCGTGTCTTAGTGTGCCTGCGTGTCTACGTGTGGCCTGCGGTGGTCTACGGTGCGCGTGCCGGCGTGTTACGTGTGCGGGTCTCGGCCATGCGTGTATTGTACGTGTGCTGCGTGTGTACTACCGGTGTTGCACATGGTGTCTAGTCTTACAGTGCCTGCTGTGTTGGTGTGAGTCTACGTGTGCCTGCTGGGTACGGGGATAGGGGTGTACGGGGTGTACGAGAGTGGTAGGGGGGAATGTGGGGGAGGAGAAGGGCAGGTGGGGTAGATAAGGGGGTCGCGGGGTCAAGGGGCGAGGGTGGTTATGTGTGGGAGGGGGAAGGGAGGCAGGGAGTGTGGGGGCGAAGCGGCAGGGAGGGTGGGGGAGAAGGGACAGGGGAGGGTGGGGAGTGAGAAGGGCAGGGAGGGTGGGGGCGAAGGAGCAGGGAGGGTGGGGCGAAAGGCAGGGGAGGGGAGGGCAAAGGGCGAGGGAGCAAGGGCAGGGAGGGTGGGGGAGAAGGGAGGGGGAGGAGGACGGGGCAGGAGAGTGAAGGGCAGGAGAGGGGGGGGGGGTGGGGGGCGAAGGGGCAGGGGTGAAGGGCGTGAAGGGCAGTGGGGGGGGGGCGCGAAGGGCAGGGCCGGGGCGGCGAAGGGCATGGGCGGGGGCAAGGGAGGAGGCAGGGTTGGGAGGGCAAGGGAGGAGGCGAGGGTGGGGGCGAAGGGCAGGGAGGGTGGGGGAGAAGGGGGCAGGGAGGGTGGGGGGCGAGGGCAGGGAGGGTGGGGGCGAAGGGCAGGGGGGGGCGAAGGGCAGGGAGCGAGGAGGGAGCGGATGGGGGAGCGAAGGGCAGGGAGGGTGGGGGCGAAGGGCGGGAGCGAAGGGCAGGGGTGGAAGGGCAGGGAGGGGGGAGGGGGTGAAGGGCAGGGCCGGGGGGGGGGGGGGGGGTCGAAGGGAGGGCGGGGGGGGGGTGAAGGGAGGGCGGGGGGGGGCGGGGGCGAAGGGTCAGGGCAGGGGGGGGGGGCGAAGGGCAGGGCGGGGGAGAAGGGCAGGGCAGGGGGGGGGTGAAGTGGGGCAGGGCCGGTGGGGGGTGAAGGGCAGGGGGGGGGGTGAAGGGCAGGGGGGGGGGGTGAAGGGCAGGGGGGGGGGGGGTGAAGGGCCAGGGGGGGGGTGAAGGGCAGGGGGCAGGGGGGGGGGGTGAAGGGCAGGGCCGGGTGAAGGGCCAGGGCGGGGGAAGGGCTCAGGGGGGGGGTAAGGGCCAGGGGGCGGGGTGAGGGGGGGGGGCGGTGAAGGGCCAGGGCGGGGGGGGTGGGGGGGTGAAGGGCCAGGGGGGGGGGGGGGGGGGTTGAAGCGCCGCCCGTAGTGAAGCGCCGGGCCGGGTGAAGCGCAGGCCGGGTGGGGTTGAAGAGCCGGGTGGGGTAAGGGCGGGGGGATGTGAAAGATCTTTCCCGTGCGGTTATACCTCGCACGGGCCGCGACTCCTCCTCGGGTCCTCGGCGGTTCCCCCCGGCGATGCGGAGGAGCTGAGACGCTCAGGTGAGGGGGTGTGTGGGCCGCGGCTCCGTGCAGCTCCCGACAGAGACAGCTAGGGCCTGAGAGCCGGAGCAGCGCGCGCGGGATGGGGAGCTGGGGGCGCGGCCTCAGGCCGAAGGTGTGTAGAGAGCGCGACAGAGTGCTCTGGGGGGGGGGGAGCACACGGGAGAGAGGGGGGAGAACCGGACGAGAGGGTGATCTGGGGGGGGGGGGGGGAGGGGGATCTGGGGGGGGGGGGAGGGTGTCTGGGGGGAGGGGGGGGGACGGGGGAGAGGGAGAGAAACGGGAGGAGGGTGCACTGGGGGGGGGGGGGGGGGGGGGGGGGAGGGGGGGAGCACAGGGGGGAGAGGGTGCCGGGAGAGCGGGGTGGGAGGTCAGAGGAGTGGTGCATAGGGGAGGAGTCCGGTTGGGGGGCAGCGGCAGGAAAGGGGGGGGCGGACAGAGGGGGAGGAGGGGGGTGAGGGGCTCCGGAGCAGCATCTGCGGTGATGTTCGGGTGAAGTGGGGGTGGGGGGGTGAGGGCTACGGAGCGAGAGATCGTGCGGTGGATGGGCGGGGGGGGGGGTTGTGATGGGAGAGTTCGTGCGTGGTAGTAGAGCGTGGGGTGGTGTGAGGGGGGTGGGGGTGAGGTGATGGAGCACCTGGGAGGGGGAGGGGGGTGGGATGGGTGGACGGGGAGAGCTGTGGCTGTGGTTATGGGTGAGGGAGGAGGGGGGTTGGGGGGGTGTGGCGATCGGGGAGGTGGGAGCGCGTGAGTTTGCGAAGTGGTTGGGGGGGGTGTGAGGCTCCTTCTTTTTGGTGCTGAGGTTGTCTTTCTTTGGGGGGTGGTGGTGGAGGGGGGTGCATGAGGTTGGGGGGGTGGGTGTGGAGGGGGGTTTGTAAGAGCAGTGCGGTGAGTGTTAGGTGCTTAGAAGCAATTCCCAAGGTCACTGAGGGGTGGGACAATGCTGGCAGTGGTGTTGGCCAAAGGCCAATGAGAGTCAGTGAGGGGGGGGAAGTGGGGGGTGACGGGTGGGACAGTGTGGCAGTGGTGTTGGCCAAAGGCACAATGAGAGTCAGTGAGGGGTGGGGGACGTGTGGTGAGGGGTGGGGACAGGTTGAGGTGGAGTGACAGGCCAAAGGTGCAATGCGATTGGCCCTAGGGACACAGGGCATGAAGGGACAAACATCAGACATTTCAGGAAATATATAGTAGATATACACACCACACATACATATATATAACACACCACACATTATTATATATATATAGTATATATATATATATATATATATAGAATATACATATAACACATATATATATTAATACACACACACATACACACACAATACATAATACCACCACACACAATATATACACAACACACACCCTGCAGCCCGTTTCACACAACACACACACACAACACACACACACACACACAAACACCAACAACACACAAACACACACAAACACACCTGCAGCCGTTTGTCACACACACCTGCAGCCCGGTTTTCACACACACACACACACACACACACACACAACACACACAAACACACCCACACACACACACCACACACCCTGCAGCCCGTTGTTTCACACACACACAAACACACACACACACCACACACACACACACACACACACACACACACACCACACACACACAACACACACACACACAACACACCTACCTTGGTGCTGTCTGGTGGCTCTGCAGTTGCAATGCCGGGCAGGCTGCAGCCCATTGGATGGGAGCGGTCAGTGACCGCTCCTCTGCTTCCCTCAGAGGTTTTTTTTTTTTTTTTAAATGAGCTAGACAGCCATTGTTCCAGCTGCTGGCGGCCCTGTGCGCGGCGACCCCTCTAGCCAAGCGCGCGCACCAGGCGCCGCGGCGCACAGTTTGGGAAAACATGCTGTACTGATTCGGCGTCTGTGTGGTAGCAGACGTGAAGGTTTTGATAGCTGGAAGCGTGGGCCCACAGAGCAGGTTGAGGATTAGAGGATTAGGTGTGCAAAAGCAAAGCGTGAGGGGTTGGGACAGTGTGGAAGTATTAGGGATTGGTGTTGGACGCAGGCCAATGAGAGGTGTGCGGGGGGGGGGGCATTGGACGCAGGCCAATGAGAGTAGTGAGGGGTGGGACGCAGGCCAATGAGAGGTGTGCGGGGGCGGGGGCATTGGGAACGCAGGCCAATGAGAGTCAGTGAGGGGTGGGACAGTGTGGCATGTGTGTGTTGGACGTAGGCCAAATGAGAGGGGTGTGGGGGGCGGGCAGGGCTGAGCAGGAGGGACAGGCCCAAGGCCAATGCGATTGCCCTTTGACGCAGGATAAAGTGATTGTCATCCAAATAGATAGTAAGATATAAAGAGATAGATAGAGAGAGAGATAATATGAGAGATATATATATATATATATATATATATATATATAGATATATATGATATATATATATATATATATATATATATTATTATATAATATATATATATATATAAATAATCCAATGCACAGCCGGCACACATATGCAAGTAAATAAGTTTTGGTGCTTATCCCCATAAAGCAACAACACAGACCATACGTTACCGGTTGCAACACGACATCAAGGGACAGCACGCAGGTAAGTAAATCATTGAATTTTCTAATTTGACAGAAGAACAAAAAACCGAGTTCGGTCCCCCAGTGGACGTTTTTCTTCAAGTGGGTGCAATGAATGCAGTGCCAATACATATATTACCCCAACAACCAGTCCGGCAATTCAACAAAACCAATCACAGTTAATAAGCCCTCACTGCCTATGTGTCATGCATCCAGCAGTATCGCGGGTAAAGAGCGGCCATTTTGAAATATTAAACTCTATATTGTGTTACCTGATATGTGTTTGGGCATGCGCAAAAGGCTCAGGAATTGCATAATGTTACTGCTGAGAGAAGACTAAGGAAGTCGCCAGACCCAGCGATATTGGATAACCCGGAGAGAGTGCGCAATGGGCTAAACTGATCTGGAGCTGATACCTGGATTAGATTAACTATTTTCAGGGACGTCGGTTTTTGTGGTTCTATCAAAATTAGAAAATTCATGATTACTTACCTGTGTGCTGTCCCTTGATGTGTGTGCAACCGGTATCGTATGATATATAGATATATAATATATATATAATATATATACAGTGTTCGACAAACCTATACATTTGCTCGCCCCGGGCGAGTGGATTTAACCCCCGGGCGAGTAAATATTGGCCCAAGCAGCACACATTTGGTATTAGGTGGCGAGTAGATTTTTTGGTGATTTGTCAACCACTGTATATATATATATATACATACACACACACAGTGACAAACGCCCCTCTTTTGTAGCGCTGACGTCTGTCTGGGTTCTTCCCGACACAGTCTTCTAGGGTTATTTATACAAAAAACAGGATCATGCAAAGTATTACGTTGCTTAACTCAGGCTTCTGCCTGCTTTATTTTCATCCAAGTAAGGTACTGCAGCTTTAACATGTGTAGGTTAGAGGCACCCAGATATTTACATTCAGCGGTTCACTCATATCAGTGTCATAGTATTTCCCACACTGTTATTTCAAGTAACAAGAAACCAAATTATATAAACAAAATCTTATCCCTTTCAGGGATCTAACTACACATCAGAATAAGCCTCTAACTGCTGCTGGGTCAACTAACCACTAGATAAAGCATACAGTCTATTAGATACGGCAGTAAACATGTGTTTGTCTTATCTGTTCGTGGTTGGAACTCGGTCCCAAGTGTCCAGGCAAATCCTCTGGTACTGTGATACTTGAAGGGGCCGTCCACCCCGAACTGGATGCAGGGGAGCAGTGAATGAAACCCCCAGCCTCCAGGCTCTAAGGAGAGAGAGTGAAATGCAAACCTCTCTGCTCTAAATACCTGTGCAAGTGATTAGAAGAGCAGGTGAGGGAGAACTAGAGCCATTGTAATCTGTGGTCTGGATTTTCCATCCATCAGCCTGAGTTAATGTGAAGCTGTGGAATGGATCATTTTTAATTATACCTGCACTTTGTGACCTAAAACGGGGCAGAAAGCTGCCTAACATCTTTGGACTATGTCACAACACACATACATATATACACACACACACCGTATATGTATAACTATATGTAACCCTTTTATCCCATCCCCCTAAGTGAGAGGGGGGGGGGGGTACTCTCCTTCTCTGGTTACTCAGGTGTAATGGTGCTGCAACCTGCTGGTAACAGGAGGGCTGAGGGCTCCGCGGTGGTGTGGGGAGAGCCAGGACAGGGACAGGAGGTGGGACTGGTTACTTTGTTCTGGTCATCTCTGGGTGGTGCAGTGCCTCCAGCCAGTAGGGAGCCCCACTGACACTTTTCACATACCAGAGACAGAGTTCCACACAGCTGTGTCTTTCTTTTATTGCAACATATCAGCACAGCTTCGCAGTCTGTCACATCATCATTCCTCCCTGTCTAACTCAGAGCCATGGCTAGCATCATGTTCTACTTCACCCCCCCCTTCCCCTCAGCATGGGGGGAAGGGAAGAGACAGCTTTCTTCTGTGTTGTCTCCTCTCTCAGCTCCTCATCAACACTAACTAACAGATTAACTGACTGACTAACTGATTCTTAATTTTGGAGGTATGTCCCAATTTGAACATCTCAGGGGAGTGTCTCTAACTTTGACTCATTACAAGACAAAGCCGGATACAGATTGGCCCACACACACCATGGGGCGTTCCAACCAATATCCACCCCTTTGATTGACAACCTCAGAGTTGCAAGGCCCGCCCTTGAATATTGCTACACATTCAAGGCTGAAATACACATACCGACTTCTTAAAGGAATTAACCTTTCCACTGCCTGTTCTAACAGGACTGACAGAGGAAAAGCCCAGAACAAGAAGTAACTGCCTGGAGGCCATTTTACATATATAATCATTATCATCCCTTGTCGATCCACAACTGGATGAAGGTTATATATATATATATATATATATATATATATATATATTACAGTGGTCGACAAATCACCAAAAAATCTACTCGCCAAACAAAAAAATCTACTCGCCACCTAGTACCACACGTGTGCTGCTTGGGCCAAAAGGAGCTCGCCACGATGTTAAATCCACTCGCCCGGGGCGTGCAAATGTATAGGTTTGTCGAACACTGTATATATATATATATATATACACATACACACACACACATACACACACACACATACACACACATACATACACACACACACACACACACATACACACACACATATCCACACACACATATGTATACCTATAAGGCTGTGTCCATAGGAGTTACGTGCAGGCAGTGCACTGCTTGTCAAATGTAAAGCAAAAGAACACGACGGTGGCTGGATCACATTATAATAAAAATAACTTCTTTATTCAGGATCTTGCAAAACACTGTTCAGATGGTGCTGTGAGAGGTACTCTGATGCGTTTTGGGCTCCCTGCCCTTTGACAAAGAGTATAGTGCCTCTCTAGAAGTGCCAGTATATTATAGTGAGTCCCCCACCTCTAGCCCCGCCCACTCCATGACGTCAAAGATGCGTGACGATCGTGAGGATTTGGCCTGGGATTAAAGGGGTTACCCCCCCCAATTGGCCACCCTCTAACCTCACCAGGGAGACAAGGGGTTAACTGGGCTGAGGCCCAGAAATTTTATTTAACCCTTGTTATAACATGAAAATGCTTATTTCCCTGTGTAACTGTATTGTTTCTGGATCAGTGTCTGCATAACACACACGCTGGGGCTTAAGAGGTTAATATTATATGCAGAGCTGAATAAACAGGAGCCGTTCCAGTAAGACTGGTAATTTAGGAACGGAGTGAGCCAGCACCCTGAGTGTTGGTGCGCAGCCTCAGCGTAACCCCCCAAGAACACCCCTATTAAAAATATAACTTTGTCATAAGGGAAACATATATTTTTGATAAAGTGCCTTTCTGTTGCAGTTTTAAAATGTACAGGCAGAATGCTAATTGTTTCTGCCTGCCCTCTGCAATGCATTAAGGAACAAATGTTATGGGTCACTTGCTTATGCAAGCAGGACAGCTTGCTAGAATTTACATAGCCCTGATCAAAGGGTAATTACCTAATTGTTTATGTGGGACCCAGGAAGCTGGAGTGGGGGTGAGCATTAAAACTCACACTTACACACCAAGGTATTCTGCAGGAATAAACATGACACCCCCCCCCCCCCAGGTGTCCCTGCTTCAAAGGACTTATTGATGGGGGCAAGGGTGGGGCTACCCAAGGAGGAAATCAGAATGGGTGACCTTATTAAATATAAGAATATTATGAGAAGTCCTTGGCTGAACATGCTAAGAGTTACATATGTGTATTCGTGACACAAAGCCCCACCTGGGGAGTCTAACCACTTGATATCTAACAGCTCCTAAGAGCCAGATATTAATATCTCTCTTAATTTTAATATTACACTGTAATATTTGGTCTCTGTGGGAGCGGCAGGCGTGACGGAAGGTATTAATATGTCTCGCCTGCCAGTAAGTATTACTTAACTGAAGTTACGAAGTTATTTGCAGTATATATGGAATTTTGGTTGTGTTCTGAAAACTGAAAATCTATTATAATTTGTCAAAAAAGAAAATTCAAATTTTTTATTCGATCCAACCTTCTTTTTATTACTCAATAGATCTTTTCTATCCAAACCCTCTGCTATTTTTATGGCATCATTAATGATCTCATCATCATAATTTTTTTCTTTGAATCTATCCTGTAGGAAGATTACAAATTATAATAGACAATCTGAAAGAATCTCCAAAATTATTCGTAAGCATTGGCACATTGTCAAAAACGATCCCGTATTAGGAGAGATAGTTCCTGAAAAACCCACAGAAATCTTTAAAACAGCAAAGGTCCTCAAGAATAGATTAGCCCCAAGTGCATTACCCAAAATTATAAAGGAAGGTAATAGATGGTTATCCCAAACAAAAGTTTTTTTTGGTTGCACCACATGTACGGCATGCAAGCATAGGTCAGATGACAAATTTGGATTTGTCTCAAAGATCTCAGGACAAAGATTTCAAATTAAACAACTTCTAACTTGCAAATCAGACTATGTTGTATATCTTATCCACTGCCCGTGTGGGCTACAATATGTAGGCCAAACCTCTAGACCTGTTAGAACACGCATACTCGAACATATTGGGAATGTGAGAAGAGGGGTTACCACACATTTTCTATCAAAATAAACCACAAACTAACTAATAACGCTCTCTATCAGCGCTTGATCCAATTAGGCTAATGTGATATGAATATCAAACAAAATGTGCGTGATACAACAAATATGTGAAACAGCTGCCAAGGGGACAGCAAACAATAGACAGTTCCAAATCTAACATAACATATGAAAATACAAAAAGCTAGGTCCCCGGTGCTAATGAGTTAAAGTCCACAATACCATGATCCAAGATACAGTCCTTGATGGAAAGGACAGTCCTGGCAATGGGTGGATTAACCAATGCAATTCAGAGTGGCTTTGATGGTCTTCAGAATGGCCCCAGATGTTCTCTGCAATGAATAATAAAGAGACACACTAATTGCGCAGTATATAGATAACCACAGCCCCAACTGAGATGGAAATAACCCTAACTTACAAGATAATTTCTTGTACATTCAGGGGAGAGAATCTGTGCTGTGTCGCGTTCCAACCTCAATATCCACGGACCCCATGTGGTTACAGTCGGATGGTTTCTCTTGTACTTGGTAGTGCCCTCAGGGATTCAGCATAGGCCCCCACATTGTAGAGAAATGAATACAGCCTAGTGTTAAAAAACGTAATTACACTTTAATTACATAAAAAAACAATACTACCAACACTTACAATTGTATTGGTAGCAAATGTGACCAACGGATGCCGTCTGCAACCTGCTGCAGTCCGGCTGGAACAAGGGACCCACGCAGTCGTGCACTATCGCCGATTGATGACGTCAGCGGCGGGGTCAGTCTCAAGCGCCGGAGGAAGGTACAGCAGTGGAGAGCTATCACATATCCCTGAGGAAGTGACACTGCGTCACGAAAGTGTAGGGAGGAGGAGCTAGTATCCACGTGTATGCCGCTGTACCTTCCGGCGCTTGAGACTGACCCGCGCCGCTGACGTCATCAATCGGAGAGTAGTGCACGACTGCGTGGGTCCCTTGTTCCAGCCAGACTGCAGCAGGTTGCAGACGGCATCCGTTGGTCACATTTGCTACCAATACAAATTGTAAGTGTTGGTAGTATGTTTGTTTTTATGTAATTAAAGTGTAAGTACGTTTTTACACCAGGCTGTATTAATTTCTCTACACGCTTGCTGTGGGGGCCTATGCTGAATCCCTGAGGGCACTACCAAGTACAAGAGAAACCATCCGACTGTAACCACGTGGGGTTCGTGGATATTGAGGTTGGAACGCGACACAGCTCAGATTCTTTCCCCTGAATGTACAAGAAATTATCTTGTAAGTTAGGGTTATTTGTAGAGGGAGAAAGGGGGTGGCCCGGTATTAAAGGGGTTGCACCCCATTTGGCCATCCCCTGACCTCACCAGGGAGACAAGGGGTTAACTGGGCTGAGGTCCAGAACTGTGATTTAACCCTTGTTATAACATGTAAATGTATTCTCCCGTTCCCGTTCCATTGTAATGTCTGGTTTAATCAGTGTCTGCATCACACACACACTAGAATCCATCCGGGAGCACAAGGGTTAATAGTCCTTTAATGATTATAGCTCTTTGTGTAATTTTCCCGCCTTTTCAGGCCCCATTTTTCAGGTCCCCATTGGCCGCCATTAGGGCTCAATGCATTCTAATGGAGAATCTTGCTGTTTTAGTCCTGTTTCCTGTAAAGACCAGCAGGTGGCATCCGAGAGGGACAGCGGCAGTTTCTCATTGAAAGTCAATGGGTCCATTGACTTCAATGGAGATTCCTCGAGGTAACTTTCGAAGAACGAGTTGGCTGCCGTCCAGACCGCAAACCGCAAAGCGGATACAATGTCTAAAAGAGAGCTTTGATCACTTACAAGTCAAGTTCAACGACAAGTGGCGTGGGAATAAACAGTTCTAGAGCACCTAGAAATAAAATTCCTTTTGCCCCTAGTTCCTAGACCTCCCCCCACTCGACCACAACCGGGTCCCCGAATCCTGGACCCCGATAAGGGTCGAACCAGACAGAGCGGGTCGCGCCATAGGCTTTGCCGGCGGCGGCAGAAACGGCTCAGAAAAATGACTAAGTGTGAAAAGCTGAAATTTGGTAATCCATATCTCCGGTTCCGGAGGGCCCAGCGGATCAAGGTTTGGGGTATCTGTGGTCACTGCTCCGGCATCACTGCAGAACCATTCTTGACCCTCCTGGACCAATCCGACGGAGTATGGACCCCCTTGAATGTTCGGGACTTTTCCCATAAACTTCAATGGCGGAGAAACCCCATTGACTTCAATGGCGGCGGTTTACCATTGAAAGTCTATGGCGGAGCTGCCCGTTGTTTTCAATGGGGATTTAGTGAAAAGCTGAGATTTCTTTTTAGCTGAGATTTTTGTATTAAAGTGAAAAATGATTTAATGTGCATTTGTGTATCTCCGCTCCGAAGGTCGTAGCAAGTCGCTTTTTGGACCATATGGTGTCCCAGTTCCGGCATTGAGAACTCGGAAGTTTGGACCTGATAGACCCAACGGAACCGGATATTTTAATATGTTTATGTTTTACCTTTGATACTGTATTTTAAGGTATGGATAAGATCCAGAGGAAATTCCTTTGGCCATAAGGTAGCAGATGGCCAGAGGAAGCGTCCCAATGTCCGGAACTTAAGTATTGTTCAAAGGGTTTTGTCACCCTCACTGTTTATCCAAGGGCGGAGAAGGCTCAAACCAGAGCCAGCCTTAAGTGTTGCATTTCACACCTCATAACAAAGGTTTTCCTGTCAGGAATTACATTCCCTAGACTAGCTGGCCTCCCAGATGCAAATGTGGTGGCCCAGAAATGAGACCCCAGAGTTCTACTGCGCCTGTGCCAACTAGCAGGGGGGCATGGGTCAGAATGCTTCCCACGTTAGAGTGGCTGGAGGTAATTGAAAACCAATCCCCAGTACTCAGTGTTAAGAATAGGGGGACAAAGGTTTATAAACTGCTGTCCACCTTTATCCTTTGTCTCTTGTATGTTGTTCATCATGACTCATCTTGAAACCATCTTGATTGCTGAAGAAATGCTGTGCAAACTACTTCTCATCTTTCCAACCCCTAAGTAAGTGTACTCCTTGTCTGTTACTGTATTATTTTGTGTGTTCACCTATCCAAAGGAATAAAATCACTTTATTATATCTTAAGCCTCGTTCAGTTCAAACTCAGTTATTTTTTGTAATATTTATAGACCTGTGTAGGCTATCGTCACATTATTTCCATCTCAGTTGGGGCTGTGGTTCTTTATATACTGCGCACTTGGCGTGTCTCTTTTTTATTGATTGCAGAGAACATCTGGGGCCATTCTGAAGACCATCAAAGCCACTCTGAATTGCATTGGTTAATCCACCCATTGCCAGGACTGTCTTTTCCATCAAGGACTGTATCTTGGATCATGGTATTGTGGACTTTAACTCATTAGCACCGGAGACCTAGCTTTTTGTATTTTCACATTTTCTATCAAACCACTTTATTCAAAAATATCAGGGAGATACATCAGGCCTTAAGTTCACAGTACTAGAACAGGTGTTACCACATTGGAGAGGTGGGGACAGAAATATTGCCCTGAAAAAGAGAGAATGTTTATGGATATTCACGTTGAAATCCCTTATACCTTTGGGTCTAAATGTAGACTTTGAACTAAGTACTTTCCTTTAGACTTTTGCTACCTGTTATACGGAGCCCTTTATTTGATGGGATATATAGGGGATTAATTATAAGATACAAATTGTCAGGGCAAAAGTTTGAATGAAAATACGGATAAGACGCATTTCCCTAATGGATTATGTAAATGTTTGCTGTAATTGAATTTAATTCCTCACTAACTCTGTATTTTCTCTTATTTTTGAGATTCATCAATCGTCATCTTCCTTACATTTCATTTTATTTATGAGATAGGGGATATACTTGGTGATTTGTGTATTAATGTTTAATATAGATTTGTAGTATTTAATTTATGTATTACATCTATAATTTTAATATTTTTCTATTAATAATGGTCCTTTCCTTATGTTGTAAAGGAGGATCAGGTGTCAAATTTGTATTTTAATTAAAATGTATAAAGTTTTATTTTTAATGAAATGTATAAAATTTGTATCATGATAATTCTATATTGGGGAGGATCCACATAGCCGTTTACCCTTTAATTTAGATGTCATCATACATTGACCTATAGGAGGAAAGGTCAATGGTAGTTAAGAGGGTATATATAGTATCCTTGTATGGGTTAAAGCTACTCCTGACGAAGCCGTCATTCAGAACGGCGAAACGCGTAAAGCGTAACCCTCAGTGTATCATCTAGAGGAAGAGAATCTGCTTTGGAGTTCCTGTGACGTCTACTTCGAGTGGTGGAGGAACCGGAAGTGACGTATCGGCCCCGAGTAGAGGTGCAGGACGGAGACCACTGGACGCAACGGTGGTGTGAAGAGATCCCGAGAACGCGACTCGGCTACCATCTTTATCCCTACACCCATGCTGTAACCAATTTGGAATCTTGTAAGCCTTGATTTTTTACCAGTGTTGGATAAATGCTTTTGGTATTTTATTTTTGGCTCTGTGTTTCTCTTCTGGATTTTATACTACCTCCTATTTTTGCTCCTCATTTTTTCTATTTGGATATCTATGGATGGAAATATACTAATGTTATCTAGCGTGTCTTATATGCCAATTTGAGAGTTCAGCCATTATTGTGTTTTGTTAAACGTTAACTGCACTATGGTAGTTTTATATATTTTCTCTTAGGTAATTTCGCTCCCCTAGATCACCATAGATTGTCACTTACATTGTGTTATTTATGCACTTACATTGTGTTATTTATGCACTGTCGTTTATTTGCACTTAATTATTAAGCTCTGGGTTTTTGTTAGAGCGCTTTTGAGCACCTTTTTCTTTCGTTGTTTGTGGTGACCACAGCATGACATTTAGAAACTTTAACCAACAAGAGTGTCTGGCTGACCTTACCCACTGCCCTTTGTACAGAATCGACTTAATTCCCGACCCTGATTCTGCGCTCGACATTTTCCAATCAGAGTTCTTAAAACTCTGTGATACCCATGCTCCACTAGGCAGAATAAGAGTACTGGAGGCCCACCTTCCATGGGTTACAACTGACCTTATAGTGTTCAATCATTTCAGGGATGCCTTGTGGAAAAGCTACAAAATAACTGGCACTACCAAGGATCTTAATCACTACAGATGCCTGCGGAATATGTGCACAAGGCAAACAGACGTGAGTCTTTATCTTCACTTCTTCCCGGTGACCGTGGGACAACAGGACTAGTTTGATGACGGGTGGCAGTATGGGAGTTGTCTTATCTGGCTAGCTCGAGCTCAATTTTGCGGCTCCTGCTGCAGGATTCCCCCCTCCCTCTCATCCGTTTGTCTTCTACCTGGACAATGTGTCTGATTCATGCATGGGCAGATTTATTGGTAGCATCACATTAACAGCCTCTATCTCCTGTCTCACTACAATAAGTTCAACATTATGGACAACTACGGACTTATTTATAGTCACTCTCATAATCTCCTACATATATCCAGAGCACCGGCATAGGGGTTTCCCCATTTAACACGAAATAAATTGTACCAATTTAAGGACAATAACGCTGCCCACCAAAAAGGACAATTCTACTGGGAAACCTGGTGCTAAGGGGAGTGATCTGCACCGCTATGTCCAGTGAGGTGGTACTACAGCCCCATATGTGTTAATGCAGCGGTGCGCAAACTGTGGGGCGCGACCCCCAGGGGGGGCGCGACACTGCCGACGGGGGGCGCGGGGTTTACAGAGGCCCCGCGCGCTTCCCGAAGGCACTTAAATTAAGTGCCGGGGGAGCTGCAGGGCCTCTGTAAACCTTACTTACCGTGGCTTCGGCGGCTTCCTCGCTGCGTCGCCATGGCAACGCGGCGTCAAAATGACGCTGCGAGGTCATGTGACGTCACGTTGCTATGGCAACGTGACGTCATTACGCCGGAGCGCGGGTAAGTTGGGGTTGGGGGGGGGGCGCGGGAATGAGGGGACAGCCGGCAGGGGGGCGCAGGGAAAAAAGTTTGCGCCCCCCTGTGTTAATGCATAATATACATGATACCCCTACCTTTAAATACAATAAAATGACATATTACATCGTTTTGGGAAATATATTCACAGGCAATCCCAGTGCTCACAACAACTCTTGGATCAAGGCAGTGACCTTGATGAAAGGGATGGCAGGACCAAGCTTAACCTTTACTTTAACCATCCTGCTGCCGTTTTCGTCAAAGAGCCCATGTGAGTTTATTTTATTGATTGCTTGTAATCTTAACAATAAAACAGCACATGTACTGTAAGGTGTGTCAGACACCCATTTTCAAAGTCAAAAACTTATGGAAATACACTAGATGCTTATTATAAAATATTAATTAAAAAATCCTATAAAAGAATTTTCAAACAATAGTAATTTTTTTTAACACGGAAAAAAAACAGTAAAAATTCCACACTTGCCTTACTTTTTTTAAGTAATAATAAAAAGCTAATATAACACAATTACAAGAAAGGTGATACGTTTTCATAGCAGTTTAAAGATTTTTTTTTAACAAAACCCCATATTTTTCAGACTGCTTATATTAAAAGCAAAAACTTTTCTGCGTGCAAAACGTTTACCACATTTAGAGCAAACATCATTTTTCTCCTGTGTGAATTCTCCAATGTTTAACAAGACTACCTTTCTGGTTGAAACATTTCCCACATTCAAACATACAAATGGTTTTCTATGTGAATCTCTGATGTTTAACAAGACTACTTTTTTGGTTTTAAAACATTTCTCACATTCAGAAACATACAAATGGGTTTTCTCCTGTATGAATTCTCTGATGTTAACAAGACTACTTTCTGGGTAAAACATTTCCCACATTCAGAACAAAAATGGTTTTTCTCCTGTGTGAATTCTCTGATGTCAACAGCCTATGTTTGTTTAAAAACATTTCCAACATTCAGTACAAACAAAGGGTTTTCTCCTGTATGAATTCTCTGATGTTCAACAAGCCTATCGAATCCGATTTTAAAAACATTTCCCAATTCAGAACATAAATGGTTTTTTCCTGTATGAATTCTCTGATGTTAACAAGACTAACTTGTAGTTAAAACATTTCCGCATTCAGAACATACAAATGGTTTTTTCTCCGTGTGATTCTCTGATGTTCAACAGGACTACCTTTCTTGTTTAAAACATTTCCCACATTCAAAACATACAAATGGTTTTCTCCTGTTGTGAATTCTCTGATGTTCAACAAGGCTATGTTGTTTTAAAACATTTACCACATTCAGAAACATACAAATGGGGTTTCCTGTATGAATTCTTTGATTTCCAACAAGACACCTTTCTGGTTTTAAAACATTTCCCACATTCAGAACATAAAATGGTTTTTCTCTGTATGAATTCTGATGTTTAACAAGACTACCTTTCTGGTTAAAACATTTCCCACATTCAGAACATACAGATTGTGTTTCTCCTGTATGAATTCTCTGATGTTTAACAAGACTAACTTTGTGGTTAAAACATTTGCCACATTCAGAACACACAAATGGGTTTTCTCCTGTGTGAAATCTCTGATGTACAATAAGATGACTTTTCTGGTTAAAACATTTGCCACATTAGAACCAACGAATGGTGTTTTCTGTGTGAATTCTCTGATGTATAACAAGGTGTGATTTAGAAGAGAAAGTTTCCCACATCAGAGCAAGTCACTCCTTTGTGATTTCAGATGTTTACAAGATCTGGATTACTAGTAAAGCATTTCTGACATTCAGAGCAGTTATACAGCATCTCTGTGGCATGGATGCTTGTGGAGTTCTATAAGCCGACTCATTATTGAAGTTTTTAGCACATTCACAGCATGTATAGCTATTTAAAGGACAGGTTAGTGGGAACTTGTCTTGCATTAGGATTTCTTTTGTTTACAGTTTGTAATAGAATACCGTGCATATCTCTCCCTGTATGTTCTCGAAGTGACCAAATGTGGGAGTCTGTGAGATTTCGTTTTTCCTGTGAAATTGATATCTTATCTGTAAGAATTATGGCTTTTCTCAGACTCTGGCTTGGTATATTTTGACTAATGTGATGATTTTGTCCTTTATAAGTTGGGAGCATGACAATCTTCCATACACAATCTGGTGAACAGTGCAAAATAAGATATCCTTCAGGGGAATTCCTGCTCACAAATCCATCAGCAAGAAAAAATGGAGTTAAAGAAATTCATATCATCTGACATACAAAATGATTTTCAAACGTAGATTTCGGTTCAGAGTTGTAAAGAAACACTACAAACGGTAACATTTGAAACAAATTTGGTTATCAGTAACTGTTAGAAGTGCAGAAAAGCATTCAAAATTGCAATACACTTATTTTGTGAGGATATTGTTTTCCAGATTATATACATAAAACTGGAAATCAGGAAGCTTATGTACCACATATTTCCACTTTATTATGGACTAGTATAGTTAAAAAGGACATTGTAATGAATTGGCAGATATTCTTTTTCTGATCAAGTTTCCTTTTATGAAATATGTTATATCAGCGGTGTGGCAAACTGGGGGGCGTGAGAATCTGTGGGCGGCGCGGGGTTTACAGAGGCCCTGCGTTTCCCAAAGGCAGTAAATTAAGTGCTGGGGAAGCGGCAAAGGTCCTCTGTAAACCTCACTACCTTGGCTCGGCGGCTTCTTATACATGTCGCCATGGCAATTGCAGTGTACAAATACGCGCGAGGTCATGTACATCACGTCGCCGCCAGAGTAAGGTAGAGGGCGAGAGAGGAGAGAGGGGAACTGCCGGCAGGGGGCAGGGAAAAAAGTTTGCGCTCCCCCTTGTGTTATATAATGATTGTTCCTAGAGCACCCACACTAAAGTGTTTATTACTCACCTGTGTGATATCTGTAGGACTTTCCTTCTCCTTAAAACTGCTGGGACAACTTACATAAGGCTCTTCTCCTTGCCAATCATTGATACAATTTCAGGCTTCACATTGACACATCTGTATATGTCCGGGGAGACACGTATATATGTAGTTTTGCACCATACATAAATCTTATTCCCTTTATCTGCTATTATGATGTTCAAGGTTTGTATTACTGCTGTGAAGCGCTAGGTACGTGGATGGCTCTATATAAAGATATATATAAATTACAGGAGCTATATGTATATCTATTCATTTGAAATATTGAGGGTAATATTTTCTTACCTAGAGACCGGAGGTTCTGGTAATTCTCCATCATCACATCCGTGTAAAGTTCCTTCTGTTCTTCTTTTAAATAATCCACTCGTCCTTGGAGAAGTAAATTGCAACGTTATCAAACTCAACTGGTTCCTGAAAGAGAGAAAACTTAAAATGTTATTGTTTGTTTGGCAGGGTAAAAAAAATCATCACTAGTATCAGAGCAGCCTCTGTAATTTCTGAGAGCCTCTTACTGTTCAATAAAGAATGTCTTGTGGCGTCACTCAGACTCTGCATTCAGTACATTTGTACATTCCCTGGTACACTACATTATCTGTCCTATTAGGGGAGTATCTTTTACAGTAGGTTATCCGTTCTGGAAGTAGCGTTGGACAGTGAAACCGTTGAAAAGTGAGTCCCATGTTAATCAGTGGCGGTGAGTCCTGGAACAGGATTTCATATTTTTCTGTCTCCCTTTGCGGCTCATAGGATTCATGTCTCCCTAGTTTAGCTGCCTGTTATTTTCCCTGTCCCAGCAGCTAGCTACATGTGAAAGGCAACATTATTGATACATATGTTGTTTACACAGCCCTAGTGAGTGTTGATTGTCTTAGCAACCTCCTATTCTCTTAAGCTGAGTGGGCTATTCCAACCTCCCTTGTCTCTGTTCACAGTTGGTCTGTCCCCGAGAATATTCCTGTTACCCAGATTCCCCCACACTTCCTTTTCATTCCTGACACTGGCTGAGTGAGTACTTCTATACTACACTGCTCTTGGCAAGGCCATTTCCTTTTTACCTGCCTCTAACTACAAAGCACCCATAGAGAAGCACTCTCTCATCACAATATACCTTCCACAAGTGCCTGTATATAAATCATGCTTTTCCAATAAAGTGAAGAAAATATAGCAGGACTTGGTGTGCTTTGGAAAGGGGGCTGAGTTAAAGCTAACTGGAGCTATTCACACACCACACGTGACTCTGGTTCTAGGACTCTTATTGTTCAAAAAGAATGTCTTGTGGCATCACTCAGACACTGCAATCAGTACATTAGTACATTCCCTGGAATACTACATTATATGTCCTATTAGGGGAGTATCTTTTACAGTAGGTTACTAAAAAAAAGTCATAATGTGATGCTAAAATATAAAGTAGTATCAACATCAAAATCAGTCTATATAAAGATTTAAATGAAAAAAGGTGAGTATGGTGGTTCACAGCCGTCTGCAGGGTAAGTAGAATGCGCAATCAAAAAAGGTTTAAAAAAACTTTAATGTGCACTGAACATAACAAATGCCACAAGAAAACTGACGCGTTTCGTCCTGTGTAAGGACTTTGTCAAAGAGAACACAGGACGAAACGCGTCAGAGTTTTCTTGTGGCATTTGTTATGTTCAGTGCACATTAAAGTTTTTTCAGGGTAAGTAGAATGCGCAATCAAAAAAGGTTTAAAAAAACTTTAATGTGCACTGAACATAACAAATGCCACAAGAAAACTTTGACGCGTTTCGTGCTGTGTAAGGACTTTGTCAAAGAGAACACAGGACGAAACGCGTCAGAGTTTTCTTGTGGCATTTGTTATGTTCAGTGCACATTAAAGTTTTTTTAAACCTTTTTTGATTGCGCATTCTACTTACCCTGCAGACGGCTGTGAACCACCATACTCACCTTTTTTCATTTAAATCTTTTTATAGACTGATTTTGATGTTGATACTACTTTATATTTTAGCATCACATTATGACATTTTTTAGTAACCTACTGTAAAAGATACTCCTCTAATAGGACAGATAATGTATTATACCAGGGAATGTACTAATGTACTGATTGCAGTGTCTGAGTGATGCCACAAGACATTCTTTTTGAACAATAAGAGTCCTAGAACCAGAGTCACGTGTGGTGTGTGAATAGC
Source organism: Ascaphus truei (assembly GCA_036426205.1). Taxonomy (NCBI): domain Eukaryota; kingdom Metazoa; phylum Chordata; class Amphibia; order Anura; family Ascaphidae; genus Ascaphus; species Ascaphus truei. Next base: position 2,242,030 of record CM071586.1, read on the forward strand.
TCTAGTTAGCTTTAACTCAGCCCCCTTTCCAAAGCACACTAAGTCCTGCTATATTTTCTTCACTTTATTGGAAAAGCATGATTTATATACAGGCACTTGTGGAAGGTATGTTGTGATGAGAGAGTGCTTCTCTATAGGTGCTTTGTAGTTAGAGGCAGGTAAAAAGGAAATGGCCTTGCCAAGAGCAGTGTAGTATAGAAGTACTCACTCAGCCAGTGTCAGGAATGAAAAGGAAATGTGGGGGAATCTGGGTAACAGGAATAGTCTCGGGGACAGACCAACTGTGAACAGAGACAAGGGAGGTTGGAATAGCCCACTCTCAGCTTAGGAGAATAGGAGGTTGGTAAGGCAATCAACACTCACTAGGGCTGTGTAAACAACATATGTATCAATAATGTTGCCTTTCACATGTATTTTCATTTACTTCCGGAGGCTGGAGCACGCTGACACTGCACCTGAAACAAGTCTCCCTATTGCGGCATCTGAGGGGCGACATTGACGGGTCAAGTTCGTGCGTACCGCGCCCCTAGGGGCTTAAGAGTTGAGTTTAGGACGTCAGGATTAGTGAGGGTAGTGGCGGAGTTTTCACTATGGAGTTCCGTGCATAGGTCTCATGCTCCCTACCACTTGACTTGCCCCCTTCCTGAGTTTTGATACCTTGTTGGCACACTGTGAACCCCTCTCATATGCCTATCATTTCATTGGACTGTGTTCAGCGGCAGGATTTATACATGTATCCTTCATTGTTGCAGTACTACTGCTTATCATTTTGTAGCACCAGTATTTGGATTGCATCCACCCCACATATATAAAAAAGATTTAAAATACTACATAATGATTCATTGTAAGTTGTGAAACTAATACGGTTATACAAATGGAAAATGCTGGAAAATGTATTTTGACATTTTTGCTAAAATAAGAAAACATAACATGAAAAAATAGTTTACAGAGAAAAATAAAAATAAATATAACATATAAAACAGCACAATTTCTGTGCACTTTTGTCTTCTCATTTTGCATTTTGATGGATAATAATTTGTACCTGACTGATAAATAAATGAATAAGATCATTTTATGTGAAACGCCCATAATTTTATGTAAACTCTGATTAACATCTCATTTGCAACACAAATGTGTATATAATAATGAAACTATGGTGGTGAGTGCACTGTGGCGAGCGAGCCCGACCAGCATAAGGAGGGTTCTCCCTCCCGAGAAAATTTTGAAAAAAAGTGTGTGTAAATGGTGCATTTTCAAGCAAATTTGAGAAGGCTTGGTTAATAAAGCAATTGTGAAAGTGTAGTTATGACATCAAAAAAGAGCAGATACTCAGGGTTGCAGGATCTGGTGGGTGACTGGAGAACTTGCCATGTCACTCTGGCGCTTAAGTGCAGAAATTCCAGCCATACTACTACTTTTTAAGGCTGCTTCTCTGCGCAGGATCCTCCGACATGATCGACATGATGCGTGCAAGGTGGGGCACAAGAAAAAGAAATGGGGATCATTAAATACTCTGCTCATCACCGGGCTGGCGGTATTGAATAAACTGTGGGTTGTAGATGAGCTGCAGGGAGTTGAAAAATCCCTTCAAAGTTCTCCTGCTAGGAGGTCCAAGCTTTCCTTGCCGAATGCATAGTTATATTGGTAAAATGAGATTTGTGAACTTCAAATAACTCACCTACAATGCACTATTTATTGAATACAGCCCTGTATGCAGTAATAGAAACTTGAAAAAGGAAAAGTGAATGTGTGTGGCACACAGTGTGGGTGGGTATATATACTTCTAATAAAAAAAAGACTCATCAGTACTGCAAAACCAACTTTTTCAAAAAAGCAAGGAAAACAGAATGTTTTCTTTATATAACCCTCATCCAATAGGGTTTCCCCTTGGTGGCATGCTTCATCATTGGGTCCATCCCGTTCCGCTGCGGAACGGGGCGTGCTGCGACATACGAGCTATGTGGAAGCACGTACTAGTATGACTGTACACACACACAATATATGTATACTGTAGTGCCAGATTTCACTTGCCACAGCACTAGATTGCACCCACAGCAGCAGATTGCACCCAAAACACTTGCCACACAGCACCAGTTATAACCGCCCAGCACTTGCCTTAGCATTGGATGGTATCCACATCATTCACAGATATAATCCCACATCTTCCACTCCCCCGTTTTTCTGAGTGCTTGCTTGCTTTCCATCGTTATTCACTGTCTGCTTCTCCTTGTTATTTCAACAACACACAAGACACAGCGCAGTGTTTTTTCTATCATGTGCTCCCTCTCTCTCCCCATCTTTCTTTTTCCATCCATAGTAGCATCATGCTCCTTTGTCTCTCTTTTGCTGTATCTATTTTACTGTAACTCTCTCTCGCTGCTCTCTCACTCTCACCCTGCCCCCGTCTTGCTTTTTCCATAATATTTCTCCATTCTCTCAGAATCTTTCTCACACTCTATTCAGCTCAGCTTAATAAATAGCCACCATGATGCATGTGGTGGCACTGGCACCCAGCGAAACGTCGTGTTTTCTTTGTACCCTAATTTTCAAATTGTTGCCAATTCCAAATGCTACCTCCTGCCCCCTGAGGAGGCAAAACTACTGTGGTCTGTGGATTATTGGATTCAGATTTCAGAACTAATTTCAGTCTACTCTGCAGAGTGCCGAGGCCGCCGGGGCCTATTACGCAGAGAGAGTGCTGCTGCCTGCGTCTTCATCTTAAGCAGACTCTCTGAACTGTGAGCCTGCGCAAATTGATGACGAGTCAGAGGAGGCGAGAGCATGATGGGCGGGAGTGTGGAGGTCAGAGTCAGGGACTGGGTCATCAAGGGACGGCGGCGGCTCTCTCATTGTAGCGCTCAGCTACCAATGATGAGTGGACTTGTTGGCACCGGCGCCGTCGCAGCTCAATGGCAGGCCCGGCCGCGGCACAGATTGGTCCCGTCTTGGGAGTGAGGCGGCTCTCCCGGAGTCTGTTTTTGGCGTTTATAGCGCCATTAACATACTTTACGGCGCCCAAGGCCAACAGAAATCATGGGGCCCAGGACAAATGAAAGGAGCAGGGCCCCCACCCCACCCCCCACAACCCATAGCGCACCTACCATGGAAAAAAAATTTTTTAGCCGGCAACTTTTACTTAACTGTTTCTTCTTATTGTAATACGGAAAAAAAACATTACAATGCAATCTGTTTATTACACCCCCACAATACATATAAAAAACACCCCCACCCCACCAATACATATATAGGTCCAACCCCACACATCAATAAGATAATGAATAACATTTGGCAAACACTTCACTACAAGAAGATAACAGCTTACCTTAACGACTGGGGTCGGGGCAGGAGGCTGGCGCAGGGGGAGCAAGGATGGCGGGCGCATGCTCACCACGGCGCTTCCCCTCCGTCAACCGTTGGACGCCACTCATCTCACCCCTGCAGGTCGGACACCCTGCGCAAGCGCGCTGAGACCTCTGCGCATTCGCATGGGCAGTGCTCGACTGTGTGTGTGTGTGTGTGTGTGTGTGTGTGTGTGTGTGTGTGTTTTGGATGAGCACACTAACCTAGAAAAAAAATCCAGATGTGAATGATTAATTTCCTGAACCCCTTAACCAGTGTCTGGATGCCCCCAATGCACATTTTTCAAAGGCAGCAATCCTGCCTGGGATCTTACCTGATCCGCAGTCCCTCAATGTCCAGGTACCTTCATGATATATACTGGAGGGGAGGTGTTCCCTACCTGTCTTCTGGGTTAGGGGGGATTCCGCTGCCTCCCGTGTGAAGCTTGAGTCAGATCTGGAAGAAAGCAGTATAGGTTATTTTGGTGTAGGTATAGGACAGTTAAGATATATGGGGTAAATAAGATATCCAGATCCAGAGTGTGAGACAGAGAGAGCGAGGCAGGGTGACAGATAGCGAGGCAGGGTGACAGAGAGAGCGAGGCAAGGTGACAGAGAGAGGGAGGAAGGGAAACAGGGTGACAGAGAGAGGGAGGCAGGGAGACAGAGAGAGGGAGAGAGGAAGACAGGGTGGGTAGGTGACTGACTGGAGACAGGGGGGAGACCAGGGGAGACATTGGGGGAAGTTCAGGGGAGGCTGTGGGGGGCCACAGGAGGTCCAGCGGAGGCCGTGGGCGGCCAGAGGAAGTCCAGGGGAGGTC
>CM071586.1:2250573-2274108 GCA_036426205.1 Ascaphus truei
CGCTGAGCACGCCTATGGGATAAGGGACTCCTGTTATAGAGAAGAAGGGAACCAGGGATAGAGGAGGGATTGACCGGTAAGTGACAGCTAGTAGTGCCCCAGGGGTACCGACAGCAACTGTTACGGGTGGCTCACTCTATTCCGTTAGCGGGACATTAGGGGGTCAACAGAACGCGAGCCGGTTTTTACAGCGTTACTACTGGCCGGGGGCATCCGAGATGCGGGCAATTTTTTCGCCGCTCTTATGATGCCTGCCAGCGAGGGGTGTAAGGCGGGCGACCGTGTGAAGGCACCCCTGAAACCCCTACCAATAATAGGGGAACCCTTCCAGAAAGTAGCGATGGATCTTATAGGACCCTTATGATTCTAGCAGGTCCGGGACACGCTCGGGAAGCGCTACATCCTCACGGTGGTGGATTTTGCCACCTGGTACCCTGAGGCGGTAGCACTTGGCAACATAGATGCCAAGACAGTGGCAGCAGCTTTGCTGAACATTTTCTCCAGGGTAGGTTTCCCTAGTGAGGTCCTAACCGATCAGGGGTCGCAGTTCATGAGTGAACTGTTACATTGTCTCTGGGAGGCATGCGGTGTACAGCACCGGCGCACTACCCCTTACCATCCCCAGACAAACGGATTATGTGAGAGGTTTAACGGTACCCTGAAGCAGATGCTTCGGACCTTTATAGAGGTGGAGGAGAAAGACTGGGAGATTCATTTACAGCACTTGCTGTTTGCCTACCGAGAGGTACCGCAGGAATCTACAGGCTTCTCCCCCTTCGAGCTACTATATGGCCGCAGGGTACATGGACCTCTGGACCTATTTCGTGAGGGATGGGAAGGGGAGGCTACTGCTACTGATGCTTCAGTGATCCAGTATGTAGTAGATCTCCGAGACCGGTTAGAGATGCTCATGGGGGTGGCCCAGGACCACCTCAGGGCCGCTCAGACCAAGCAAAAGCAATGGTATGACCGGAATGCCCGTAGCAGAGAATTCATCCCAGGACAGCAGGTGCTTGTTCTCAAACCCACTCGGGAGAACAAGTTAATGGCTGCCTGGTCGGGACCGTACCCGGTCATCCGAAAGGTGAATGAGTGCAACTATGTTGTACAGTTAGAGCCTGAGAGGCACAAGACATATCACATTAACATGTTGAAAGAGTACAGAGCACCGAGTATGGGAGCAGTAATGGCCATTTGTAGCCCACTGCTGGAGGATCCGGCGAGCAATGCTCTGCCCGATCTCCTAGGGGAGGCTAGGCAGGGAAACACTGCGGAGCAGGTGGAGATAGGGGCACAGTTGAGTGCTAGGCAGAAGGGAGAAGCCAGGGACATGCTAGCTAAGTATGGGGCCCTCTTCACTGACAGCTGGTCAAAATGAGTCTCGTTACATTCAACCAACTTGCCTGAACCTATTGCTATAAATTACATTATTCTAAGTATCATAGAAATAAAGTTTGGAGTGTGTTTCTTTATTCAGCCACATTTTTTCAATCTTTACAGCATCTGGATCTGCGTGGGATGTCTGTGAGGGCGTCCTGTAGTTCCTTTAGCGGGGACTTCAGGGTTCACCGGAGTCGTTGACTAGCCAGTCTCTCCGATGCTCGAGGGGTTTCGTTGACTAGCCAGTCTCTCCGATGCTCGGGGGGTTTCCTGGGGGGCCGTCTCCGACGTCGCATCAGTGCGGGGACGATTGTTCTTTTGTGGAGGGAGGGGGATCCCTAATGCTTTCAGAAAGTCCTTAGCATCTTCCGGGGCAGACACTGTGTGGTGGCGGCCATTGCGGAGCACCACTAACTTAAAGGGGAACCCCCAGCGGTATTTAACCCCTTGGTCTCTGAGGTGGGAGGTGAGTGGACGCATAGCATTTCTTTTATTTATTGTTAGTTGGGAGAGATCGTTGAAAAGCTGGATTGGCACACCGTCCATTGTCACGGATCGTAGGTCCCTGGCAGCCATCATGATGCGTTCCTTTGCAGAGTAAGCGTGCATTCTAAGCACCACATCTCTGTGACGGCTGGGGTCTGATGACTTTGGGCCCAAGGCTCTATGGGGACGGTCGGTGTGCAGATCATGGTCCGATAGATCAGGGACAAGCTGCAGGAAGAGTCTGCGGAGGTAAGGTTGCAGTTCCTCGTGTGTGATATCTTCAGGGATATTTTTGAGGCGGATGTTTTGCCTCCGTTCCCTATTTTCTAGGTCCTCAAGCTTGTTTTGCATGTCGTGGATCGCCTCCCCGCATCTTAATACTTCTTCGTGGGTCTCTGCTTGTTCGTTTGTGATTCCCTCCATTTTCACCTCTAGGTCTTCTGTTCGCTCCGTCAGCGCTCCCACTTCGGCGCGTATGGTTTGGAGGGCTTTTTCCGTGTCCTCCTGGACCCCCCTCCTCATTTTAATTATGAGGGAGTCAAAAAACTCTTTATTTAAGACTGGGGGATCCGTGTCAATCGGGCTCTGCCGGCCGCTGTGCGCCTCGTGCTCCGGTTCTTCCTCGGCGCCATCTTGCCCATCTGGGTTGATTTCTGCCGGGCGCTGTGCCGGAGGGAAGAACTTAGTGACGGGGTACTGGTTCTTCTTTTGCGCCTTCCCTGCCATCTCTTCGGAGTTTGATCTCGAGGTGGGGTCGAAATTCGGGGAGTTTGGGGTGGGGGAAAAGCTTATTCTAATGTTTTTAATAGCGAGGGCGCCGGGAGCTCCTTCACTAGCAGACCATCGGCTGTGACGTCACCGGAAGGTTCCATTCAGCCACATTTTTAAATCCAAAGGAAGGTTATTTTTTCTTAAGTCGTAAAACTGTCCTGAGGGCTGATTGATGGAAAGGGGTAGTAATTATATGTGTGTTTCAATGCAGAAGGTTTTGGGCATAAAAGTTGGCATGTGTGAATAGCAAATAAGATTTAAACTAAGGGAATGTTCCTGCTGGAGCGCGTGAAACCTCAATTTCCATTTAACACCCTTTGGGAAAAGATCTGATCGATGTTAGATGACAACGGAAGTTAGATACTTTGTTTATCTTCTATTATTTTGATGAAACTATCTGCATTTATTATATCTGTATGTTCTTGTAATAATCATTTTTCTGTAATCCAAGCACTGTATTTTTGTATATTAAAGCAAAAAAGTACATTTTCGGACACATTTTGCGACAACAGATGTGTATCAAGTAAATATTTTTACTTTAATAAACGGGGAAATTACATTTGATATTTCTTGTGGTGGTGGCAGCATATTAATGGATAGAGTGTAACAGAGTAAGGGTAAATATTAACTCGTTGAAAGTACCTACCCCAGGAAAAAGGAGACTTGGCTAGTTTAGCAATGTGTATTGACCGTGTTTGCATATTTATACAAATCATGTGCTCACAAGAGTGCTGTTCGTAACAGATGGTATATGGGGAAAGATTGGGGTGAGATATTGTTCATTTGAGGGATCATTGCAGTCTGTGTTCTTTGACAGACTGCGCCCCCCTCCTCACACAGACTGCGCCCCCCCTCCTCACACAGTCTGTGTCCCTCCTCACACAGACTGTGTCCCCCCCTCCTCACACAGTCTGTGTGTCCCCCTCTTCACACAGACTGCGCCCCCCTCCTCACACAGACTGCCCCCCTCCTCACGCAGACTGCCCCCACATCCTCCTCACAGACTGCAATGATCCCTCAAATGAACAATATCTCACCCCAATCTTTCCCCATATACCATCTGTTAGGAACAGCACTCTTGTGAGCACATGATGATCGCTTCTCCATCTCTATCTATTTGTGTTACAGTAATCACTCTGTAGCACAGGAAGAATGAGGATAGGGGGACGGGATCCATTATATTTCTAACTGTAACACATTTTTGGTACAGCTTTCAGAACAACAGACAGTCTGCTGTTTGGAACACAGCAACAGATCTGTTTGTGATACTTTGTTGCCGAAGGGCAGAGCTCAAAATGGTGTGTGTGAGAGCCTCTTTGAAAAGAGGAAGTGGATATGACTTAATAAATGTGGCTGTGGCAACAAAAGGATGATCAGTACATTAAAATAAATCATTAGAAATGGCATTAGGAGTTAAAAAAAAATCAACTACAGACAGTATTCTCTAATATTACAGAATGTATTTATTTAGGAGGAAAAAAAACATAGTATTTTTCACGTTTTACTGCTTTAACTTTGATACTTGTGCCTGCTCAGTCTGCCCTCCTGGACTTCCGATGCTCCTCCCACTCAGAACATGGCCGCCTTACATGGACGTTACCCACGTACTCATTCTGTAGTCTCTGGTTTTCTTTCATAATGGCTTTTGCTGCACAGGATTGATACTTAATTGGTTGCAGTAGTGTCCTCTATTGTCACAGTAACATTACTAGAGTTCTTTATTGTGACAATGTGCAGTGTGGTACTGGGGATGTACAGTTATGGAGATATGCAGCACAGCCCCAACGCATTCCTCCTCCCTCCCCTTTTTATTCGCTTTGTGATCTGGTCCCACTAGGTTTCCTCCCCCATGTTTTTTCGCTGGGTGTTTTGGGGGTGTCATGGTGTGAGGGTTAAGAGTATAAGTTTGTTCACTGTACTTACACTTGTGGTGCTCTTGATAACGGCTCGTGGGGAGCCCAAATGTAAAAGAACAAGAGAGACTTCCGGTGGAGCTTCAATGAAGGCCGGGCCACAGGTAGGGAGAGCTGAGGCCCGGCAGTTGGACGTGGATGCGTGGTGCGACCTCTGGCCGGGCCCAACTTCAAGACAGTTGTCCCAGCTCTCCCACCGTCGTTGGCCCTGATCCTGTGTCAACGTCACTCTGAAAAAAGGCGCAGGAACATTGTACCGACGCATACCGTCACAAAATATCCCTGTATATTTATGTATATAGTTAAGTGAGACAGTTGACACTCCGGTAGTTATAGTAGGAGCTGGTGCTTGTCCCATACACAATCATACAGAGAAGAAGATACCCGAAGGAAATCACGAGGCAGCACTTGGTGGTAGTACGCAAAAGAATATATTTGTTGAAAAGGCATGCACAAAACCACTGCGACGGTTTCGGTAGGCAGGCGGCCATTTTAGATACGCACATGCGCAGCACACCAGTGAGTGCGGTGGCCATTTTAGGGGCTCTGTATGACAGAGCAAGGGACTACATGTCCCATTCTCCTCCAGGGCAGGCACCCCATGTGGGGTGGTACAGTCAATATGGCTCACGAATCCTCACAGGAAGCAGGAGAGACTTTGGCGCGAACTGGAGCCGTGAGTCGGAGCAGAGGAGGCAACAGAGTTGGTAGTGTCCAGGGAGCAGTGCTTCTCTGGACTAGGCCTAGAGTTGCCCCGCAGACCCCTGCTAGGCCCTGAGCCATTCTAGATTGTGTGTGCTGTAGGGAAGGCCCCAGATAGAGACACTTCCCTTAGTATTTGTATATTGAGAGTGTTGCTGCACCGGTGGACGGATGCCACGTGATGATCTGCGGCCTGCGTTCTTGGATCAGACCACAGGCCTCACTATAGACATTGTCTGGAGCTCCCTCAAGAGACGGACACCACTGTTAAGGAGAGAGGGGACTTGGCAGACCCCACGTCGTGGGATCACGTTGCGGCTCTGCTGATCCAGGATCTCCCATATGCCCTGGTCTGGCCTGAGACCAAGGGTAAAAATGTGTACCAGCGACTCTACACAGGGGGAGCGCTACTCCACACACACTGTTTGGGTGGGCCTGTTCTGTGGACAGAAGGAACAAAGGGCAAGGAAAGGGTGATGGGGGAGTGTAAGGAAAGTGTGACGGGGGAGTTTAAGAAGGGGGTTGATAGTGAGGAGGTGTGTGAGAAGGGGGGAGTGTAAGAGAAAACAGGTGGGGGGCGTCTGGAAAGGACAACATGTGTGGGAGGGGGGTACTCGCAAGGCCACCGACACATGGGGGGGGGGGGTTCTCGCAAGGCCACGACACGTGGGGGGGTTCTCGCTAAGCCGCCGACACGTGGGGGGGGTTCTCGCAAGGCCGCCGACACGTGGGGTGGGGGCCTGGTAATGCTGTCTGTGGCTCTGGATGGATGGGGAGAAGCGAGTCAGAGAGAGGAAGGGGGGAAGTGGAGAAATCAGAGAGAGATTTATTATAATGTCAGTATTACACAGTAAATAAACATCACATCCAGCCTTGGGGAGAGAGAGGATAAACCTCTGATTGGTTGATCTCTGGTGTTATGGGGTTTCACTCTAAGGATTCTGGGAGTTATGGTCCCCCTGCTTCAGCAGTTAGAACTTTGAATAGGAAGCAGGAATACAGTTTACAACAGCCAATGGGGAGAAGGAAAGGGATCACATGGCATACAGCAGCCAATGAAGCATCTACTGATTGGTAGCTACCTTTTCATGTGATTATTTCCCTTCTCAGCATGGTTTTCTGGGAGTTGTAGTCCTGATCCTGATCCGATGTTGTAACTCTGAAGGCTGCAGGACTATAAAACCCAGAATACATTGGGAGCTCATGACATCACTCAGAGGTCAGCCAATCAGAGCACAGAGTGCCTCCCCTCCCCCACATGCTGCAGGCTGCCCCCAGGTAGGAAGTAATGCCTTGTTCCTTATGTGTGTGTAATATAGTTATACAGAAGCGCTGATCACATGCACCTCCTGTCACACTGTGTGCAGAGACCTGACTATTACATGGGGGTTTCATGCACTCACCTCACATGGGAATGGCTGCTGCTAAATATTCTTACTGGGTGAGGGGGCAGAGAAGGGGGGAGCCGGGTGTGTAACATGCGTGGGAGGCGGAATGAGACCGGTTACTGCCCAATACACAGGGGACATGTTCCAACATTTCAAAGGTTCATTAGAAATACATACGCCGCGTAAAAATCCTGATCGCCTTGGGGAGCCTTGAACCGAAAAAGTTTGGGAACCACTGCTCTAGGGGAAAACACATTAGCTAATTCTACAGATGCCTTCACAGCCAACAACCCATCGACATGCGGAATGAATGTATGTAAACTATTGACATCCAGGGTAACTAGTAGCAGTGGTGAGTTCATGGTTGGTAAAGCCCTGATCTTGTGTAGAAAATCAGTAGTATCTCTAATATATGACCTACTATCAGTTACCAGAGGCCGGGCCCCTTCACTGGGCGGGCCCGGGACAGCAATACTGGCTGTCCCCCCGCCAGCGGCCCTGCCTCCATCTACCCCTCGTTTCTGACCTACGCCCTATTAACCTACAAGCTTTTGATTCCACTTTACGCTCCTCCCTCTCCGCTCTCATCCCTGCTCCAGACCCTGACACCCTGGTCAGGAACTACAACTTTGCCCTACCCGCCTCTCTCGATCTACATGCCCCGCTTTCTCTCTGTCGTCCTCGCCCTTCTAACTCCAGAACCTAACTAAATTCCCACACGCGCATGCTGCGTTCCTGCACTTTTTCCTCTGAACGCCTCTGGAGGAAATCTCTCACACTCAATGACTTCTTTCACTACAAATTTATGCTATTCTATTTCAACTCTGCCCTCTCTCAGGCTAAACAAACCTACTCTGTTTTTTGTTTTTGTAACTTACATTTTATTTCCAATTCGTTCAGACAGTATAATTTCAATAAATTGTATATTATCAATTTACATCTGCATTACACCGGGATCCGATCAAATCCCGTATCTCACACTCAATTCTCCTCCTCACTTTTAAAGCTTTACACTCTTCTGCCCCTCCTTACATCTCAGCCCTAATTTCTCGTTATGCACTATCCCGACTCTTGCGTTCTTCTCAAGGATGTCTTCTTTCTACCCCCTTTGTATCTAAAGCCCTCTCCCGCCTTAAACCTTTCTCACTGACTGCCCCACACCTCTGGAATGCCCTTCCCCTCAGTACCCGACTAGCACCCTCTCTATCCACCTTTAAGACCCACCTTAAGACACGTCTGCTTAAAGAAGCATATGAGTAGCACTGTGAATATTCTGAACACATGATACATAAAGCTTGGCCCCCTGCAGACGCACTTACCAGAACTCCCTCCTGCTGTCTCTGTACGTTTTCCCTACCAATTAGACTGTAAGCTCCTCGGGGCAGGGACTCCTCTTCCTTAATGTTACTTTTATGTCTGAAACACTTATTCCCCTGACCTGTTATTTATATTATTTGTTATTTATATGATATGTATTATTACTGTGAAGCGCTATGTACATTTATGGCGCTATATAAATAAAGACATACAATACGGTCTTCATAGGGCATAGTCAGTGAATATAGTACATAACATCTCGGGGGGGGGAGGGATAGGAAAGGCATGGTAGGGAAAGGTAAGGTAATGGTGATCCCTCCATCAAGACTTGCTCGTCAAAAGCCCGCTACTCCGCTCCTCCGGACATTCGCTGCTCTGAGCCCGTGCGACACCAGTACTGCCCCCTTAGTGTCCATGTAAGCACGTGTCACTGTCTGTGTGTGTGTGTTTGTATTGGTGAGGGAGGTTATTGAGGGTGGGAAGGGGAGAAAAATACATGGGAGTGGGAGAGGTGGGGGTGTAAGAGGCAAAGGGGAGAAGGAAAGTGTGACGGTGAGTGTGGTGTCTGAGAAGGGGGAGTGTAAGAGAAATGGGGGGTCTGGAAAGCAGTCTGCTGCCCTGGATGGAGGTGGAGAAGGGGAGAAGCGAGTCAGAGAGAGGGAGGGGGGAAGTGGAGAAATCAGAGAGAGATTTATTATAATGTCAGTATTACACAGTAAATAAACATCACATCCAGCCTTGTGGAGAGAGAGGATAAACCTCTGATTGGCTGATCTCTGGTGTTATGGGGTTTCACTCTAAGGATTCTGGGAGTTATGGTTCCCCTGCTTCAGCAGTTAGAGCTTTGAATAGGGAGCAAGAATACAGCTTACAACAGCCAAAGGGATGTGATCACATGGCATACAGCAGCCAATGAATGTAGTCACAATGAGCCTCTACTGATTGGTGGCTACCTTTCAAGAGATTATTTCCCTTCTCAGCAAGGGCTTCTGGGAGTTGTAGTCCTGCTCCTGATCCGATGTTGTAACTCTGAAGGCAGCAGGACTACAAAACCCAGAATACATTGGAGAGCTCATGACATCACTCAGAGGTCAGCCAATCAGAGCACAGAGTGCCTCCCCTCCACATGCTGCAGCTGTCCCCAGGTAGGAAGTAATGCCTTGTTCCTTATGTGTGTGTAATATAGTTATACAGAAGCGCTGATCACATGCACCTCCTGTCACACTGTGTGCAGAGACCTGACTATTACATGGGGGTTTCATGCACTCACCTCACATGGGAATGGCTGCTGCTAAATATTCTTACTGGGTGAGGGGGCAGAGAAGGGGGGAGCCGGGTGTGTAACATGCATGGGAGGCGGAATGAGACCTGTTACTGCCCAATACACAGGGGACATGTTCCAACATTTCAAAGGTTCATTAGAAATACAGAATTTTATATACAGACTGCCCCCCCCCTCCTCACACAGACTGCGCCCCCCCTCCTCACACAGACTGCGCCCCCCTCCTCACACAGACTGCGCCCCCCCTCCTCACACAGTCTGTGTCCCTCCTCACACAGACTGTGTCCCCCCCTCCTCACACAGTCTGTGTGTCCCCCTCCTCACACAGACTGCCCCCCTCCTCACACAGACTGCCCCCCTCCTCACACAGACTGCCCCCCCCACCCTCCTCATAGACTGCAATGATCCCTCAAATTAACAATATCTCACCCCAATCTTTCCCCATATACCATCTGTTACGAACAGCACTCTTGTGAGCACATGACTTGTATAAATATGCAAACACGGTTAATACACATGGCTAAACTAGCCAAGTCTCCTTTTTCCTGGGGTAGGTACTTTCAACGAGTTAATATTTACCCTTACTCTGTTACACTCTATCCATTAATATGCTGCCACCACCAAAAGAAATGTCAAATGTAATTTCCCCGTTTATTAAAGTAAAACTATTTACTTGACACACATCTGCAAGGGGAGGGAGGAGGGGGGGTGAAGTGCAAGGGGAGGGAGGGGAGGGATGTGCAAGAGGAAGGAGGGGGGTGATGTGCAAGGGTAGGGAGGGGGGTGATGTGAAAGGGGAGGGAGGGGGGGTGATGTGCAAGGGAGGGGGGTGATGTGCAAGGGGAGAGAGGGTGGAGGTCAGGGGGAGGGTTCATTGGAGGTGAGGAGGGCTTCTTGCGAGGTGAAGGGGGAGAAAGAAGGATGTGAGGTGCAGGGGGGTGGGATGTGTGTGGTGTGCAGGGGGGTATTGTGTGTGATGTGGAGGGGGAGTATTATATGTGTGGGTGAGGGGGAGAGATGGGGATATGAGAGATAGATGGGGAGTATCGCAAAGGTTGATAGTGAGGGGTTCTGGAGGAGATATGAGGGGTTCTGGAGGAGATATGAGGATGAGGGGTACTGGGGGAGATATATGAGGATGATGATGATGAGAGGTGCTGGAGAAAAGAAGATGATGATGATAATGATGATTTTACCCGTGTGGCCCAAATTTTGTTTTCCTTGGAGCAGTTCGGCCCTTCTCGATTTACGAGTTGTGCAGGCCTGATATAGGATTTGGATAATCCTGGTGACTTCCTGGCTGCAGGACTTCAGAATTAGGATGGCACTCAACACTTATTGCACTTATACAATTATATTGTGTATATGCATTGTATAATATTATTTGTAACATATAATTTCCACATTATATGCACTACTAGCTGAGAGACCAGGCGTTAGATAAAATAAATTGATGTTGTTTAAAATAAAAAGTATATTTTTAGTAGTTCCAGTTGGAGCAAACATATAAAAACAAAACCACAACTGCACTGCGTGAGTAATAAATGTAGGCCAACTACACACTGACTGAGAAACTTCTGATCTCTCTGATCTGATGTCAATAAGGAGCGGAGCCAAAATGATAGTAGGCATGAAATGACTGTTGGTGAGGAGATTCTCACAGCAGCCATTTTGTGTAAAGACAGATTCATTTCTACATACATAATAATAGCATGTGAAAACAAATAAATAACAATATGTTTAGGCATTAAATGACAGTTAGTGAGGAGATTCTCACAGCAGCCACTTAATATTGTAAAATGTAGATTCCAACTTATCCCTTTAAGAGATGTAACATTCATCTAATATGGATCTCATGTGATTAGGTGAAGAAGCATGGTCTCAGGTGTGTGTGTGTGTGTGTGTGTGTGTGTGTGTATGTGTGTGTACACAGGGGTGACAGTGAGTGTGTGTGTGTGTGTAGACAGGGGTGACAGTGTGAGATGGATGAAACTTACCTTGGACTCCGCAGGGGTTCTCTCGGGTAATGGTGTGTCAGTGAGAGTGTGTGACAGTGAAGTAGGCGTGTGTCAGTGATGTCACTGTACCTTTTGGCCAATGAGAGTCGTGTGGGAGGCTGACTATGGGCAGGCGGACACAGGGACCAATGTCTGTGTGTGTCTATGCGTGTGTCACATTGGAGCCTCTTGGCCAATGAGAGTCGCGGGGGGGCGGGCGGACACAGGGACCAATCAGATTCGCCGCATCTAGCACTAACCTTTCGATTTTATATATTAAGATTATCACTTTGGCTATAGCGCTGAAGTTGTGTATATTTCCTTCTGAATTGGTACCCTCAAACTAAGTGGTGACATGTTCATCACCTCTCACTGTCATTCACAGGGGATATTTCAAGAATTGTAAAACATACTGGACACCTAACAAGCTCCTATTGAACCCCCAAAATAACCACAACATATATATATAAGCATATGAGTGTCACAGAGGAGTGCTACTGAGCATACCGTGTATGAGTTTCACTGGATGTACTAAAACTGAGCTTTGTCTGTGTTTTATGTTCTGTCTCTGGTTTTGATATTTCAAGAATGTAAGGTTTTCTTTGAGGCTTACAGTCCGTGATCTTGGTATTGTCTTACAGACTTCCAAACTTTCCACTTTTAGTGAGCCATCAGTGATAACCCTCAGGTTAAGCTCTTTTTCTAGATCAACACCAAAACAGGAAGGGTCCTGACCTGTCATAAAAACAATTCTTGTATTTTTTTAGACAATTTGTAACCAACATTAATCCCTTATTTGCAAAATTGATTTAAATATCCAATATTTTCTGCCATATACATTACACACCCTAAAGAACTTAGCAGCCCCTGGAAAACAAATCTATTGGGAGGGAAAACCATGAGAAGCTGTAGGCAAGGATATCCAAAATTTGTTGGGAAGCCAGAAGAAGGATTCAAGAAGATGATGAGCAGAATACGGTTTGGGGAGAAAGTGATACTATTTTAGCAGCTGCATTTTGGATTGATTATAGGGGAGAAAGTTGTGAGGCAGGGAGGCTTGTTAGCCGTATTTACAATAATCTTAATGGGAGAGGATAAGCATGTGCATTAGAGTTTTAGTAGAAGAAAGGGCAGATCTTGGCAATATTTCAGAGGAAGAAGTGACACATTTTGGTCATTCCATGAAATGTGAATGGAGAAGGAAAGGTAGGAGTCAAATGTCACTCCTAAGCAAGGTGCTTTTGGTGACAGGATATATGGATAGTACAGTTTACAGTGATGGAAAGGGGTGGTATTAGGCCATATTTAGGGGGAAATATCAGGATGTCAGTTTTAGACATATAACATTTAAGACGGCAAAGTGCAACCCACAAGGATATAGCCAGGAGGCAATCCAAGACTTGGGACTGGATTGCAGGACTGTGGGTCTGGGTGGATAGATATACAGCTGAACCCCGTTATAACGCGGTCCATGGGGTCCACAACTCGCGGCAAAATGGAGGTTTTAAAAGCGGGAGCCATACTCAGACCACGTTATAGGCGGATTCGCGTTGTAGCGGATCGCGCTATAATGGGGTTGAGCTGTATCTGCATATCATCTGCACAGAGATGACATCTAAGGCCGAAAGAGTTAATGAGGGTTTTATGTTTTATTCATGTTAATTTTCCCACAGTACATTACAATATAGTTTCATTATTATATACACATTTGTGTTGCAAATGAGATGTTAATCAGAGTTTACATAAAATTATGGGCGTTTCACATAAAATTATCCTATTCATTTATTTATCAGTCATGTACAAATTATTATCCATCAAAATGCAAAACGAGAAGACAAAAGTGCACAGAAATTGTGCTGTTTTATATGTTATATTTATTTTTATTTTTCTCTGTAAACTATTTTTTCATATTAAGTTTTCTTATTTTAGCAAAAATGTCAAAATACATTTTCCAGCATTTTCCATTTGTATAACTGTATTAGTTTCACAACTTACAATGAATCATTATGTAGTATTTTAAATCTTTTTTATATATGTGGGGTGGATACAATCCAAATACTGGTGCTACAAAATGATGAGCAGTAGTACCGCAACAATGAAGGATACATGTATAAATCCTGCCGCTGAACACAGTCCAATGAAATGATAGGCATATGAGAGGGGCTCACAGTGTGCCAACAAGGTATCAAAACTCAGGAAGGGGGCAAGTCAAGTGGTAGGGAGCATGAGACCTATGCACGTAACTGCATAGTGAAAGCTCCGCCCCTACCCTCACTAATCCTGACGTCCTAAACACAACTCTTAAGCCCCTGGGGGTGCGGTACTCACGAACTTGACCCGTCGATGTTGCCCCTCAGATGCAGCAATAGGGAGACTTGTTTCAGGTGCAGTGTCGGCGTGCTCCAGCCTCCGTAAGTAAATGAAAAAAGCTGAATATGGCGGTTCACAGCTGTCCACAGGGTAAGTAGAATGCGCAATCAAAAAAGGTTTAAAAAAAAACTTTAAGTGCACGAACATAAAATGCCACAAGAAAACTCTGACGCGTTTCGTCCTGTGTTTTCTTTGACAAAGTCCTTACACAGGACGAAACGCGTCAGAGTTTTTTGTGGCATTTGCACATTAATGTTTTTTTTAAAAATATATTTTTTGTTTCAATTTTTTTGTATTGTTTTTAGCAAAATACACATCATATAATGAACTTTGTTGTACATATACTGGAGGAACATTGACAAGTAAAGATGTTACAATAGGCATCAGCAATCCTTCATCTTTGCTTAAATAAAGTGCTTTTTTTACTCCATTTATTACTGCAATATCCCATGCTCCCACAGTTTGGGTTTTAGTAGGGAAGCAGCCGCTTCCTCGTGTATCTCTCTTGGTTACAGGATAGAGGAGAGAAGAACAGAGAAGAAGAAGAGGGGGGGGGAGGGGGATCAGTCCACTTATTTGTTTTTTTTAATTACTTCCTTATAAGTCTGTCATATGCCTGACCATATTTCCCATATTTTATGGAATTTGTCCATTTTTTGGGACAGTTTTGCCGAGAGAAGTTCCATCGTCTTTATTTCCCGGAGTCTTCGTAACACTGTCTGTTTAGATGGGGCATTTACCTTTTCCCAGGCAGCTGCTACAGAGCAGCGGGCTGCCGTAAGTACATATACTACCATCTTACTTTCTGCCGTTTCTAGATCATTAACTGGTTTAGCCAGCATCATGGTTAGTGGGTCCACCTCAATCTCTACCCTCAGGTATTCGCGGATCAATGTTTTGATCATGATCCAGAACACCTGAATCTTTGGCAATTCCACCAGATGTGAGCCATGTCTCCTTTTTGCCCGCAGCCCTTCCAACACAAATCTGGGGTCCCGGGGAAGATCTGGCTCAACCTATTCGGGGTTAGGTACCAATGTAATAAGATTTTGTAAATATTCTCTTTGATAGTAGTGCAGATTGATGTTTTTGAAACTGCCTCCCAGATATCCTCCTAGTCTTCCCTATCAATTTCTATATTTAAATCTTCTGCCCATTTGAGCATATAATTGTGTTGGGAACAACCAGCTGACCTCGCCAGGCCCTGATAAACCTCCGAGATCAACCCTTTACAGTAATACCCTCTCCTACACAGTCGTTCGAAATTTGTTAACGGTTGGAATGTCGATTCTTTAGAGACTTTTTGCAGGTAGTGCCTGATCTGGAGGAAGCCAAATACTGGTAGATTTACTTTCTGGTGTTTTTTCTCCAGTTCTTGGATCGATAAGATCTTACCGTTAACCAATAAAATCATCTGCCACCATCATCTTTAACTGTTTAAATGTATTGAGTCTCTGTGGGAGCCAACCTGGGGGGAACTCAGGGTTATTAAATATGGGCGTTAGTAGTGTGGGCTGAGCCATCAGACCGTGTTTCTCTTTATTTTTGGTCCATATTCTCCATGTACATTTCATTGCTCCCAGTTTTAATACTTCCGAGAAGGTCTCTCTACCCCTCTCAGTCCACAGCGTGGCCGGGAGAGAGAGAGGTCTCGTGTAGGCAGATTCTATCTTGCTTAAGTTGGGCCGCTAAATAGTATTTAATGATATCCGGGACTTCCAAGCCTCCGCATTCTTTTGGTGCTAGCAGGATAGATCTAGCTACCCTCGGTCTTTTATTTTGCCAAATAAATTGGAAAATTCTGTTTTGCATATTTTTCAATTCGGACATTGGGATATCAATTGGGAGAGTCTGGAAGTAATACAGAAGTCTTGGTAGGATATTCATTTTGACCGTGGCTATTCTTCCTAGCTAAGATATCTGGTATTCATTCCAGCTCTGAAGGTCTTTTTTTAGCCTCTCAAATAGGGGAGGGTAGTTGGATTGAAACAACGATTTATACTCCCGTGTTATCTGGATTCCCAAGTATTTGATCTTTGTGGAGCTCCATTTATAATTAAAATTTGTTTGTAGTAATTTAACCTCGGGGTTAGGTAAGGATATATTCAATGCTTCCGACTTATCCATGTTGGTTTTGTACCCCGAAATTTTGCTGAATTTGTCTAGTTGTGAGTGTAAATTCGGGAGTGAAGTCAAGGTGTTGGCTAGAGTTAGGATAGTGTCATCAGCAAAGAGGGATATTTTATAGTTCGTCTCTCCAATTTCAATACCACTTATATTTTTGTCTTCTCTAATTGTCGATGCCAAGGGCTCGATGGAGAGAGCGAATAGAAGCGGAGACAAGGGGCATCCCTGTCGAGTACCATTCTTTATGTTTATAGGGTTTGAGTCTCCTCCTGGGAGCTTCACTACGGCCGTGGGAGTTCTATAAAGGGCTCTGATCCCCTCTAGATATTGGCCCATAAATCCAAATTTAATTAGTGTTTGATCTAAGAAATCCCACCTGATCCTGTCGAATGCTTTTTCCGCATCCAGGCTGAACAGGATGGCCTTCGTGGATGAGAGATGTACATGGTCGATTATGTTAATGATTTTCCTAGTGTTGTCTGAGGCTTGTCTGTCGGATATGAACCCCACTTGATCTATGTGTATTAGGCTTGGGAGGATGGGGGTTAATCTGTTGGCTAGAATTTTGCTGAAAAGTTTTAGGTCCGAATTAAGGAGGGCTATAGGGCAGTAATTACCACACTGTAGTGGGTCTCTCCCTTCCTTTGGTATGACTGCTAAATTGGCTTTAGTCATAGATGGTGGAATAGCTGTTCCCTCCAGAAACTCATTAAACATATCAAGAAGATATGGGGCCAGGATCAACTTACATTTTTTGTAATATTGGTTGGAGAACCCATCTGGGCCTGGCGTTTTGCTTGGTTTTAGTTGGGAGATGGCGCCTAATAGCTCTTCCTGAGAGATTTCCTTATTTAGTTCCAAGAGGTCGCTTTCTGAAAGGTTCGGGAGTTTGCACGATTCCAGATATCTGGCTATCGCTTCCTCATTCAAGGACCTGTTTTGTGGGAAATTTAGGTTATATAATTTGGAGTAGAAGTCTGAGAATTCGGCTGCTATCTGCTTTTCACAATACGTTTTGGTGCCCGCCTTCGTTTGTTTAACTGTTATTTGGGACTTGGTTCTCAGACCTCTCAATTTGGAAGCTAGTAACCGGTCGGCCTTATTCCCTTTGTCATAATATTTTTGCTTGGTCCACCGCAACGCTCTCTCCACTTCGTCTATTTGGATCTGCTTAAACTCAGATCTGGCTTTATCTAATGCTTTGAGTAATTTTTTTGAGGGATTGGTTTTATGCTTTTGTTCCAGTAGTTGGACTTTCTCCGCTAATTCGTTGTACAATTTCTGTTTTTTTTTTTTTTTTGTGTGAAGCTATGGAGATGATATTCCCTCTGATTGTGGCCTTATGGGCCTCCCATAGCATCACTGGTGACTGTCAAAGCATAGAAATAAGATCAATGAGACAAGGGTTCAAAGTAACACATGAGTTTATCTGTACCAAGGCACAATTGGGAGACAAGAGTTCAAAGAAAGAACTCAGGCCTCTGAAAAACTATTGCTGGGATACATTTTTTACATTTCAAAATGAGTAATACACCCCTTAAGGGGGCTGGCTCTTATAATAAATGATGATATGATGACATGCAAAAATATATTTGCTGATGCCTATATATGCTTACTATTGCTATATTCTTATCGATAATTACCATAATGTGGGCCTCCCAACCCTGTGACATAAGGGAGTTACTGTGTTCAGCCCTGTATGTGTACTGTAGATAACAACTACACTATGGTCAGCAGGATATCTTTAAGACATGAGAAATTGCTTACGAATGCTATTCTAATTATTACATGACTCGTAGAAATTACACATGGTGGGTTAGATCCAGAAGCGATACTCTGCAGAATTAATCATTCACAGTTCATTCATTCACGAATGAAACAAATTGGCATACATACAAACAAACACTCAGAAAATGGTGGTTTATGCCAAAATGGAGGTGATGATAGCCACTCACATTATCTCAATCTTCACAGTCCTCTCTTTTTATTCTTGAAAACATAGTCTTTTAAGGATAATTCAGATAAAACTCAGAAGCGTTGCACTGGCCTGGAGGGCCCCAATTTGCATGGCTTTGATAGTTCTGGAAACTCACAGAGCTGCTGGCTATCATCTCAGCCAGGTTGGTCTGTCTGCCATCATCTTCATCTGTATTCCATTGAAGAGGACTGACTTTTCCTTCTGAGATTGCATCTTCCGTAGTGTCGTCCGTGATCAGTGGCATGGCCTGGGTAGAGGGTGTTACACACCTTTGCAGTATAGATTTACTGCACATGACACAGACATACAAAACAATCAGAACTGCAAACACACAGACAAATCCATCCATCAGTTTCGCTTCTAGAAAACCAACCAACATGGTAATTCCTAACAAAACACCTCTTATCTCCACCTTTCCTTAATCTCTCCTGTATCTCTGCGATCTTCTCTACCTCATGCTCAATCTTACCACTTTGATCTCTAAATAACATAACATTGCTCTTTAACTAGGGCACACACGCTAAAATATAGTCCAGTGCCATTCTATTCTGTAGGGCCATTAATCTAATCTGTACCTGTTCTTGATTAAGTAAATTAATGAATGTAGTTGTATGATTGAGAACATCATCCAGTACATCCGTAAGTACATTGAGCCTGTCATATAGCAACCCAACTCCTACATTAGGAAATAAGCAAGCCCAAAATTGTTCTTTCCATAAACTACTTTTCAACCCCTGTGCGTTGGAAGTGGCTTTGCTATTCCTGATCCTGCCAGTGGGTCATTGTAAAGGCAGGTACAATTGTACCTAGATAGCAAGACCCCGTCCAACCACATGGTAATACTCTGTAGGCCCATTTTCCACAAAGCCAATACACTCCCCTAGGTAAACTAGAATTTGTGCAAGCACTTTTTACTAAATTAATTAAAACTGAAAAATTAAGGCTACATCCTCCCTGTAAATTTTTAGTTCAGGGCTGTAAA
Source organism: Ascaphus truei (assembly GCA_036426205.1). Classification (NCBI taxonomy): domain Eukaryota; kingdom Metazoa; phylum Chordata; class Amphibia; order Anura; family Ascaphidae; genus Ascaphus; species Ascaphus truei. Next base: position 2,269,267 of record CM071586.1, read on the forward strand.
TACATTTTCATACAAGTTTCATTAGTTGGTGGAGACACCTGACCCATAAATTGTTTGTTGTTCCCAGTGTAATTTCCACCTACAGGAACCTCATTTACCAGTGGAATTCGGTTTAGAAAAGTTTCCTGTAAACAAATTCAAATTAACATTTCATCATTTTAAATTCGGCATTAGTGTACGGTATCCCTACTCAAGGGGTTAAATGTAATTCTCTCTTACGTCATTGGGGGCCACTAGAGTATGGCAGGGATTCATTGTATATATTCCCTTGTGACCCATTAACCTGTGTAGCATTGTGCAAGATTGTATGATTGTCTACAAAATGATGTGACCATAAAACAATAAACATTACAAATATTTCAAAACTGATCATCCCTTATCATCATCTGGATGGTGTAGGCTGATCTTGCCTAGCGGGGCCTACATCTTAAAACACACTCTAAAGCATAAAAAATAACAATATTGAGTCCTGAAAAAAGAAATTGTTCATTTAAGTCCGGGCCTTGATAATATTGAGTTCAGAAAAAACAAATTGTTCGTTTAAGACCGGGCCTTGCCTGAAGTCTTAATTCCTTGGTGGTTAAATGTTCTAGGATTATTGTGCCTAGATACACTAACTATTGGTAAAAAAATGCTGGCTTGATGATTCTTTGTCTTTGTTAACTGTTTACGGTGGTGCCGGCACTTTTTTCTTGCAATGATGCTGCTTTGTATTCTCCTTGGTAGACTGTATAAGCTGCACCTAAGTTTGGAGAGACTTAAACATTTCATTTTTTTTTTTTTTTTTTTTTTTCACCACTATCTTGACATCCGCGTATAAAATAAACACAAAAATACCTTGCTCACCAATTACAAAAGAAAGAAATCAACGGTACATAGGGAAGTATCGTAAGAGAACACTGATAAGTGACAAGGGGTTGTCACTAAAAGTCCCTAAAGCTTGCACTCATTGTAAACTGTAAAATATACATAAAGTACCAGTTAAATAACTAATACCACTAATATCAAATTTATTCCAGACCAAATGGGAAATATCCACATAAACTTAACTATAACATAACTAAAACGTATACAACTTTTTTACAAGCTAAAAAACTTACAAAATGCATAAAATGACAACTAATAAATCATAAATAAAAGAGTCCCCATGTGAATGAAACGGACAGTATACGGTAAATAAAAATGCTAATATGAACACAAAGCCCTATCAGAACATGAGGGGCCAGTGACCATAATATACTAACAATGCTAATTAGCTTCACCACAAAACACTGCCTAGTAGCAGCTTATCACATTAATACTTAGTTCCCAAACAGACTCAAAATAAAGCTATCCAATAGTTATGCTGGAAAATGTAAAGAGGAGGGGTATATCCCTCTCTACATGAATATTCATGCAATAACATGTTGCTATGTGTAGCAATGAGTAGACAGCACCAAAACACAACACAATATGAATGGAGTCATATCGGCAAGGAATATTCAAGGATAAATAACAAAACAACACACATAAGGTAATGTTGCAATTAACAAAATAGGCAGAGTCCGCATATAGACAGGTGTGTAATGGAAAATCATATAAATTATCCTCTCTTTTGTTCATATGCAAATCCTATGACATGTGAACAATATACGACATAAAGGATGATGGTATTTAAAACATCAGCAGCTTGAGATTTAAATATATATTTATCATGAATTTGACAATAGCTACTGCTTTAAAAAATAAAATCTAGATTGCCTACAGTTGCATTCTTTAAAATGAGAGGCTTTAGATCAGGGTTCAAATTAAGACACCTTTTGGAGGGAAAGGAGAGGTAATGGTTAAAAGTTATAAAAATACATCACATATGCAGTTAACTTTATAGGAAAAATTATTTCATATCTGATTTTATGCTTACTCGTTTATATTGTACGCTTTGTGAAGTACTGAGTATAATTTTGACACTATTCAAATACGGAAATACATATTAAATATTATTGTATTGTTAATGAAACAATTATAACAAATAGCGTTAAAAAAACATCTCCTAATTAGAACAAATAGAATTGAAATGTGTTTACTGGTTTCTGCGTAGAGGTAATTTGGATACTGCATGTGGGGATTATAACCCCTTCTTGTAATAATTCCTACATAATAGGGGCTATGCCATCTAAAGCATTTCATAAACTATGAGGTATTTATCCTAAAATAGATACAAAAAACAAAAAGCACAATAAATAAGCATAATTTCACATTTCTCTGATACAGAGCAAAATGAACTTTACAAAAAATAAGATAAAAACCCAAAACAGACCTGTTTGACCCTGCAAACTCAGTCCCAAAAATAAATAAATTACAATATCATTCTCTTTCCCCATACTATAAGCTGCTTTTAAACATTTTTTTTTTCTCTCAGTTTCTAGTTAACTTTTCATGTCTGAAACGTGGTCTTTGTACCTTCCTTAAGCTGGAGGAGGGGGGCCAGCCCGCTTGGCTGCTTTTAACCTTCCCTCTTTTAAATAACTGCTGTTCAAAAATCAGACGAGCAGTGTATTTAAGAAAACAAACCGTTAGTTTCCTAATATAAGTTTGAACAGAGAAACCTTGATAACTACAAACAAAACAAAACATCTCTGCAACCCTTCTTATAAAAACATAAATCTTATTGTTTTATTTACTATATATTTATAATTCCTTATCTTTCTTACACACACCCACACAGACACATACACACGTTCTCTGAGTTTATCTTCCATCAACATTCATTCTCCTCTATACAAAACTCCAACATGATCTTAATCTCGTGGGCCAGAGTAAAACTTAATAAAGCTTCCTTACTCCATAAGATCAGACTCTTTCTTTTTGTTTAAATAAAAAATAAACATTTACTTTTTAAAACTTTGCATATACCTTGCTTTTAGTCCTGACTCCTCTAAATCAGCACATGCAATTTAAATTTAAAACTTCATTTAAATATTGTAACACAGTATTTCCTACGCCCAGGAACAAACATGTGCTACTGTGAAAAAAATACAAATTCATATTTGAGTCAGGGTGAAATGACTTCTTTTTACAACTGCCAAATTTTCATTCTCTTTTAAAATATTACACTAACAGACTTTAACATACAATACTTCCTAGGTTTATTTTAAATGCTACTGTCATGCCTTGTAAATGGCAGCAGGCTTAATACACTTTGACAAAAGGGTTTAAACTTAAATGACCCTTTTACAAGAGATTATTTGTTATTTTTATGATTAGTACAACAAGTGACAATGTGAAGCGCTATGTACACTAATGGCGCGATATGAATAAAGACATGCATACATACATACATACATTAACTATCAGAGTGACACACAAACACTTTATTCCATGATATGTATATTATTATGCCATCAAACTAGTTTCTATGAGCTTTCTAAGATAAAAACAAACAAAAAACATTTAAAGAGGATGTCCTCTTTTTTTTTTTTTTTTCATGCAGTATTAATGCATTCATTCCTAAAAAACTACTTTAACATTCTTAAATTCAAGCCATTTCTTCCTAGATTAATAATTAACTTCCATGTCTCACAGACATGCAACTCCTGTGCCTCACAGACATGCAACTCCTGTGCCTCACAGACATGCAACTCCTTTTCAGTGAAAAAGGGTGAGAAAGGGGGAAGAGGAAAAAGGGGGGTGAGGAAAGGGAGATGAGGAAAAGGGGATTAGAAAAAGGGGGGTCCAATAATGCTGCAGTTATTTTTAAAACAGAGCCTGATATGTTTCACTTTCCTTCTTATTCAATATATTCTGCGTCACTAAATATCCATTTTTAAAACATTTTATTGCCATAAAGTCCACACATAATTTCAAGGGACGTACCCTTCGCCGGCGACTGAGAATGTAGGTTCCCCATAATTCTCCTCTATTACACGATCAACGCCAGTCGATCGTGTACCAATAAGGTGCCCACTACTTGGTAGAATATAGAGCTAAGGAGCAGTGGTCTTAAAAAAATAAAATAGTCACCTGTTGCTCCTTAACAAAATCTTCTCTTTACAAGTTTTTTGAGACTTACCACCTTATTATCTGACCCATCCCCGATCAACGCCAGTCGATCGGGTTCCAATAAGGTGCCCCAACCCTTGGTATAATATAAGTAGAATATAGTTAAGGAACAGTGGCCTTAAAAACAGTTTCCTGCTGTTCCTTAACAATAGTTCTCTCCCCAAGTTCTAGGAGACTTAACACCTTATTAATTATTATACCTTCCGGGCCCTTACTTGGCCCTGCCGTTTAGCGGCACACGGTATAACCTGAGTTTATGGCAATAATACAAAAATAACAATACCTGATCAGTATAATATTGATAAACTCACGTGGTACAGGGTGTCCCGTCACTCAGGTAGGTTGCCCATAAAGAACAAACTGTCTACAGATTACTCAAACTTTAATCTAACGGCTTTTTTTGTTAAAAAGGATAAAGCCATACCTTATTCCAAGTGTGCACGTTTGAGTAATGTAGGCAGCTGCTCCGTCTGGGGTCTCCTGGTCCCGAGGTATTGGGGTCCCTATTCGACTGGCAGCCATCTGTCAAAGCGTAGAAATAAGATCAATGAGACAAGGGTTCAAAGTAACACATGAGTTTATCTGTACCAAGTCACAATTGGGAGACAAGAGTTCAAAGAAAGAACTCAGGCCTCTGAAAACATATTGCTGGGATCACATTTTTATACATTTCAAAATGAGTAATACACCCCTTAAGGGGGCTGGCTTATAGATAAATGATGATATGATGACATGCAAAAATATATTTGCTGATGCCTATATATGCTTTACATTGCTATATTCTTATCGATAATTTACCATAAT
>CM071586.1:2274145-2286921 GCA_036426205.1 Ascaphus truei
GTGGGCCTCCCCAACACATGTGACATAAGGGAGTTACTGTGTGTCAGCCCTGTATGTGTACTGTAGATAACAACTACACTATGGTCAGCAGGAATCTTTAAGACAGAGAAATTGCTTACGAATGTATTTCTAATTATTACAGACTCGTAAAGAAGAAATTACACATGGGTGGGTTAGATCCAGAAGCGATACCTGCAGAATTAATATTCACAGTTCATTCATTCACGAATGAAACAAATGGCATACATACAAACAAACAATCAGAAAATGGTGGTTTATGCCAAAATGGAGGTGATGATAGCCACTCACATTATCTCAATCTTCACATGACTCTACGGAGCCCTTATTCAGCGCAAAGTTCTCTGAGTTTTGTTATCTCTATCTCTACATCTAATGCGTTAAAGAATAGTAAGTTTTTAGTCCTGTACGGTTATTTTTATAGAAGGGGAGGGAGAAGTGAGGTGATACCGGGGCATGGTCGACCATGATATTGATCCTATTCTGACTGGAAGTTGCCTGAAGATATCTTTAGTACCCAGAAAATAGTCAATCCTTGAATAAGTCTGGTGCGGGGGAAAGAAAATAAGAGTAGTCCCTCTGGCCCTGATGCTGTGCCGCGCAAATGTCTGTCAACGAAAATTCTTTCATATATTTTTCGGAACTCCCTGGCGTTTTTTTTCCTTGGAATGGGGGTGGGGGGTCCCTGATGAGCTCGTCTGTTGGTCTGGGTCTACTAGCATGTTTAGATCCCCTGCTATCAATAATGTGGTTCTAGGCTGGGGGCGTAGACTGTCGCATAGGTCTTTCAAAAATCGGCCTGGCCTTCATTCGGGGCGTATGTATTGACAAGGGTGACATCTACACCCGAATAAAGTGCCCTGCGGGATAGGAATTACCCTCTGGTCCGAGGTCTCCCGTTTTAGTGAGAATTTAACAGTTGTTTAATTTAAATGGATAGCTACCCCCTCTTTTTTTGGTGGGAGCAAGATGCATAATATGTCGGGGGTAAATTCTCGAAAGGTGTTAGAGGGTTGTTGCTGTATTGAAGTGAGTTTCCTGTAGAAACAGTATATCCCCCTTTGTTTTTTGAGCTCCTGTAGCGCAAGCTTTCTTTGATTACCGAATTCAATCCTCTAACATTAAGGGACACTAGTTTCAGTGTTGTTTAAGGGTCATATTTTAATTAGATGGGCGAAATTACACATGGGTGGGTTAGATCCAGAAGCGATACTCTGCAGAATTAATCATTCACAGTTCATTCATTCACGAATGAAACAAATTGGCATACATACAAACAAACACTCAGAAAATGGTGGTTTATGCCAAAATGGAGGTGATGATAGCCACTCACATTATCTCAATCTTCACATGACTCTACGGAGCCCTTATTCAGCGCAAAGTATTCTCTGAGTTTTTGCTTTATCTCTATCTCTACATCTAACTGGTTTAACAGAATCGTTCAGTTTCCAGTTGTACTGGTTATTTTTATAGAAGGGGAGGGAGAGTGAAGGTGATACCGGAGCATGGTCCGACCATGATATTGATCCTATTTCTGACTGGGAAGTTGCCTGGAAGATATCTTTAGTACCCAGAAAATAGTCAATCCTTGAATAAGTCTGGTGCGGGAAAGAAAAATAAGAGTAGTCCCTCTGGCCCTGATGCTGTGCTCGCCAAATGTCTGTCAACGAAAATTCTTTCAATATTTTTCGGAACTCCCTGGCGTTTTTTTCCTTGGAATGGGGGTGGGGGGTCCCTGATGAGCTCGTCCTGTCTTGGTCTGGGTCTACTAGCATGTTTAGATCCCCTGCTATCAATAATGTGGTTCTAGGCTGGGGGGCTAGACTGTCGCATAGGTCTTTCAAAAATCCGGCCTGGCCTTCATTCGGGGCGTATGTATTGACAAGGGTGACATCTACACCCGATAAAGTGCCCTGCGGGATAAGGAATCTACCCTCTGGGTCCGAGGTCTCCCGTTTTAGTGAGAATTTAACAGTCTGTTTAAATAGGATAGCTACCCCTCTTTTTTTGGTGGAGCAAGATGCATAATATGTCTGGGGGTAAATTCTCTGAAAGGTGTTAGGGGTTGTTGCTGTATTGAAGTGAGTTTCCTGTAGAAACAGTATATCCCCCTTTGTTTTTTGAGCTCCTGTAGCGCAAGCTTTCTTTTGATTACCGAATTCAATCCTCTAACATTTAGGGACACTAGTTTCAGTGTTGTTTTAAGGGTCATTTTTAATCTTTTGGTGTCGCGGGGAATCTACCTTTCCCTTCACTTTCCCAAGGTGGGGGGGATATCTGCAGCCGTACCTTGTCATGGGGTCAGTGTGGTGTTTTTGTGGAATCTTTGCTGCTGGGGATTCTGCTCGGCTGCTTCCGTGTTTATCCCTGTTGGGCATGCATGGACAGAAAGGTAAGTTTATATTAACTTTTGTCTCAGACCTTTTCATGGGCAATGTCTGGTATATGTGGACGTCAGTTTTGTGGAAGTCTCGTGTTTTCCTTTTGTGGGCGGATGTGGTTGGGGGGGCCTGAGAGAGCTGGGGAGAGGGCAAAGGAGAGAGAAGGTGAGAGAAAGATGGAAAAAGAGAAGAAAGTGGTCTGTCGGAGAGCCCAGTATTAGGAACCCTCATCTCTCTATGGATGAGGGTAGTGGGCATATTGCCTCTGGGAGACTTCCCCGAATACCACCTCCTGAAAGCCATCAGGGAGTTCGGAGAGCCCTCCTACAAAAAACAATGAACCCAATCATATTAAAGCACACATAACTTCTTTAAGGGTTGTTCATTTTGAATTTCCTGACTAACTTCTCTACGTCATCTTACTTAAGTGGTATGTAGACCTCTTGTTTGGCAGTAAGGATGAGGATATTGTCCATACATACATAGGGGGGGGGGTGGAACGAGAGCCTCTTAATTCTGTTGTCTTAGGGCTCTCCAGGGGGGGGAGGGGTAGGGGGGAGAAGGGGAAAAAAAGGGGGGGTTCTGGGTGTGGGGAGGGGGGATGAGTGGGGGGAGGGGGTGGTGGGTGTGGGGGGGGAGGGTAAGGGTCCATCTGGTTATTACCGCGTTGGATTACATTTAAAACCTTCAACTCTATAATTATAGCAATAGCCTCCTCAGAAGTTCCACGATTAAAGGTATCTCAATCCTATCTCTTGCCATTGTAGGAACCATTTGATTGCACTAGTCCGTTATTAAATGTGGCACTAGATTGGCTTGGCGCAACCTCAAGGCCACACAAAAACATAAGGCGGTATATCAGTTGGCTGGTATTCACTTGTTGAACCACTAGTTACTTTAAGGATTCCCATTAAACTCTTACATAACATGCGTCGTAAACAAAATAACACCCCGTACAACCTGAGTCCACAAGTGCCTCTCTTTTGGACTTTCCTTCACTCCAGGGATCATATCTGAGCCCGCCTTGTTGGGCTCTGCAGGTGCTACTGCTATCTCGATGGGGAGAGGGGGGGAGCAAGGGGAGTGACTCTCCTCTCGCCAGCCGCCCCCGCCCCCCCATCAGCAAAAGCACTCCCCCCCCTCCCCCCGGCGTTCAATCGGTGATCCACAAACTCTCTGCCGGTTGCGAGGCTCTGTCCCATTGCTCCATGCTCTCAGCTTGGGGTGCTTCTCGTTGGTCCGGGAGGACCGCTGCTTCCTTACTGCGATGCGAGGTGGTAGGCGCCAAGGCTCCGGCCGCAGATGTCCTCTTCAGGCAGCAGGTAAGAGGGAAATCGCCGGGGAGAGTAGATAGTTGAGTCACCGTCTCCCTCCCTCCAGGGGGGAGGGGGTGTAAGAGGGGAACGGAGGACCCAGACTTGTGGGCCCCGCCGGGCCAGGTCATTCTTATGTGGTCCGCTGACTCGGAGGGAAATAGCTCGACATAGACTGTTGGGCTGCTTTTTTGTTCTTGCTGCTCATGCTGTATAGCTTCCCCTAGCCTTATGTATTATTTCTGGAGGTGCGATCTTTCGATTGGGGCTATTTGGCAAGTTTATTCTATGGAGGGCTCCGGAGCTCTCTCCTCAAGCTTTCTTCAGCGGTGACGTCACCGGAAGTCTCCCTTTTTAAACCTTTTTTGATTGTGCATTCTACTTACCCTGTGGACGGCTGTGAACCACCATACTCACCTTTTTTCATTTAAATCTTTTTATAGACTGATTTTGATATTACTACTTTATATTTTAGCATCATATTATGACTTTTTTAGTAACCTACTGTAAAAGATACTCCCCTAATAGGACAGACAATGTAGTATACCAGGGAATGTACTAATGTACTGATTGCAGTGTCTGAGTGATGCCACAAGACATTCTTTTTGAACAATAAGAGTATCCTAGAACCATAGTCACGTGTGGTGTGTGAATAGCTCCAGTTAGCTTTAACTCAGCCTCCTTTCCAAAGCACACCAAGTCCTGTTATATTTTCTTCACTTTATTGGAAAAGCATAATTTATATACAGGCATTTGTGGAAGGTATATTGTGATGAGAGAGTGCTTTTCTATAGGTGCTTTGTAATTAGAGGCAGGTAAAAAGGAAATGGCCTTGCCAAGAGCAGTGTAGTATAGAAGTACTCACTCAGCCAGTGTCAGAAATGAAAAGGAAGTGTGGGGGAATCTGGGTAACAGGAATAGTCTCGGGGACAGACCAACTGTGAACAGAGACAAGGGAGGTTGGTATAGCCCACTCTCAGTTTAGGAGAATAGGAGGTTGCTAAGGCAATCAACACTCACTAGGCTGTGTAAACAACATATGTATCAATAATGTTGCCTTTCACATGTCGCTAGCTGCTGGGACAGGGAAAAATAACAGCAGCTAAACTAGGGAGACAGAATCCTATGAGCCGCAAAGGGAGACAGAAAAATATGAAATCCTGTTCCAGGACTCACCGCCACTGATTAACTGGACTCCTTTTCAACGGTTTCACTATCCAACGCTACTCTCCAGAACGGATAACCTACTGTAAAAATACTCCCCTAATAGGACAGATATGTAGTGTACCAGGGATGTACTAAATGTACTGAATGCAGAGTCTGAGTGACGCCACAAGACATTCTTTATGAACAGTAAGAGCTCTCAGAAATTACAGAGGCTGCTCTGATACTAGTGATGATTTTTTTACCCTGCCAAACAAACAATAACATTTAAGTTTTCTCTCTTCAGGAACCAGTTGAGTTTGATAAGTTGCAATTTACTTCTCCAAGGACGAGTGGGATTATTTAAAAGAGAACAGAAGGAACTTTACACGGATGTGATGTGGAGAATTACCAGAACCTCCGTCCTAGGTAAGAAATATTACCCTAAATATTTCAAATGAATTATATAAATTAGCTATCTGTATCTTTATATAGAGCCATCCACGTACCTAGCGCTTCCAGCAGTAACAATACACTTGACATATAACATCTAAAATGGAATAAGATTTATGTATGGTGCAAACACTACATATATACGTGTCTCCCCGGACATATACAGGATGTGTCAATGTGAAGCCTGAGATTGTATCAATGATTGAGCAAGGAGAAGAACCTTATGTAAGTTGTCACCAGCAGTTTAAGGAGAAGGAAAGTCCTACAGATATCAGCACAGGTGAGTAATAAACACTTTAGTGGTGGGTGCTCTAGGAACAATCATTATATAACACAGGGGAGCGTAAACTTTTTTTCCCTGCGCCCCCTGCCGGCAGTTCCCCTCTTTCCGCGCCCCTCCTCTCTTACCTCGACTCTGGCGGCGACGTGATGTCACATGACCTCGCGGCGTCATTTGACACCGCGTTGCCATGGCGACACGTATAAGAAGCCGCCGAAGCCAAGGTAGTTGAGGTTTAAAGAGGCCTTTGCTGCTTCCCCGGCACTTAATTTAAGTGCCTTTGGGAAGAGCGCAGGGCCTCTGTAAAGCCCGCGCCCCCCACAGATAGTCTCACACCCCCTAGTTTGCACACCGCTGATATAACATATTTCATAAAAAGGAAACTTGATCAGAAATAAGAATATCTGCCAATCATTACTAATGTCCTTTTTAACTATACTAGTCCCATAATAGAGTTGAAAGATGTGGTACATAAGCTTCCTGATTTCCAGTTTTATTGTATATAACTCTGGAAAACAATATCCTCACAAATAGTGTATTGCAATTTTGAATGCTTTTCTGCACTTCTAACAGTTACTGAATACCAAATTTGTTTCAAATGTTACCATGTTTGTAGTGTCTCTTTACAATCTGAAACGAAATCTGACGTTTGAAAATAATTTTGTATGTCAGATGTTAATGAATTTCTTTACTCCCATTTTTTTCCCCAGCTGATGGATTCGTGAGCAGGAATTCCCCTGAAGGATATCCTATTTTGCACTGTTCACCAGATTGTGTAATGGAAGATGTCAGTGCTACCCATATTTATCAAGGACAAAATCACATTGGTCAAAATATACCAAGCCAAAGTCTGAGAAAATCTGTAAGAATTATGGCTAAGATATCAATTTCACAGGAAAAACGAAATTTCACAGACTCCCACATTTGGTCACTTCGAGAACATACAGGGAGAGAATATGCATGTACTTCTATTACAAACTGTAACAAAAGAAATACTAAAGCAAGACAAGTTCCCACTAACCTGTCTTTAAATAGCTATACATGCTGTGAATGTGCTAAAAACTTCAATAATGAGTCGGCTTATAGAACTCACCAAAGAACACATGCCACAGAGATGCAGTATAACTGCTCTGAATGTCAGAAATGCTTTACTAGTAACTCAGATCTTGCTAAACATCTGAAAATTCACAAAGGAGAGATGACTTGCTCTGAATGTGGGAAACATTTCTCTTATAAATCACACCTTGTTATACATCAGAGAATTCACACAGGAGAAACACCATTTGTGTGTTCTGAATGTGGGAAATGTTTTAACCAGAAAGGTAGTCTTGTTAAACATCAGAGAATTCACACAGGAGAAACACCATTTGTGTGTTCTGAATGTGGGAAATGTTTTAACCAGAAAGGTAGTCTTGTTCAACATCAGAGAATTCATACAGGAGAAAACCCATTTGTATGTTCTGAATGTGGGAAATGTTTTAATCGGAACGATAGGCTTGTTGAACATCAGAGAATTCATACAGGAGAAAACCCATTTGTATGTTCTGAATGTGGGAAATGTTTTAAACAGAACAATAGCCTTGTTGAACATCAGAGAATTCACACAGGAGAAAACCCATTTGTATGTTCTGAATGTGGGAAATGTTTTAACAAGAAAGGTAGTCTTGTTCAACATCAGAAAATTCACACAGGAGAAAAACCATTTGTATGTTCTAAATGTGGAAAATGTTTTAACTACAAAGTTAGTCTTGTTAAACATCAGAGAATTCATACAGGAGAAAACCCATTTGTATGTTCTGAATGTGGGAAATGTTTTAACCAGAAAGTTATTCTTGTTCAACATCAGAGAATTCACACAGGAGAAAAATCATTTGTATGTTCTGAATGTGGAAAATGTTTTAACTACAAAGTTAGTCTTGTTAAACATCAGAGAATTCATACAGGAGAAAAACCATTTGTATGTTCTGAATGTGGGAAATGTTTTAATCAGAAAGGTAATCTTGTTCAACATCAGAGAACTCATACAGGAGAAAAACCATTTGTATGTTCTGAATGTGGAAAATGTTTTAACTATAAAGGTCATCTTGTTCAACATCAGAGAAGTCACAAAGGAGAAAAACCATTTGTATGTTCTGAATGTGACAAATGTTTTAATCGGAAAGGTAATCTTGTTCAACATCAGAGAATTCACACAGGAGAAAAACGATGTTTGCTCTAAATGTGGTGAATGTTTTGCACGCAGAAAAGTTTTGCTTTTTAATATAACAGTCTGAAAAATATGGGGTTTGTTTAAAAAAAATCTTTAAACTGCTATGAAAACATATCACCTTTCTTGTAATTGTGTTAAATATTTAGCTTTTTATTATTACTTAAAAAAAGTAAGGCAAGTGTGGAATTTTTACTGTTTTTTCGTGTTAAAAAAATTACTATTGTTTGAAAATTCTTTTATAGGATTTTTTAATTAATATTTTATAATAAGCATCTAGTGTATTTCCATAAGTTTTGACTTTGAAAATGGGTGTCTGACACACCTTACAGTACATGTGCTGTTTTATTGTTAAGATTACAAGCAATCAATAAAATAAACTAACATGGGCTCTGTGACTAAAACGGCAACAGGATGGTTAAAGTAAAGGTTAAGCGTGGTCCTGCCATCCCTTTCATCAAGGTCACTGCCTTTGTCCAAGAGTTGTTGGGAGCACTGGGATTGCCTGTGAATCTATTTCCCAAAACGATGTAATATGTCATTTTATTGTATTTAAAGGTAGGGGTATCATGTATATTATGCGTTAACACATATGGGGCTGTAGTACCACCTCACTGGACATAGCGGTGCAGATCACTCCCCTTAGCACCAGGTTTCCCAGTAGAATTGTCCTTTTTGGTGGGCAGCGTTATTGTCCTTAAATTGGTACAATTTATTTCGTGTTAAATGGGGAAACCCCTATGCCCTGGATATATGTAGGAGATTATGAGAGTGACTATAAATAAGTCCGTAGTTGTCCACAATATTGAACTTATTGTAGTGAGACAGGAGATAGAGGCTGTTAATGTGATGCTAGCAATAAATCTGCCCGTGCATGAATCAGACACATTGTCCAGGTAGAAGACAAACGGATGGGGAGAGGGGAATCCTGCAGCAGGAGCCGCAAAGTTGAGCCCGAGCTAGCTAGATAAGACAACCCCCATACTGCCACCCGTCATCAAACTAGTCCTGCTGTCCCACGGTCACCGGGAAGAAGTGAAGATAAAGACTCACGTCTGTTTGCCTTGTGCACATATTCCACAGGCATCTGTAGTGATTAAGAGCCTTGGTAGTGCCAGTTACTTTGTAGCTTTTCCACAAGGCATCCCTGAAATGATTGAACACTGTAAGATCAGTTGTAACCCATGGAAGGTGGGCCCCCAGTACTCTTATTCTGCCTAGTGGAGCATGGGTATCACAGAGTTTTAAGAACTCATTGGAAAATGTCGAGTGCAGAATCAGGGTCGGGAATTAAGTCGATTCTGTACAAAGGGCAATGGGTAAGGTCAGCCAGACACTGTTGTTGGTTAAAGTTTCTAAATGTCATGCTGTGCTCACCACAAACAACGAAAGAAAAAGGTGCTCAAAAGCGCTCTAACAAAAACCCAGAGCTTAATAATTAAGTGCAAATAAACGACAGTGCATAAATAACACAATGTAAGTGCATAAATAACACAATGTAAGTGACAATCTATGGTGATCTACTGTATAAGGTGCAAATCAATAAAGGGGCTTAGCAAGCACACTCAACCCTTGGTGGGAGGCCGTTTCAGAAGTCTTACAAGTTCAATTCTTTCCAAAAAGGACCAGAGGAGTGACTCTTGCAGCCAAGAAAATAGAAAACATTACATAGAACAGCAATGTTTAAAGCTGCAGTTCAGTCAATATCCTGCATGTGTGTTTTTTTTAATAAATCAGTTCTGTACTGTGAGAAAATACTTGTAGCATTTTCTTTTTTTAAAAAAAACAACTTTGAAAGACAATTTTTAATGTATTCTAATGTAACGAGCATTTTTGTTTCTATAGCAACCCTTTAGAAAGGCACAACCCCTTCCTTTTCTGTAACAGGCTCTGGCACACCCCTTTGTGAGTCCTGCCCCCACCACAGCCGTGCACGTGCATGAGCACAAATGTATCAGTCATTGCCTGGTCACATGATCTTCCCCCAGAACTGACAAAGCAGCAAAAAAGGAGAGTAGCTCAGAATGAATTAATTAAACCTTATTCCATTGCACGTGTGTAGTTAATGTTAAATATTAACAACTCATTTAAAATCAAATCTGTATATATCCTACTGTAAACAATATGTATATTTAATTTTGTGTGAATGTGTACAATTCAATGTGTATGTTATTAAAATTAATAATGGCTTGTTCTTGTATAGCGCTGCTAGTTTTACATAGCACTTTACAGAGACATTTTGCAGGCACAGGGCCCTGCGGAGCTTAGGTGTGTATGTACGTGTGTGTATGACAGCGGTGCGCAAACGTGGGGGCGCGATCCCCAGGGGGGCGCGAGACTGCCGACGGGGGGCGCGGTGTTTACAGAGGCCCCGCGCGCTTCCCGCAGGCACTTAAATTAAGTGCTGGGGGAGCTGCAGGGCCTCTGTAAACCTAACTTACCATGGCTCCGGCGGCATCCTCCCTGCGTCGCCATGGCAACACGGTGTCAAAATGACGCTGCGAGGTCATGTGACGTCACGTTGCTATGGCAACGTGACGTCATTACGCCGGAGCGCGGGTAAGTTGGGGTTGGGGGCGCGGGAGTGAGGGGACCGCCGGCAGGGGGGCGCGGGGAAAAAAGTTTGCGCCCCCCTGGTGTATGATATAGATCAGGGGGGCGCAAACTTTTTTCCCTGCGCCCCCCTGCAGGCTGTCCCTCACTCCCTGCCCCCCCCCAACCCCAACTTACCCGCGCTCCGTCGTAATGACGTCACGTTGCCATAGCAACGTGACGTCACATGACCTTGCGCGTCATTTTGACGCCGCTTTGCCATGGCGACGCAGGAGAAGCCGCCGAGCCACGGTAAGTTAGGTTTACAGAGGCCCTGCAGCTCCCCCGGCACTTAATTTAAGTGCCTTCGGGAAGCGCGCAAGGCCTCTGTAAACCCCGCGCCCCCCGTCGGCAGTCTCGCGCCCCCCAGTTTGCGCACCGCTGATATAGATATATATGCACACGCATGCATATACATGCACATGTGTACACGCACACATACACATGAGGATACATGCACACACACGCACACATACATGCGCACACGCACACATATACACACACATGAACATGCGCACAAGCACACACAAACATGCTCACACGCACACATACATAGACACGCGCACACACAGTGTGTATGTATATGTGTGTATATATTTATGGTATTGCTTGATCTGAGGTTGAGAGGAAAACTCTTGAAAGCTTGTACCATGACACAAATTCTTGGTCCAAATAAAAAAGGTATCAACAATACTGAAGAACTCATATATTTGTGTGTTTGTGTGTGTGTAATATGTATGTATGTATATATATGTATATCTATATATATATTATACTATATATATATTAATGATATCTTATATATCATCATCTCTATATTATCTACTATTGTATATATTCTATATCATTGTATATTATCTAGGTGTATAATATGTATATTTGTATACGTTATATGTATATCTATCTCGTCTCCTTCTGTCTCTGTCTCTCTTTTCATCTCTCTGTCTTGTGTTCTTCTCTAGTGTTTCTCTTGTCATCTGTATGGTATGTCTGTTATCTCTATACGCGAGTCCCAGCCGGCAGATGCAAGAGGACAGCCAGCCACGGCGGAGGGAGAGGACGGCATCCTGCGGCGAACAGGTACAGCAGCAGGCGGCGGAGGGAGAAGGACGCATCCTGCAGTGAAGCGCGGCAGAGACAGCAGTTGGTGGCGGAGGAGAGAAGGACCATGTGAATGGAGCAGGACGGACAGGAGGGGCGGTAGGGAGGAGTTACGCTGTGGCAGCGGCAACCGCGAAGTCAGAGAATACTTCTGTCAGAGCACTGGGGTGCGCCATACGTGTGTGTATAGATATAGATATAATATATTAATATATATATATATATATATATATATATCTATACACCACACCCCACACGTGTAATATATATAATATATATAATATACATACACACACACACACACACACCACACATCTCTACTAGACAAACACCCAAAAATCTACTCGCCCAGTCCTGCCTTTTAAAAAAAAAATGGAATATTCCTAGTAAGAACTAATAACATTTGTTTTTGACATAACCGTTTATTTATTGTATTACATTTATACTTTACTACAACTAGTTCTTGTTACTGTACATAGTTCCTTACGTGCGTGTGGGTAAGGGAAAATATTGGATGACCTCTGTGACGATCGTGAGGGTTTGGCCCGGGATTAACGGGGTTACCCCCCAATGGCCCCCCTCTAACCTCGCCAGGGAGACAAGGGGTTACTGGGGCTGAGGCCCAGAAATGTGATTTAACCCTTGTTATAACATGAAAATGCTTATTCCCTGTGTAAATGTATTTGTTGCTGGATCAGTGTCTGCATAACACACACACTGGGTCATAGGGGTTAATAAGCTACAGTTTAAGAAATCCACTGTAGGGTGTCTTTCAGGAAATCTGGACTTCAAAAAGGCTTAATTGAGTTGAATGTGAAAACAAAGGGTTTTTTAGTGTACAGTATGTTAATACCTTTTGCAGGAAGCCAGAGTGGGGGGTGGGCATTATACAAAGGCCCCTGATCAGGAGTACTACTGGGCTTAGGTGGACACATAGCACCAGTGAGCAAAAAGTAACTGCCCTAATTGTTTTATGCGGAGGCAGGAACCAAGAAGCTGAGAGTGTTTGTTTCTCACACTTACAATGGAAGCCAAAGCCTGCTTCAAGGTTTATTGATGGGGGGCTACCCCAAGCAGGAACCAGAATGCGTGACCTTATTAAATATAAGAATATTATGAGATGTCCTTGGCTGAACATGCTAAGATTACATATGTATTCGTGGATTTAGCCCATCTTTTGAGTCTAAACACTTTAATCTAACAGCTACTAAGTGCCAGATATTAATATCTCTATAATTTTCATATTACACTGTAATGTTTGGTCTCTCGAGCGCAAGTTGTGACTGATG
>CM071586.1:2288569-2318108 GCA_036426205.1 Ascaphus truei
AGAAGGGGGGCATCATCAAACGCTCCACCCCTTTCTACCCACCCCCCCCCCCCCCTCCAGGGGCAGCACAACACCCCTCCATCTCACGGTGATCGGGACAGAAGGTCGACACATCACCGCTCCAACCTTCTCCCCCCCCCTCCGGGGGCAGCGCAACCCCACTCCATCTCCCGCGCGGGCAGGGAGGCAGCCACGGTGATCGGGGAAGGGGGACACATCAACCGCTCCCTCCCCCCCACGGGGCAGCGCAACCCCACTCAATCTCCAGCGCGGGCAGGGAGGCAGCCACAGGGATCGGGGCAGAAGGGGGACACATCACAGCAGCAGATCGGGAGCGAGCACACGTCACTGGGAGACTCATGAATATTCATGAGCTTCCACTGACTGACAGCAGCAGAAAAAAAAACAGATCTCTTCACTAATTATGTCACCAAATTTCGCCGATCAATACACGGAGAACGGATTGACTGGCAGCTATACAGTTCTTCAGTTAAGTAGAGATTGCCCACATTAAACTATAAAAGTAAAAAAATTAATTTAAAAAAAACACTGAACTGCAGCTTTAAATAAGGAATACAGTGATAGATTAGGGCTCACAAAGGGCTACTCACAGTAAAGCAGCCAAAACTGAGCAGTCATCCAACTTATGGGGTGGATGGTCCCTGTGATAGATGCAGCAACTGCCCCCAGACAATCAGGTACACAGGGGTCGCGATCTCTCTGTGTATATTGTAGATCTCCGCTGTCTTATCCACTTCCGCACCTCTACCAGAGTTCGCGTCACTTCCGGTGCGTCATGGAACTCCGGCGTTGGTTGGTACGTCACTTCCGGCCCGTCTTGTCACTCCGGCGCTGGCTGGTGATGATTCGGTCTCGATCTTTTCCTCAGGGCACTGGCTGACAGGACACTACACGTTTTGTCGTTGACATGACTTCATCAGGTCTCCCCAGTGGGAGAGACGGCTAAATATAGGGATGAGCTGGTATACATATACCTACTGCTCATATGGGAACTGATGCATCAAAAAATGCAGCATGAACAGCCTGTGTATGACAAGCATGATACTCAAAAAGCGTTTCAAAGTCCAGAAAAGTTATAGCAACAGTGTTAGGTAGTATAGTTACATGCTGAGTAATTCAGAGGTCCTGCCTAGCACCCCCACTCCTACGCGTTTCGTCAGAGGACTTAAACTTGGAGTGGTGGGGTGGCTAGGACAAAACACTGTTTAAAAAGGTGTTTTTTCCCGCCAAAGAGGCCAATAGAACAGCTGTGTGTGCTTACTAACATGATTGCGGGTCCGTGCTTCTGCGTGTCAACGTGACACGCATAACAAATCAAATTGGTTCCTGTGTAACGTCATAATGTGTAATGCGCATGCGCGATATCTCGGCGAGCAATGCAACGACCCAACGCAACCCATATACATACAGTTTATCACCCGCACGAGTAACAACATATTACTAACGAGTAGAAAGTAGGCTGAATATGGTACATCGTATGTTCAAAGCCTTTCTCCCTTATGAGGCACAATGATAAAATCTGCGCATGCGCAGTGAATACATGGGTTATACTTTCGCGTGTCGGCGTGACACGCATAACTGATGAATTTGGTTTCTGTATTTCGTCATCGTATGCTGTGCACATGCGCAGTACCACCGGGAACTATTAAACGGCTCAACACATATCGTATTTGTTATTGGTCACCAGCACAGGTAGCAGCATACTGATAGCAACAAATGAAAAGTAAGCCAGATCAAATACATGTCGCATCTAATGCTTATATCCCCCTGTGGACGGACGTTCACAGAGGTACACACTTGGAGTCGTTTATAATGTGAAATTATAATAAGGCTTTATTGTGCCTTTTCCTTTTCATCAGGAAATTCATCCAAACACAGTGGGGGGGGAACAAAGCTTCTATTCACTTGGGAGTATTTCCAGTGAAACACTATGCAATAATTCACATCTCCCTTAATCAAGCAATTCTCCCAACCCCAAACACATAGCATGCAATAAGCAGATATAAGCAGTCTTTTAAGAATGAAAGTCTTATCTGTTCCTTGTGGTATGGAGGGAAAATCTTCACTGTCCCTGCTTCAGCTCCCTTGTCTCCAGGGTTGGTCAGCATACAGGTTTAGAAGTTTTCCCTGTGTCTTGAAAGCCGCTCTGCTATCTTTTTGGCAGAGCTCAAAACAAGTGTGTCTCTAAGTTCAGCTCAAGTGTCAGCTAAAGAGTTCTCACTTCCTGTTTCAAAAGACAGGCTTTCTAAGCCATCTAATTCAGGCAGGTGGTGTTTAGTAATTAACTACAAGAGGTTAACCACCACACTGCTGGATTAAAGACACATTACTGAACAGGGATAAGTCCCCTGTTACACCCCCATTTGGCAAAATGATATATTCTCAATATGTGCAGTAGTTGCATAGGGTAAAAAGCATATATACCACTATGCTCATAGCTGAGAATTACTTCAACTGCAAAAAATATATACCATTAAAGCCAAACTGAGAATTCCCCCATAAGGGCAAATTATGACGTTACATGGTAACTAGTGGAATATATATACATCCCACATACATATGTCACCCACATAAGGCTAGAGACAATACCATCTCAATGCAGTATCAAATTCAAAACAGTTAAATCACACAGGAACAGAGTCAATATCCTTAGAAGATAGCATAATGGCTGGATATATCAGCTGTAATATCCAGAAGTATAATACCCATAGGATTCCATATATTTTTGGAATGAAGAGTCCAGATCACTGATGCACCATCCCAACTCTTGCGTTCTGCTCAAGAATGTCTTCTTTCTACCCCCTTTGTATCTAAAGCCATCTCCCGCCTTAAACCTTTTTCACGGACTGCCCCAAACCTCTGGAATGCCCTTCCCCTCAGTACCCGACTAGCACCCTCTCTATCCACCTTTAAGACCCACCTTAAGACACACTTGCTTAAAGAAGCATATGAATAGCACTGTGGATATTCTGAACACATGATACATAAAGCTTGGCCCCTGCAGACGCACTTACCAGAACTCCTTCCTACTGTCTCTGTACGTTCTCCCTACCTACCAATTAGACTGTAAGCTCCTCGGGGCAGGGTCTCCTCTTCCTTAATGTTACTTTTATGTCTAAAGCACTTATTCCCATGATCTGTTATTTATATTATCTGTTATTTATTTGATTACCATATGTATTACTACTGTGAAGCGCTATGTACATTAATGGTGCTATATAAATAAAGACATACAATACAATACAATATAAGGTGTGAGTCCATAAAGATGTTTCAAATAGAGAGTAATGAGTTTGATAAGAGGATGCTGATCGTATCGTTCTTTTTCAGCCCAATGGTTTTAGGTTGATGGTTCGAAGAAGGCGTGATCCGCTTTCCACTCTTGCCAGCATTTTCTAAATTCTAACATCTAAAGATGGATCAGGGCTCCGCCAAATGTATACCACACAGTACTCGAGCTAGTAAAAACACAAAAGACATGCAATAAATCTTCTTATCAAAGCAGAACTTAAAAGCATGAAAATGTAATGCTTCAAAATTGATGATAAAGTCCAAACAGCATTAACCGTGGACAATAAAGTACGGGAGTCTATAGGAACACTGCGAAGCCTATGTAGTCATTTAGACCCTTGGGAATCATGGAATCTATTTGTGTGATCCATCTAGTCTCCCTACATAAGAGGGCCCTTTCAAGGTCTCCGCCACGAATACCTCGCGTGACCTTTTCAATTGCAAAAGCCCTTAGGAGTGTACTGTCCGCATTATGTTTAGTTAGAAAATGTCTGGCAATGGTGGTGATTTTCTTAAAATTGTCAAGATCTCTCTGTGCATTTTTGACATTTCTAACATGTTCTAAAATCCGAAAGCGGACCTCCCGCGTAGTCATGCCAACATAAGGCAGATCGCAGGGGCATAAAACGCAGTAAATAACTCCTTTGGATTTGCAATTTAGTGAGTTCTTAATGGTATAGTTATGGCTTTTCATACTGTTGGAAAAGGTAAGTGTATTCTCCATAAATGTGCACGCAGAACAATTTAGGCACCTCATAAAACCCTTTCTTGGTGTGATAGATAGAAATGTCTTGCCAACATTTGGGACATAATGACTGTTCACCAAACTGTCCTTTAGGTTTGGTGAACGACGACTCGTCATGATGACTTTTTTTACCCAAAACATGTGCTAGATCTGGGTCTGTCAATAATACGTCCCAATGTTGTTGAAGAACATTACGCAATAGTGGCCACTGTTTATTAAAAGTGCCTACAAAACGAATGACCTTCTGATAAGATGTTAAATGTTTAGATTGTAACAGTGAGGTGCGAGATTTTTTCACGCTATTGCGAAAACCTTTCTCAGTAATGGTTTTGCTGTAGCCCCTCTGGGCAAATCTTTGTTTCATATATATATATATTATGTGAATGATTAAGCCACTGTACAAATGAATGGGTGAAGGGTGGGTATCGGGCCAGGTGGCTTAACCCCTTAATTACTTTTACGGTTATTATCCGATAAGGTGATTATGGGGTTAATTTATATCAGACTGTCATTGCTATGTATTGACTATGTATTTGGTTGGCAACGGAGGAGACGAATTTTGCTGTCGAGGGGGATTCATATTGATGAGGTTAGTAGAACTTTATTTATTTTATTATGATAGTTAATGTGTTTTAATAATGGGCAAATAATGTATTATCCATATCTGGATAATAGTTATTTTGCACATTACTGTACTGTATTTTTTTGGGGGGAGGGGGGGGGGGATTGATTTATTTAATGTATATTACATGTTTATTTTTTTTACATACAGGGTTGTTTCCTCAGGTCTGCGGGAGACCTATGGAGACCACCTGAGGTCTCCTCGGACTTCTCACGGGTAAACGGCTGCCGGGTCCACAGTGGTCACCTGCGGGGAAGAACCCGTAGGGACCATCTGAGGGCCCCCAGACCCCTATGGGAACCACCTGAGGCCCTCCAGACACCTGTGGGTCTGAACCGGGCCCCCCCAGACATCAGCGGGCCTACCGTGGAGACCCCATTGTGGCCCACGGTGACCCACGGAGACCACCTGGTGGACCATGGCGCCTGGCGGGGACCACCTGCAGGCCTCCAGACCCTGTTTGAAACATGGTGCTGGGCTACTGTAGGTCTGTGAGGTGACCCGTCAGGCCCACAGGGACTCCCGTGGGTCTGGGGTATTAACCCAGTATGTAAAATAATAAATCATGTATTTATGGGGGTGGGGCACAACGAGTGGGTTATGTATTTAATAAATATAATAATGTTTATTGTGGTGCTGTGTATTGTTTTTATTGTGGGTACTGGGGGTGGGGGAAGGGGGTATTGGCCCCAAGGGTATGTGGGTAGACCTCCCGGCTGGGTATTGGGTGAGGTGGTTAGGCCTCACTGGGTGGGTAGTGGGGGAGGGTTTTTAGGCCTCCCAAGTGGTGGGTGAGGGTGGGTTAACCCCTTAATGACTGTAGTGGTTAATAACCGCTATGGTGATTAAGGGGTTAGGGGACATTACATTGGCTGTTTTTATTCTTGTTTCTGTTTTTCAGCACCTGAGGGGGCATGGACGGTGATGAAGATGAGGATGGCCTTCATCGTGCCAGCCGGACATGGGTGAGTGCTATATGTATTTATTGTTCTTTATGTATTTTAAATGGGCAAATTCACTATTATCCAGATGTGAGACGAGAGAATGGTAATGTTGTATTTCTATTATTTGAGACTAGCACCTGTCTATATGAACCAGTACATTGAGTGCAAGCTGTGATGTTCGTTTTTATATCTATATATATCTAGATCTATATATATGGTTGTTGTTGAGATATATATAGATATATATATACAGTTGTTGACAAATCACCAAAAAATCTACTCGCCACACAAAAAAATCTACTCGCCACCTAGTACCAAACGTGTGCTGCTTGGGCCAATATTTACTCGCCCGGGGGTTAAATCCACTCGCCCGGGGCGAGCAAATGTATAGGTTTGTCGAACACTGTATATATATATATATCTATATATCTATATATATATATTTATTTATTGTGGGGGTGGTGTGTGTGTGTATTTTTTTTATTGTGGGTAGCGGGGGTGGGCGAAGTGGGTATTAGCCAAAAGCCCTAAACAGCCACCAAAGGCCAAATACCCCCTTCACCCACCCCCGCTACCCACAATAAACCTGGCACGGCTGGTTAACCCCTTCATTACCTTAGCGGTTAGCCGCTAAGGTAATGAAGTGGCCTTTAAATGCATTTTTCCTGCCTCGGATGCATGCCGGGGGCCTCCGGTGCTGGTATTAATGGGTATCAGCTCCGGAGACCCCCGGCATCAATCCGAGCCAGGAAAAGGGCCTGATTTTTTCTATGTATTGCCGCTCAGCACCAGCTTTTTGCCAACTTTTGTTGGCGGAGCGGATTGGAGAAAATGTCTCCATTCTAGAGCGCCAATCAGCGCCGAGATGCTGATCGGCGCTACTAGAATACGGCGGGTTTTAAAACTGGCAAAATATTGATTCCCGCCACCCGCGCGGTGAGTTTTTTTTCGGGGGGAAAAAACGGCGGATTTCCCTCATCTCGCCAGTATTCCGGTGTTTACTGAATTGCTGTAGGCATATTTGCCAAAAAACTGGCGAGATAGGGCTTCTCGCAGGTTTCTGCATAGGCCCCCTAGTCTTTTTACAGCTCCTGGTGCACGTCCCAAAGTTTATTTTTGCCACCATTAGGCTTTTCTAAATGCGGACATTGTGTGAGGAATCGGGGAACGCGTCCCTTGCAGCGCGTTCCCTCCTCGCTTACCTATAGTACTGCAGCGGCAGCTGCCGAAGATCCGCCCCCCGCTGATGCGCGCATCCCCGCTCCTGTTACAGAGCACGTGCGCACCCGCTCCTTCGATGTACGGTCACGGAGCATAGCTCCCAGCCCCCTCAGACGCGCTGCACCTCTGCTGTGCGCTGTACATGCGCATGACGGCGCGCAACGAGCCCCAGCTGCGTGGCAAGTCTAGCTATGAGCCCTTGCCTCCTGCAGCCTATCTTTGGCATCTGCGGAGGCCCCGCCCCCTCTCCTACCGGTTCCTGTCTCCTATAAAGGACTGCCTCTTCCTGTCATACCTTGCTGAGCATAACGAGGTGTAGCCTTGTGTGTGCCTTGTCCTGTCTATTTTCTTGCAGTTAACCCTTTGTGTACCGAACCGGCTTGTTGTGGATTCTCTCTGGCTCTTGACCCCTGGCTTACGGATAACGACTACGAGTACCTCTCCAATCCCAGACCACAGCCTTACGGACTTCAACTACGTGTACCTCTCCAACCCACGGACCCCGGCAAGTATTGGATTAACCCTTTCCACATACCCAGACCCAGCAATGCTACAAACCACCTTCTGGGCTCGCCCCCGCTACTGTGGGTTTGTGGCATCTCTTTCCCACCTCAGTGTCGGGGTCAGGTCTTGTTTGTGGGCTCACGCAAGCGTTACACATTGTTCTGTATGCAAATACGCCAGATCTATTAAAATGGTTCAGTATGCAGTAACTGACCATACATATAGATTAACATCTTTTATTACATGTAGTACTATCTATGCAATATACAAACTCAATTGTACATTGGTCGGACTATTCGTCCACAAAATCAGAATCTTGGATCATCTGATGTCCAGTAACAGGGACCTCAGTTTGCCAGTCGCGCGACATTTTTCCAGTTGCCCACAAGGTGATCCCAGAAAATTCTCCTTTAGTGCCACTGAACATATTCGACCTCATCATATCCTCATCATATCCGGTACACGGAGTATACTGCAGGAGCTGCCGCTTCCAGTCTACATCTGACGGTTACTCCAAGGAACTGCTGGTATCCTGTGCATTGGCTGGCGATTGAGTATTACTCATAAATGCTTTAATTCCTGTTATGTTTCTGAGTGTGCATTTTTACAGATGAGCATACAGTTGTATTTGCATATTTGCTTTCCTGTGGAGGGTTTTTGTCACTTTTTTTACTCACCATAACTTAACTCAGTATTATGGTATAGCCTATCCCATAGCCTCTCATGCATACCCAGTTAAAATCAACCCCACACTGATGAGACCCATCAAGGTCGAAACAGCTGTCTGTGGGTGGTTTTCTGGGTATGCACCTTAACCCTGGCTGTGCTCAAAGCTGTGACCATGCAGCAAGCTTAAGCCTATAGGGAACCATGTTAAAAATGGTTTTTGAGGCAAAAAGTGACACTGTGTGCTCATTTGCATGTCATTTCCCAGAATCCCTGGCTGCAGTGGAAGTGCTGTATGCTGGGTGATAATGGGGAAAGGCGGGGTTGCAGACCTGCCTAAGACATGCAGATGAGCATACAGTTGTATTTGCATATATATATATATATATATGTGTGTGTGTTCTGTAAAGAGAAAAAGATGCGCAATCTCCATAGGGTGACTGTATCAAAATATATTAATAGGAAATAAAACAGTTGACAGGAAGTTCACTCACACGCGGGGCATTACACGTGGGTCATATGTTTACATACACTGCAAGGACCACATTTAAAAGAACCTTTGGTGGTAAATGTAGTGCTGTTTCTGTTGGGAACTGTAATGTCACTTGGGGAAATGTAAGAACCAACAGTTCTCGCCCTACGATAAACAAATTTGGGGCCAGATGTAATATATTTATTCAAGATTGGATCCATAGATAAAACATTCCAATGTTTGGAGACAATAGATTTTATCGTCTAGGCGCTCCGCGCATGCGCAGTGAGCACGTACGGCCGTCATGACGTCACTGTGCGGCTCTTTTTGGCGCGAATGGATCTCAGGTAAGGGGGGTATATAATAGGATGTTTTAACAGTGTATGTTATCCTTGATAAAGAACGCACCAGCGTTCGAAACGCGTTGGATTTTTAGGTCTATGACTTAATAAAGTTTATATTTTTTTGGAATTGGGTCCTCTCCTCTCTTTGCTCCTGTTGGATCATGCGCTCCTTTCCACTTCCTGTTATCTACCACCACCGGAAGCTGCACATCCTGCCAGCCCCATACCAAGGAATTGTGAGTACTGTATTGCTACAGGGTTACTTCCAATGAGACTGATCGTGGTGGGTTAATCCTGCCCATTACCTGTCTTCAGGAGGCATATTAACCCAATATTGTTAGCTACTATTTTTACTCATTATTATTGCTTCTGTATTATCCTTGGATATTGGCTTTGGCTATTATTGGTTATTAAACCTAGCATTTGATCGCTTCTCCATCTCTATCTATTTGTGTTACAGTAATCACTCTGCAGCACAGGAAGGATGAGGATAGGGGGACGGGATCCATTATATTTCTAACTGTAACACATTATTGGTACAGCTTTCAGAACAACAGACAGTCTGCTGTTTGGAACACAGCAACAGATCTGTTTGTGATACTTTGTTGCCGAAGGGCAGAGCTCAAAATGGTGTGTGTGAGAGCCTCTTTGAAAAGAGGAAGTGGATATGACTTAATAAATGTGGCTGTGGCAACAAAAGGATGATCACTACATTAAAAGAAATCATTAGAAATGGCATTAGGAGTTAAAAAAAAAAAAACAACTACAGACAGTATTCTCTAATATTACAGAATGTATTTATTTAGGAGGAAAAAAAACCATAGTATTTTTCACACAAGACTGTGAAGGTGAAATAAGGATACCTGGCGCTTAAAGAGTCACTGTGTCCATAAGAAACAATCCAATCTTTAAAGAGTGTCTCAAAGTCCAAAACTTGAAGTGAATGGCTGTAGTGTTTCTTTACTGCTGCTGCTCTTCAATACACCTGAAATTGATAGAAGGATACACCATTGCGCAGTACTACTGATGTTTGATGTTAACCGCCTTAATATCAACTTCCCACGTGTGGACTGAATACACTTACAGGAGTGTCTTTTTCAGGGTGACAGTGGAGACAATCTGTGCTTATTTCCCTTTTTGTTCTTATGTACCACGATCCCGGGTACTTCCTTATCTCTTGGGATTCGTGTTCCCAGATCACCCGAACTCACAAGCCCACAGACAAGGAGAGTGAAAAAATTGCAAAAAAAGGGGGTCACAAATTTATTTAAAAAAGGCTTAAACAAGCCTGACAAAAACCGGCTGGATTAGCCTGCACTAAAAACCAGTGAATGATTTACTCACATGTACTCACATGAATACATGCGTTTCAAAACGTCATGAGGATGCCGTCCGCAGCTGTATGTGCCTCCTGTGTGCTCCGGATAGGAAGGGCTCTCTCACAGCATATCTTTCCGGTTAGTGTTAATTAGAGTCTCTCCCCCACTCGGCTGCGTTCCGGTTTGTAGCCAAGGGTTCTGGCAGACTCCTCACCTCTCAAGCACAGAGACTGCACTGCACTGCTCTCACGGGATCCTAACTCCTCCCACCCTAACGCGTTTCGTGATGTAGGCACGCCACTTTCTCAAAAGATTCCTTGATTCCTCGACACGTGGAGGTGGGTTCTCGCAAGGCCGCCGACACGTGGGGTGGGGGCCCGGTAAAGCTGTCTGTGGCCCTAGATGGAGGTAGAGAAGGAGAGAAGTCAGAGAGAGGAAGGGGGGAAATGTAGAAATCAGAGAGAGAGATTTATTATAATGTCAGTATTACACAGTAAATAAACCACCTCCTGCCTTGGGGAGGGAGAGGTTAAACCTCTGATTGTCTGATCTCTGGTGTTATGGGGTTTCACTCTAAGGATTCTGGGAGTTATGATCCCCTGCTTAGTTACAGCTTTGAATAGGAAGCAGGACTGCAGCATACAACAGCCAATGGGGAGAAGGAAAGGGATCACATGGCATACAGCAGCCAATGAATGTAGTCATCCTGAGCCTCTACTGATTGGTGGCTACTTTTCAAGTGATTATTTCCCTTCTGAAGGAAACCTTTTCCTTGCCTAGGCTTCTGTGACTGGATACACACATCTGCACCCTGCAGCAGACTCCCTGGGAAGCTTTGTATTATGTGTATTATTTATAAACATATCATATTCTGGATCCTCTATCTATAGGTATCACAAAGAGTCCCTGTGACGATAGCTTCCACAGGCTTATTAATATTACACAAAAATAACTGGGTTTGAACTGAACGAGGCTTAAGATATAATAAAGTGATTTTATTCCGTGGATAGGTGAACACACGAGATAATACAGTAACAAACAAAGAAGTACACTTTACATTGGGTTGGGGGAATGAAAAGTATGATGTAGCATTTCTCTCAGCAATCAGATAATCATTCAGGTGATATCAGGTAACCATATCAGCAAAACGAGACAAAGGATAGGGGTGGAAGCTGTTTATAAACCTTTTGTCCCTCTACCTTAAACTTAAGTATGCTGTTGGGTTTCAATTAACCTCCAGCCAATCTTAACATGGGGAACACATTTCAACATCAACCATGCCCCCTGTAGCATGCAGGAGCAGCTAGAATCTGGGTCTCATTTCTGTAGCCCCACATATGCAAATGGAATGCCAGCCGGTCTACCCATTTGGAGTTCTGGCAGGAAAACCTTTGTTGGAAGGTGTTAAATGGAACACTAAAAACTGCTCTGGTCTGAGCCTTCTCCGCCCACAGGTAAACAGTGGGGGTGACAAAACCCTTTGAACAATACTTAAGTCCTAGACATTGGGTCGCCTCTAGGGCCATCTGCTATCCTGGTATGCAAAGGAATTTCCTCTGGGTCCCTTCCATACCTTGGGACACAGTATTAAACATAAAACATAAACGTATTAAAATATCCGGTTCCGTTGGGTCTAGCAGGTCCAAACTTCCCAGTTCTCATTGCCAGAACTGGGACACCATATGGTCCAAAAAGCGACTTGCTACGACCTTCGGAGCCGGAGATACACAAATGCACAGTAAATCATTTTTCATTTTAATACAGAAATCTCCGCTAAAAGAAATCTCAGCTTTTCACTAAATCCCCATTGAAAACAACGGGCTTCACGCCGTAGACTCTCAATGGCAAACCGCCGCCGTTGGCGGCTATGGGAATCCCCGCCATAGACTTTCAACGGGGCGATGCCGCCGTTGAAGTCAATGGGAGTTTTCCGCCGTAGCCGGTCAATGGGGTTTGGCCGCCATTGAAGTCTATGGGAAAAATCCCGAACTTTCAAGGGGGTCCATACTCCGTCGGGTTGGTCCAAGCGGGTCAAGGATGGTTCTGTAGCGATGCCGGAGCAGTGGCTACAGATACCCCAAACCCTGATCCGCTGGGCCCTCCGGAACCGGAGCTATGGAATACCAAAATACAACATTTCACACTTAGTCATTTTTCGGAGCCGTTTCTGCCGCCGCCGGCAAAGCCTATGGCGCGACCCGCTCTATCTGGTTCGACCCTTTTCGGGGTCTAGGATTCAGGGACCCGGTTGTGGTCGAGTGGGGGGTAGCCTAGGAACTAGGGGCAAAAAGAATTTTATTTCTAGGTGCCCTAGAACTGTTTATTCCCACACCAATTGACGTTGAACTTGACTCAAGTGATTTTAACTCTTTTAAAGGACATTGTATCCGCTTTGCGGTTTGCGGTCTGGATGGCAGCCAACTCGTTCTTCGAAAGGGTACCTCGAGGAATCTCCATTGAAGTCAATGGGCCCATTGACTTTCAATGGGAAACCGCCGCTCTCCCTCTCGGACGCCACCTGCTGGTCTTTACAGGAAACAGGACTAAAACAGCACAATTCTCCATTGGAATGTATTGAGCCCTAATGGCGGCCAATGAGGACCTGCAAAATGGTGCCTGAAAAGGCGGGAAAACTACACAAAGAGCTATAATCATTAAAGAATTATTAACCCTTGTGCTCCCGGATGGATTCTAGTGTGTGTGTGATGCAGACACTGATTAAACCAGACATTACAATTGAACAGGGGAACAGGGGAAAATACATTTACATGTTATGATAAGGGTTAAATCACAGTTCTGGGCCTCAGCCCAGTTAACCCCTTGTCTCCCTGGTGAGGTCAGGGGATGGCCAAATGGGGTGCAACCCCTTTAATACCGGGCCACCCCCTTTCTCCCTCTACACCTCCCCTTCTTAATGCGTGTCCTGTGGCCCACTGGCCCTAAAGGGGAGTGGGGCACTGCTGGCACCATTAATGAATTCAGTCTCAGAGGGATAGTCCTGGCGTGAAAGTCCATCAGCATTGCTGTTTTCACTGCCCTTTTTGTGCTGAATGGTAAATTCAAATTCTTGCAAAGCCAGGCTCCATCTCAGCAGTTTGGCATTTTCCCCTGATACCCTCTGCAGCCAACTCAGGGGATTGTGGTCTGTGATGACCGTGAAAGCCCGCCCATAGACATAGGGCTGGAGCTTTTTGAGTGCCCACACAATGGCCAAGCACTCCTTCTCAATGGTGGCATATGCCACTTCCCTGGGGAGCAGTTTGCGACTTAGATACACCACAGGGTGCTCTTTGCCGTCATCCCCCACCTGGCTCAATACAGCCCCCACACCAAAATCTGAGGCATCAGTCTGAATAAGAAAATGCTTGGTATAGTCTGGGGCAGCCAGGATGGGGGCCTCAGCAAGCGCAGCTTTCAGTGCCTGGAAAGCAGTTTCACAGGCAGGAGTCCAGGTAATAAGCACAGGCAGTTGCTTCTTGGTCAGATCAGTCAGGGGTTTGGCCAGGGCGCTGTACTGTGGGACAAATTTCCTGTACTACCCTACGGTGCCCAAAAATGACATGACCTGTTTCTTGGTTTTTGGAACAGGCCACTCAACTATGGCTTCTACCTTGGCTGGCTCTGGTTTGAGATGCCCTCCACCCACCCTGTGCCCTAAGTACAGGACTTCTGCCATCCCTACCATACACTTAGTGGGTTTTAAGGTAAGCCCAGCCTCCCTGATCCTATCCAGCACTGCAGCTACATGTCCTATGTGGGATTCCCAGGAATTACTAAAGACAGCAATGTCATCTAAGTAAGCCCTGGCATAGCTCTGCATCCCTTCCAGTAACCAATTGACCAGGCGTTGGAAGGTAGCCGGGGCCTTCTTCATCCCAAATGGCATCACCAAAAACTCATAGAGGCCACTTGGAGTGATGAATGCAGACTTCTCCCTAGCCTCCAGGGTCAGGGGGATTTGCCAGTAACCTTTACTCAAATCCATGGTGGTCAGATACTTTGCCCCCGCGAGTTCATCTAGTAACTCATCCATGCGGGGCATGGGGTAGGCATCTGACACCGTCCCAGCGTTGAGCAACCGGTAGTCCACACAAAACCTGGTGGTTTTGTCCTTCTTAGGCACTAGGACTACTGGACTTGCCCAAGGGCTCTGGGACGGAGTAATTACCCCTAGGGTCAGCATCTCCTCAATCTCTCTCTCCATACTTGTCTTGACCTCTGCTGACACTCTATAAGCATGCTTATGCAGAGGCTGCAGGTCCCCTGTGTGTACTGGGTGTTTGGTGAGATGTGTGGTCCCTGGCATGTCAGTGAAGAGGGCGCTGAACTGAGCTAGCATGTCCCTGGCTTCTACCTTCTGCCTAGCACTCAACTGTGCCCCTATCTCTACCTGCTCAACAGTGTTTTCCTGCTTTGTCTCCCCTAGGAGATCAGGCAGAGCATTGCTCGCCGGATCCTCCAGCAGTGGGCTACAAATGGCCATTACTGCTCCCATACTCGGTGCTCTGTATTCCTTTACCATATTAATGTGATATGTCTTGTGCCTCTCAGGCGCTACCTGTACAACATAGTTGCAATCATTCACCTTTCGGATAACTGGGTACGGTCTCGACCAGGCAGCCATCAGCTTGTTCTCCCGAGTGGGTTTGAGAACAAGCACCTGCTGTCCTGGGATGAATTCTCTGCTACGGGCCTGCTGGTCATACCATTGCTTCTGCTTGGTCTGAGCAGCCCTGAGGTGGTCCTGGGCCACCCCCATGAGTATCTCTAACCGGTCTCTGAGACCTACTACATACTGGATCACTGAAGCATCAGTAGCAGTAGTCTCCCCTTCCCATCCCTCACGGAAGAGGTCCAGAGGTCCACGTACCCTGCGGCCATATAGTAGCTCGAAGGGGAAGAAGCCTGTAGATTCTTGCGGTACCTCTCGGTATGCAAACAGCAAGTGCTGCAGGTGAATCTCCCAGTCTTTCCCCTCCGCCTCTAGAAAGGTCTGAAGCATCTGCTTCAGGGTACCATTAAACCTCTCACATAATCCATTTGTTTGGGGATGGTAAGGGGTAGTGCGCCGGTGCTGTACACCGCAAGCATCCCAGAGACAATGTAACAGTTCACTCATGAACTGCGACCCCTGATCGGTTAGGATCTCACTAGGGAAACCTACCCTAGCAAAAATGTTCAGCAAAGCTACTGCCACTGTCTTGGCACTTATGGTGCCCAGCGCTACCGCCTCAGGGTACCGGGTGGCAAAATCCACCACCGTGAGAATGTAGCGCTTCCCTGACCTGCTAGGAATCATGAGGGGTCCTATCAGGTCCATCGCTACCTTCTGGAAGGGTTCCCCTATTATCGGTAGGGGTTTCAGGGGTGCCTTCACACGGTCACCCGCCTTACCCACTCGCTGGCAGGCATCACAAGAGCGGCAGAAATTGCTCGCATCCCGGGATGCCCCCGGCCAGTAGTAACGCTGCAATAACCGGGCTTGCGTCCTGGTGACCCCCTGATGGCCCGCTAACGGAATAGAGTGAGCTACCCGTAACAGTTGCTGTCGGTACCCCTGGGGTACCACTAGCTGTCGCTTACCGGTCAATCCCTTCTCTATCCCCGGGTTCCCTTCTTCTCTGTATAGGAGTCCCTTATGCCATAGGCAGCGCTCAGTGCCCTCCCCTGCCTGAGATTCGGACGCCCGAAGTCTCACGCCGGCCAGGGTAGGGTCTGTCTTCACTGCCTCCCTAAACTGGGCTCCTAAATCTGGCCACCCCCCAGTCATGTCATTGTCAGGGGAAGGGGACAAGGTAAGGGGAAACAGTAAGTCAGCCTGTGGTTGCAACTGATCCTGGCTTACCTCCCCGGGCTCCTCTGTGCCCTCCGCTAACGTTGGTCCCAAAGGCTGGGGGACTGGAGCGGCGGCCGCCGGCATTGCCGCGGTCTGGCTCCGGGTAACCGCCGCCACTGCAGCGGGCTGGGGCACACGGTCGTAGGTGCAGGTCATCGGTCCCAGGTCGTTGCCCAAAAGAATTTCAGCATCCAAACCTGGTAAAACCCCCACCTCCCGCACACCCTTGCCCACCCCCCAATCCAAAAAGATTCGGGCCACCTGCAGGAAACGTGGCTCTCCGTCAGTCACAGTGATCTGCATCCCAGGGCCTGGGAGCAATTTTTCTGGCCGGACCATATCAGGTCGGACCAGGGTCACTGCAGCTCCTGAATCAAGCAAGCCAACTGCTTGCCGGTCACCGACTGTGACCGGGGTGAGATGCTTGCTCCTGCCGTCCGTCTGCTGCAGGTCTGCGCTGAGATGTCCTCCGCTCCTGGCTGTAGGCACCGAAGAAACCGGGGTAGGGGTGACATGGGACGTCTCGCTGGGAGTTGTTTCCATGACCGGTCCTGGTTCTTTGGTGGAAGCCACCCGCACGTGGGCTACCGGCTTCGCAGCTGGGGTGCGTTGCCCTCGATAGGGTCCATTGGAACGCAGGGGTTCCGGGCAATCTGGTCTGAGGTGACCAGTGCTGTTGCAATTGTAGCACCGGCGCTCATGCCGGAGCTCTCCCGCCTTCTGTGACCCGCTGCCCGCAGGCGGCTTTTGGGTCCACTGGGGGG
The DNA here is from genome assembly GCA_036426205.1 of Ascaphus truei. NCBI lineage: Eukaryota > Metazoa > Chordata > Amphibia > Anura > Ascaphidae > Ascaphus > Ascaphus truei. The sequence continues at coordinate 2,305,319 of CM071586.1, forward strand.
TACTCACAGCTTTCTTGGCCGGCACCGGTGGGGTTACCGCTTTGGCTGGTACCTTGGCGGTCATCTGGGACCGGCTGACCACATAGTCATCGGCCATCCTCGCCGCCTCGGTGTAGGTCTTGGGCTTTTTATCATACACAAAAGCCCTCATCGCCGGCGGGCACTGCTGCATGAGCTGCTCCTGTAAGATGAGGTCCAGCAGGCGTTGGTAAGTCCTGGCCTCAGAGCCCTCCACCCAGTGTAACCCGTACAAAGCCATGCGGGTCACATAAGGGACATAGGTCTCCTGAGGGTGCCTCTCCTCCAGCCGGAACTTACCCTGGTAAGCTTCAGGGGTAAAACCATGCTGAAACAGCAAAAGTTCTTTCAGGTGGTCATAGTCATCAGCGAACTCATCTGTAAGGGCCATCAAAGTCTGTTTAGCCAAGCCGGAGAGTAGCGGGTCCAGGCGTGCAACCCTATGCTGGGGAAGCACCCCGTACCGCCGGCACTGCGTTTCAAAGTTCCTTAAAAACATGTCAATCCGATCAGTGCCCTCCACATACTTGTTGAGACTGTGCTTGTCCAGTTGGAGTCCATCTTTGGGGGGTAGGACCGGGGGGCAATAAGCGGGTCTGTTTACTGCCATAGAGATAAACTTTAGCCACTCCTCCGCTGTCCCTCGGTCTCCCCACGTTGTAATCAGTGCCAACATCTCAGGGGTAAACGGGCTGGTAGCCGCAGCCATCAGCACCCCTCCTGTCACACTTGTCCTGCGGGGTACACTTGGTCCCTCCCCGGGATCCTGCCGGCCCGGCACTGGGTTCAGTCCTTGATCTCCGGACGGTGGTATAAGGGCAAGCTGAGCTGTCTCCAGCACCTCTGGATGCTCGGCTTCATAGGCTGTGATTGCGGCAACCATGTCCTCAACCTCCTGGTCTGCATATTCCAGTCCATAGGCATGGCACTTTTCTCTTAGCTGAGTTCTAGTTCTCAGGTAATAGATGCTCTCCTCGTCACTCATGGTTCTGGGTCGCAGCAGTGAGGTGGTGTGACAACTTGCGTTACTTATTGCACTACTGTGTGTTCAATATCTTTAGTCCCAGGAACTTGCAATTACCATCAAGTTCCCACTGGATCACAGTACCCCGCAGAATACTGTAATCCAGGTCCAGTTCAATCCCACCGCTGCCACCAGTTTTATTAATACGCCTGTGACGATAGCTTCCACAGGCTTATTAATATTACACAAAAATAACTGGGTTTGAACTGAACGAGGCTTAAGATATAATAAAGTGATTTTATTCCTTAGGATAGGTGAACACACGAGATAATACAGTAACAAACAAGAAGTACACTTACATTGGGGTTGGGGAATGAGAAGTATGATGTAGCATTTCTCTCAGCAATCAGGTAATCATTCAGGTGATATCAGGTAACCATATCAGCAAACGAAGACAAAGGATAGAGGGTGGACAGCTAGTTTATAAACCTTTTGTCCCTCTGTCTGTAACATTAAGTACCTGTGATTGGTTTTCAATTACCTCCAGCTAATCTTTAACATGGGAACACATTTCAACACATGCCCCCCTGCTAGCTGGCACAGGCGCAGTAGAACTCTGGGGTCTCATTTCTGTAGCCCCACATATGCAAATGGAATGCCAGCCGGTCTACCCATTTGGAGTTCTGGCAGGAAAACCTTTGTTGGAAGGTGTTAAATGGAACACTAAAAACTGCTCTGGTCTGAGCCTTCTCCGCCCACAGGTAAACAGTGGGGGTGACAAAACCCTTTGAACAATACTTAAGTCCTAGACATTGGGTCGCCTCTAGGGCCATCTGCTATCCTGGTATGCAAAGGAATTTCCTCTGGGTCCCTTCCATACCTTGGGACACAGTATTAAACATAAAACATAAACGTATTAAAATATCCGGTTCCGTTGGGTCTAGCAGGTCCAAACTTCCCAGTTCTCATTGCCAGAACTGGGACACCATATGGTCCAAAAAGCGACTTGCTACGACCTTCGGAGCCGGAGATACACAAATGCACAGTAAATCATTTTTCATTTTAATACAGAAATCTCCGCTAAAAGAAATCTCAGCTTTTCACTAAATCCCCATTGAAAACAACGGGCTTCACGCCGTAGACTCTCAATGGCAAACCGCCGCCGTTGGCGGCTATGGGAATCCCCGCCATAGACTTTCAACGGGGCGATGCCGCCGTTGAAGTCAATGGGAGTTTTCCGCCGTAGCCGGTCAATGGGGTTTGGCCGCCATTGAAGTCTATGGGAAAAATCCCGAACTTTCAAGGGGGTCCATACTCCGTCGGGTTGGTCCAAGCGGGTCAAGGATGGTTCTGTAGCGATGCCGGAGCAGTGGCTACAGATACCCCAAACCCTGATCCGCTGGGCCCTCCGGAACCGGAGCTATGGAATACCAAAATACAACATTTCACACTTAGTCATTTTTCGGAGCCGTTTCTGCCGCCGCCGGCAAAGCCTATGGCGCGACCCGCTCTATCTGGTTCGACTCTTTTCGGGGTCTAGGATTCAGGGACCCGGTTGTGGTCGAGTGGGGGGTAGCCTAGGAACTAGGGGCAAAAAGAATTTTATTTCTAGGTGCCCTAGAACTGTTTATTCCCACACCAATTGACGTTGAACTTGACTCAAGTGATTTTAACTCTTTTAAAGGACATTGTATCCGCTTTGCGGTTTGCGGTCTGGACGGCAGCCAACTCGTTCTTCGAAAGGGTACCTCGAGGAATCTCCGTTGAAGTCAATGGGCCCATTGACTTTCAATGGGAAACCGCCGCTCTCCCTCTCGGACGCCACCTGCTGGTCTTTACAGGAAACAGGACTAAAACAACACAATTCTCCATTGGAATGCATAGAGCCCTAATGGCGGCCAATGGGGACCTGCAAAATGGTGCCTGAAAAGGCGGGAAAACTACACAAAGAGCTATAATCATTAAAGAATTATTAACCCTTGTGCTCCCGGATGGTTTCTAGTGTGTGTGATGCCGACACTGATTAAACCAGACATTACAATTGAACAGGGGAACAGGGGAAAATACATTTACATGTTATGACAAGGGTTAAATCACAGTTCTGGGCCTCAGCCCAGTTAACCCCTTGTCTCCCTGGTGAGGTCAGGGGATGGCCAAATGGGGTGCAACCCCTTTAATACCGGGCCACCCCCTTTCTCCCTCTACAGTCCTTCCCTACCCTATGTATTTCCCCTCTTTTGTTCATATATTATCTATATACTTAAGTGAACAAAGATATAAATATAGTTATGAAAATAGGTTGCTTGATATACAGCAGAATTAAACTGGTAAATAGATTTATATGTGTAGCAACTATAAAAATATTTACTGCTTGTCTTAAAAAGAAAAAGCCTGTAGTGGGTCTTTTAACAACTGTGGCATTAACAATACTAAACCTGTAAATATAAGAAAAATCCTGAGCAGGAGATTTGCTTTTAAAATAGACAAATGATTTTGCATAGGACTCCATACTAATTTCGTGGCAAGCACACAGCCAGCTTTAACTTTTAAAGACACTCTGACTTAAAAAAAATAATAATTTTCAAAGCGCTTTTTATCTGGGCAAACAGCCAGTTTGTTCCAGGCATTTCGCAGAAACCTTGAGAAGTACGGATAGCAAATAACGGGTTTCGTTGTCTTATACATATTAACTGCTGGATTAATCCCTCGTGCAGGGGATTGGAACATTAGTTTAATGTTAAATATGAAGCTTTCTACGCTGTCCTAAAACTGCATTTTGTATGGCCTTTCAAAAATTAAATAACGGGAATATTTCAAATGACTTATAAACACAAAATCTAAGCCAACAAGAGCATGCAACATTCTTCCACTCATTCCTCTGATTGCCTTCTGAAAGAAATCTCATACTCTTGAAAACTTCCTTCACTACAAATTTATGCTATCCTGTTTCAACTCTGCCCTCTCTTAAACTAAACAAAATCTCTTCAAAAATGCAACAGTTATACCATGACTCAAAAACAGCAAGCTTGACCCTACCTATCTTGTATGGCTTCTACACTGCTTATTTAACGGAGACAATTCTCACTCGAATAACTGATGATCTCCATGCGTGTAAAGACAGATGTCATTACACTCTGCTCATATTACTCAACCTCTCTGCAGCATTTGCCACCACGGATACCCTCCTTTGAAGCGCTATGCACATTAATGGCGTTATATACATATATAATACAATATATAATTCAAACAGTGCTTGTGAGCTTTAACCAGCATTTTTAAATAAAAACATTCCCAAACATATCTTAATCCTGTAGAAATAAAATTGAAATTTGTTATCTTACTGGTTACACACAATACAGGACACAACACAAAAAACGTCTCTCATACACAGCCAGCCAACTTCACAGAAATAACAAATAGATGAGAAAACAGTTCTACATCACCTTATTCTCATAAATAAACTGCTTAAGCACAGAGCTAGTTAATGCTGCACATTCTTGAAACTGTAAGGGAGAGGCTGTGCCCCTCCTTTCGTTAAGATAGAAATACCGCAAACGAAAGGAATGTGTCCAGTTTAAAAAGTATTCGCCTGGCCAGGACGAAGAAACCATTCAAACTATAACCAGGGACAGAGTTGAATATACTATCTTTTCCGTTGTGATGTATTTCTTTCTATAATTTGTGTACACCGTTTAAAAACCTTTTAAAATTTAGATTATCATGAGCAACTAAAATTTATATATTTTTAAATTATCTGCAAATTCATGGATGTCGACCTATACACATATGATAATCACCATGACCCACAGTATCTTTCACACAAGAAATCATTCAGGAAAAAATTCATCAGGGTTTCAAACAAACTCTTTACATAAGGTAGCGTGTTTTTTTTTTTTTTTACAGGGACTTGCACTCTGAGCCCCCACGGGCGAAGCAGCAGTTCCCTGCTTCTGACTTTGATATTGGCACTCTCTCTGCCAATGACCAAAATAACCACAGTTAAAACAGGCACCATTATTCGGAGCTATTCTTCCTGATTGATTTCTGGGACCAGCATAGGATCTCCGTCTATTCTGCCCTCTGCCTTGTTTTCTACCTCGGTGTTGTCCATTATCAAAATATATTGCCTTATTCTCTTGCCGAGAACATCCTGCTGCATAATCTACAAACGGGTCACAATAAATCAATGATCTTCCCACAACTTGTCAAGAAGCCTCAATACACATGTATGCAGATGACACAATCCTATATGCACACAGCCATAGCCTCTCTGACCTTCAACACATACTTCAGTCTGACTTTTTGACACTCGAAAAATGGATTTCCCAAAACAAACTGTTTTTAAACACTGACAAGACTGTAACAATGGTATTTGGGACCAAGGCTACATTTTTAAAGCTTCCAGCGACTGAGCTCCAGATTAGAACCAACACTAACACCACCCTAACCCCTGTCACTAGTTTTAAATACCTGGGCATATGGTTTGACTCCCACTTAACATTCGGGATGCACATTGATACCCTGACAACCAAGACCTATGCTAAACTAGGGGTACTTTACAGGAACAAACCGTCCCCAAGTCTCCTGGTCAGAAAGCGTATCGCACAGCAGATGCTAATGCCAATTATTGACTATGGAGACATAGTATATGGTTCGGCACCTCAAACCCACCTCAGCAAACTTGACACCCTCTACAATTCAATTTGTCGTTTTGTTCTCCAATGCAACTATAACACACATCACTGCAAAATGCTCAAAGAACTAGATTGGTCATCACTCGAGTCTAGGCGCAAAGTTCACCTTTCCTGTCTTGCCTTCAAATTCTTTATGGGCAAGCTACCCAGCTACCTGAACAAGCTCCTCACCCCTACCACATGCAGCTCCTATCATCTGAGATCAGACTCCAAAAGACTGTTCATGGTCCCAAGGCTCAACAAAGTATCCAGACGTTCCTCCTTCTCTTACCGTGCACCCCAAAACTGGAATAACCTACCAGAGACTCTCACATCCACCACCAGTATAAGTTCTTTCAAATCTAAGGCTGTCACGCATTTTAATCTGGTCTGTAACTGTTTCATACGCCCATAATATAATCTTTAACTGTGCATGCAATGTCTTGTATATAATGTATAACCTGCTCATTTATGTAACTGTATTTGTAACCATGTATTATTTGTCTTAACTCTGTGCACAGGACGTACTTGAAAACGAGAGGTAACTCTCAATGTATTACTTCCTGGTAAAATATTTTATAAATAAATAATAATCACCAGCCGTCTGAGCAACAAATTCCTCAGGAGTCTGACTAGGTTTACACTCGCATTTAAAGACTTGTACATTCCTAGGCTTCATTCCAAAGTCCTTCTTACTCATGTAAGCACCCATTAGTAGCTTATAGAAAAACAGCTAATTTATGACAAATAATTGCAGATAAGTACAATGGTCGTTCACCTAGAGCAGAGACAACAGTCCAGTCGTGAACAAATTTTGTCTGGCCTCTAACCAACAAAATTTTGTCAAGGGCCTCTAACCCAATCCAGTCACAATTTAGGTTTTAAATTCCCAGAGGGGGTGAGGCAACATATATATAAAAATTACATATATACTCACCACCTCTGTGAATTCCCACCTCTGGAAGCCAAAACTGACAACTAAATGTAGGGGTCTCATTCTGGATCGGGTGACACTGGTAATATAATACGGATAAAATGTATATCTCGTACCTACCCCAGTGAGACCCAATCACACTTCTTGACACCAGAACTAAAGGAAACCTTTTCCTTGCCTAGGCTTCTGTGACTGGATACACACATCTGCACCCTGCAGCAGATTCCCCGGGAAGCTTTGGCACGCACTGACAATGTTATCTCTGATTTTGATGGACGTACAGGCCCGGAAAACAAAGGAAATGAAACGTAACACAAGCCAGATTTCAAATTCCTTTGTCTCAATTTATTAAGCATAGGGTAATGATTTTTATACAGGGAAATAGAGAGGTTTGGTTAGAGGCGTAACATAGGTGTAACCTGGGCGTGGCTTGGCGTGGCTTAGAGGCGTGATTTAGGGGCAGGACATATTAGTGGCATGATTTTGGAACGTGATTCTCCCAATACAGGCACTGTCTGAATACATAGCTTATTCATTGTCTGTTATCAAAAGAAACCTTGAGTCTCTAGCAATAGTTATACGATTTTGCCTCTTTCAGAGAACCAGTCTATTGTATATTGACTAAAACAGCAGGAAACTGACAATACAAAAAGTATCTTTGCAATATCCTGAGCAGGGAGAAAGGAAATGTAATTTGGCAGAAACTGAGTACATTAGAAATTATATTTCAGCAAAAGGCTGACTACAGAATCTTAACTGGTTATGAACAGACAAAATGGATGCTTAACACAAGTGTAGATTCTGGCCTTACCTACTGTCCCTAACACCTTCTCAGCATGGTTTTCTGGGGGTTGTAGTCCTGCTCCTGATCCCATGTTGTAACTCTGGAGGCAGCAGGACTACAAAACCCAGAAACCATTGAGAGCCCTTGACGTCACTGAAAGCTCAGACAATCAGAGCACATAGTCCCTCCCCTCCCCCACATGTTGCAGCTGCCCCCAGGTAGGAAGTAATGTATTGTTTCTTATGTGTGTGTAATATAGTTATACAGAAGCGCTTCCGGCAGGCTGCACCCCCCGTCGCACAAGCTGCAAATCCTCCCCCCCCCCCCCCCCCGCCGCCGGCCCCCCCCCCCCCCCCCCCCCCCCCCCCCCCAGAAGGAGCTGTTGCCTGAGCGGAGATCTGTCTCCGTGTAATATTCTTTTCCAGGATTAGTATGAATGGGACCTTCCTTTAGAAGGGTAAATGGTTCTGTGATGTTACTCTTCTTCTCAATCTGAAGGATTTCCTCGTGCTGATCTCGTTTCTATTTCCAGCTCATGGATTAGAAAGGAGAGTGTGAGAAGAACCTCTTCTTCCGGTCTGTTGACCTCTTCTTGGACTTTCTTCTCTAGGTCTGCCAGATGTTCTCCGATGTCCCCAGCCAGAGCAGCGACTCGTCAGCACAGGTGGATCAGAGCTTGTGAAGACTGAACCACCTGTGCTGAAGCAGGGATATCCTGAAAACCTGACCTGATGGGGGAGTTTAAAAGTTTGGAGTTCAGCACCTCTGAGTTATGATAATCACTGCCATTGATTCCTATGGAAACTCTGATATTCTGCATTATAACGGGACAAATTGTGTTATCACTAGGGATAATGATTCTGGCTGCATCTGTCTTAGTTACATCAGGGATTTGCTACAAATAATCACATCTGTACATTAAAGATCAGCTATTTGTTGTTTAGCACAAAGTCCATAATTGTGCTGAGCAAAATTGTTTAGTATTGTTGACTCAGTCACAAGAACGTTATGAGGCTACCATGTGGTATATGGCATCTAGGTCACGCAACGTAACCTCTTGATTTTTATCAATAGTAAATCATTAACCTTTACAGTTGACGTACCTAGAACGCCAGAGGCTCTTATGAGGCACCAAGGATGTAATGGGAACGTAATTATTTTTTAGGAGCTAGGCAAGCTGACTGCTCCGATGGAGAGGCCAATCCCATCTAAACTAAAGTTCCCTCTCCACTTCTGTTTCTGATTGTCCCAGGAGCAATCACTGGAAGTTCAATGGCCTCATCATTTAATCATCCTTCTGGGAAATCTGTCTTAACCTACATATAAACCTTTGTATATTTTTAGGTTTATGATTCATCTTTCTCAGAGAACAAGTTTCTAGTGCATACAAGCAGAAACTCACAGCAAATAAGAACGATTTTGGTTACTTAGCCAGCCCATGTACTGTACTAAATGTTGGGTTCAATGTCAGTGTCTAAAATATAGGATATTGTGAAACCCACTTCATAGTCCTATGCTTATGCCTTTAATTTGGGAAGTTGTCTCATTTTTACACAGGTATAATATAATGGTTATAGTTTATTTTCCCTTCTGCCCTTACACTCACTCCACAAGAAATATATTTCCCAGACTGCACAAAGAATTGGATGCATGAACACCTATTGGGAATAATTAAAAGAGGACTTGTGAAAGAAATAATGAATTTACTTTAAGGCAAAATCAGCCTTTTTGCTTATAATGCATTTATATACTGTACATGGGAATACCCGACAAAAACAGAGATTTGGGAAAAAGAGATCATATCCTTCATCCAACCCCCAGGAAAACTCACACAATGGTTAATAACCGATATCTAAGAGTTAATAGTTTATAAATCAATTGCTTTGGAAGAAATTTGAATATATTGTTTTTTGTCTGATTTAATTTATTATTCAGTAGAATGTAGATAAAACACTGCAGCTGTTATATGGGTCACATTATCTACATTGTTATCTTAACTCTTGATCATAATCGAGCTGTAATCACGCCACAGACAGAAGGCAGCGTGCACAGGTGCAGTGAAACGGGCAGTTCCCATGCCTTCAGTCCTGGTGTCCCAGATGACGACAGTGAAGGTGTGTAAGTGTCTGATTGGTTCTGTCAATTCATAAAAAGACAACCGCCCACGCTCATAATCCATGTATATCCCAATGTCATGTACAGGTTCAAGTGAGTTTAAATATGTAACTACATTGTTATGCTTTGCTTGGAGCTCTTTATCACCATTTACCCAATTTAAACACCAGGACGAGGAATTACATCCTATATAAGATTTATCTCCTTCTCTTCGGATGCCGTTATACGCCACCCCCACAGAGCAGCTCCCTACTTCGCTCGTTTTCACTTCCCAATAATGTTGTCCAGTGGAAAATTTCCTGGTGCTTAAAACTTGTGGTGTTACAAACCTTAGTGGGTTAGGAGGCCGAGAATTCTCTGTTTGGCAGTAGAATATATTTTTTAGGTCACTTAATAAACCTATCCTATTACTTGCGGTATTGATGTTCAGTGTTAGATCTGATGCCTCTTTCATATGGAAACCTCTCTTTGCCTTTAGCACAGGCATACTGTCTGATAACTTGTATAGTGCCTTCTGCAAAATCAGCGCAATCCCAACCTCATCCAAATTATCATCCCCAGCAGGATCTGTCTCCCTGTTATATTCTTTCCCAGGATTAATTGGACCTTCCTTTAGAAGGGTAAATGGGTCTGTGATGTTACACAGCTTCTCAATCTGAAGGTTTTTCTCGTGCTGAGCTCTTATTTCTATTTCCAGCTTCTGGATTAGATCGGAGAGTGGGAGTAGAATTTTTTCTTCCTGTCTGGTGACCTCGTCTAGGACTTTATTCTCTAGGTCTGCCAGATGTTCCCTGATGTCCCCAAACAGAGCAGTGACTCTGTCTTTTAAACCCATTGCCTTTCCTTGAACTCCTTTCCTGCGCCTCTCCAGCCGCTGTAGTTGTGTCTCAGACGCACCCTTACTTAAATTCACTTTCTTTAGAAAATCACACAGTTGCACTTTCTTATAATCAAACGCCTCATTCAGCATCTTCACCTGGTGTCCCCTGTGCTTCTCACCCAGGTTGCAGGTGTCGCAGATAAAGGCAGAATCATTAAAGCAATAATACTTGAGCAGCTCGTTGTGGACGACACATTTTCTGTCCCCCAGGGAAGCGGTGGGATCACATAAGATGTGTTTTTCCGACTTGCTGTGGGGCTCCAGGTGAATATCACAGAAGGAGGCGTCACATTGCAGACATGTTTTAACTGCAGGAAAAGGGGAGTCAACACAGTAAGTACAGAAGATCTCAGTCTCCTCCTGCTTTGGCAGAGTAGAACGATAATGTTCCGCTATGTTACACAGCTTTAGGTTTCTCTGCAGTGACGGACGCTGCGGAAACTCTTCTCTGCATTCAGGACAAGTATAAACGCCTGATTCCTGCTGTCTGTCCAATGACTTCACAATGCAGTCCTGGCAGAAGTTATGTCCACAAGTCAGCATTACGGGATTCGTGTAAATGTCCAGGCAGACGGAGCAGCTTAATTCCTCACTCACCGCAGCAGACGCCATCTATAAAAGCAATGGGGAGAAACAAGATTTACAGGTGTTTATATTCAGCATGCGGGGATCAGCTTGTTATAAGTGAGAGAACAGAGATACCCAGTAAGGGAGGGGCAGGGAGTTGTGCGCACGCGAGCGGGAATTGTGCGCACGCGGGAGGGAGTTGTGCGCACGTGGGAGGGGGTTGTGCGCACGCAGGAGGGGGAGGGAGTTGTGCGCATGCGGGAGGGGGTTGAGTGAGGAGTAGGGTTGTGTAAGGGCTTGAGCACACATGGGGCTTCGCGATGCTGCGTGGCTGCATGCGCGCGCCCACGCCTCCGGCTGCTGGGCGATGTGTGATCACCCCCAGCAGATGGAATGATCCGCGAGCTGGCGGGCGGCAGATAAATAATGTAATAATACACGCGAGAATAAATAATAAATAAAATAACAAACCCCGTCCCACAGCAATTTCAGCAGCCAATCAATGTGAAACGTCTGGACATTGATTGGCTGCTGAAACGGACGTCGCGCTGCTGCAGCCGAAGATCACAGTTTGGAAAGACTCACGCGACTGCAGCAGCGGTGACGCCGTGCTTTGCAGCCAATGGTAGTTTCAAGTGTGAACCGGGCCGAAGAAAGTGAGTGAGACAGTTAGGGGGTGAGGGAGGGGGGCAGTGCGGGGGTGAGGGAAATCCATGGTATGTGAAGATGAGATGTGAGTGTAAGGTGGTGCGAGAGAAGAGGTAGTGTGAGGGGGTGGGTGCCCATAAGGTCACTGACATGGGGACCCAGGTTTTAGTCTTTTTTATTTCGGGGACACTTAAAAAATTTGCAGGGGAGCCCCCCAAAAACGTAGTTGTGTCACTGGTATTGTTATAATGCAATGGAGGGACAGACAGTCTGTGTGATGTGAGTGCTGCACATATATCCTCTTGTCTGCTTCAAACAGGCAACTAACTCACTTCTACTTCACCCTCATCGTGTGTTTAGTCCAAAAGTGGGTCATTAATTCACATATACATATATAAATATATATATATATATCCCAGTGCACCTTAGTAATAAATATTTGTACATATCAGGTAGAGCGTTGAGTCATTCTACAGTTTCCAATACAAACCTGGCAGTGTCCAGACTTGAAGCAGCAGCCAACAGGAGGAGCCAGAGAGGACAGAGTGAGACTCAGTGAGCAGCGTGGCACCGCAATGGAGGACCGGACCGGACCGGACCGGACCCAGGTGAGTGACCTCCTGCAGCTGCTGCAGTGGAGACAAAGAAAGTCCAGGAGGGGAGGACTTGACTTCCGCGTTGGGGGGGGCACGTGGGAGCGCGCGCACGAGCAGGCTCCACCCCAGCCGGCCAATCCTCTGCTCTGCTTCATTCACTTGAGCGCGCGCCACTTGCTCACTGCCGCCCACGTGACCCGGAGATTTCCAGGGACAAACCCGGAGCCCGGAGAAGGGGAGGAAGCCAGCATAGTGCCTCCCCTCCCCTCCACATGCTGCAGCTGCCCCCCCCAGGTAGGAAGTAATGCCTTGTTCCTTATGTGTGTGTAATATAGTTATACAGAAGCGCTGATCACATGCACCTCCTGTCACACTGTGTGCAGAGACCTGACTATTACATGGGGGTTTCATGCACTCACCTCACATGGGAATGGCTGCTGCTAAATATTCTTACTGGGTGAGGGGGCAGAGAAGGGGGGAGCCGGGTGTGTAACATGCATGGGAGGCGGAATGAAACCTGTTACTGCCCAATACACAGGGGACATGTTCCAAGGTTTCAAAGGGTCATTAGAAATACAGAATTTTATATACAGAGTTGTGATATCTGATTG
>CM071586.1:2318178-2391265 GCA_036426205.1 Ascaphus truei
GCAAGGGATATTGTTCGTCACACCGACAGCCCCACCCTCCTCACCCAGACTGCCACCCCCTCCTCACCAACTGCCACTGCCACTGCCCCCCCTCCTCACCCGTACTGCCCCCCCATCGCTCCCCAGACTGCCCCGCAACCTCCAGCCCACCTCACCCAGACTGCCCCCTCCTCCTCACCCAGACTCCCCCCCCCCTCCTCACCCAGACTGACCCCCCCCCTCACCCACGACTGCCCCCCTCCTCACTCCACCTTACCCCAGACTGCACCCACCACTGCCCCCCTCCTCACCCAGACTGCCCCCGCCCCTCACACCAGACTGCCCCCCTCCTCACCCAGACTGCCCCCCCTCCTCACCCCAGACTGCCCCCCCCTCCTCACCCAGACTGCCCCCCCCTCCTCACCCAGACTGCCCCCCCCTCCTCACCCAGACTGCCCCCCCTCCTCACACCAGAATGCCCCACCTCCTCACCCAGACTTGCCTCCAGACTCCCCCCCTCCCTCACCCAACTGGGCCCCCCTCCCTTCACCCCAACTGCCCCCCTCCCACCCACCGACTGCCCCCCCTACCTCACCCAGACTTGCCCCCACCCTCCCCAGCATATTGCCCCCCCCCTCCTCATCCCAGATGCCACCCCCTCCTCACCAGACTGCCCCCTCCTCCTCACCCAGACTGCCCCCTCCTCACCTCACCCAGACTGCCCCCTCCTCACCCAGACTGCCCCCTCCTCCTCACCCAGACGCCCCCCTCCTCACCAGACTTGGCCCCCCTCCTGCACCACGACTGCCCCCCTCCTCACCCGGCTGCCCCCCCTCCTCACCCAGACTGCCCCCCCTCCTCACCCCCAGACTGCCCCCCCTCCTTCACCCAGAGACGCCCCCTCCTCCACCCAGACTGGCCCCCCCTCCTCACCCCAGAACTCCCCCCCTCTCACCCGTACTGCCCCCCTCCTCACCAGACTGCCCCCTCCTCCTCACCCAGGAACTCGCCCCCCTCCTCACCCAGACGCCACCCCCTTCATCACCCTAGACTGCCCCCCTCTCACTCAGACTGACCCCACTACGCGCCCCCCTCTCCCAGACTGCCCCACCTCCTCACCCACTGCCCCCCTCCTCACCCAGAACCTCCCCAATGCCCCCCTCCTCACCCAGACTGCCCCCCCTCCTCACCCAGACTGCCCCCCCCCCCCAGATGCACCTCTCACCCAGACTGCCCCCCCTATCCAGCTGCACCCATACCAGATGCCCCCCCTCACTCACCCACGATGCACCCCCCCTCCCACCCAGACTGCCACCCCCCCTACACCGAGCCACTCAACCCAGACTGCCCCCCCTCCTCACCCAGACTGCCCCCCTCCTCACCCAGACTGCCCCCCCATCTCACCCAGACTGCCCCCCCTCCTCACCCAGACTGCCCCCCCGCCTCACCCAGACTGCCCCCCCTCCTCCCCAGACTGCCCCCCCTCCTCACCCAGAGGCCCCCTCTCACCCAGACTGACCCCCCTCCTACCCGACTGCCCCCCACCTCCGCACCCAGACTGCCCCCCTCCTCACCCAACTGCCCCCCTCCTCTACCCAGACTGCCCCCCCCTCCTCACCCAGATGGCCCCCCCTCCTCACCCAGACTGCCCCCCCCCCTCCCCCTCCTCACCCCCCCCTCCACACCACCCCCCTCCTACCGAATGCCCCCCCTCCTCACCCAGACTTCCCCCCCCTCCTCACCCAGACTGCCCCCCTCTCACCCAGACCTGCCACCTACTCACCCAACTGCCCCCCTCTCTCAAACCCAGACTGCCCCCCCTCCTCACCCAGACTGCCCCCCCCTCCTCACCAGACTGCCCCCCCCTCCTCACCCAGACTGCCCCGCACCATGCCCCCCTCCTCACCCAGACGCCCCCCCTCCTCCACCCAGACTATCCCCACTCCTCACCCGACGCCCCCCCTCCTCACCACCCAAACTGGCCCCCCCCTCCTCACCAGACTGGCCCCCCCTCCTCCCCAGACTGGCCCCCCGTGCCCCTCTACCCAAAGCCCCCTCCTAACCCAACGCCCCCCTCCTCACCAGACTGCCCCCCCTCACTCCGTGACAACCCACCCACTCCCCCCCTCCTCACCCAGACTGCCCCCCATCCTCACCCAGACTGCCCCCCCTCCTCACCCAGACTGCCCCCCCTCCTCACCCAGACTGCCCCCCCTCACCCAGACTGCCCCCCCTCCTCACCCAGACTGACCCCCCTCAATACCCAGACTGCCCCCCTCCTCACCCAGACTGCCCCCCCTCCTCACCCAGACTGCCCCCCCTCCTCACCCAGACTGCCCCCCCTCCTCCACCAGACTGCCCCCCTCCTCACACAGACTGCCCCCCCTCCTCACCCAGACTGCCCCCTCCTCACCCCAGACGCCCCCCCTCCTCACCCAGACTGCCCCCAACTCCTCACCCAGACGTACCCCACCCTCCTCACCAGAAAAAAACTGCCCCCCCTCTCAAAAGACTGCCCCCCCTCCTCACCCCGACTGCCCCCCTCCTCACGCAGGACTGCCCACCCTAATCACCAGAACTGCCCCCCCTCCTCCCGCAGACTGGCCCCCCCTCCTCACGCAGACTGCCCCCCCTCCTCACGCAGACTGCCACCACCCTCCTACGACAACTGCCCCCCCCCGCACGGCAGACTGCCCCCCCTCCTCAGCAGAATGCCCCCCATCTCACGCAGACTGACCCCACTCCTAACGCAGACTGCCCCCCCTCTCAAGCAGACTGGCCCCCCTCCTCACGCAGAATTGCCCCCCCTCATAAAGCACAGACTGCCCCCCCTCTCACGCAGACTGCCCCACCTCCTCACGCAGGACTGCCCCCCTCCTCACGCAGGCACTGCCCCACCTCCTCACGCAGGAATGCCCCCCTCATAACGCAGACTGCCCCCCTCCTCACGCAGGATGCCACCTCCTCAAGAAGACTGCACCCTCCTCCTCACGCAGACTGCCCCCCTCCCACACAGACTGCCCCCCCCAACAAAGATGCCCCCCCAACACACAGACTGCCCCCCCACACCACCAGATTCCCCCCCCCCACACACAGACTGCCCACCCTCCTACACAGACTGCCCCTCCCCCACACACAGACTGCACCCTACTCACACAGATGCCCCCCTCCTCACCGGGGACTGCCCCCCTCCTCACACAGACTGACCCCCCAAACAGAATGCCCCCCCAACAACAAAGATGCCCCCCCCACACACAGACTCCCCCCCCCCCACACACAGACTGCCACCCCACACACGACTGCCCCCCCCACACAAACACTGCACCCCTCTCAACACTGGCCCACCCCCCTCGCGCAGGCTGCCCCCACCCTCGCGCAGGCTGCCCCCACCCTCGCGCAGGCTGCGCTCCTCGCGCAGACTGCGTCCCCCCCTCCTCGCGCAGGCTGCGTCACCCACCTCATCGCGCAGATCCTGGTCTCCCCCCCTCCTCGTGCAGACGCCCCCCCAATCGCGGACTGCGTACCCCTCTCGTGCAGAGCCCCACCAACTCCTCTCCTCAGGCGACTGCGCCCCCCCCCCCTCTTCCTCAGCAGACTGCCCCCTGTGTGTAATTTTGTACATTGTGTATTTCTGTGTGTTTTCCGAGGACTTATCCAAAATAACCTCTTTTTTTATTTCATATCGCCGGTTTTGCCTGTGACTGATACCTTAAATATCAAATGTGTTAAAATCCTGGTCGTCTAACCGTGACAGCCTTTTTTCTGGTGCAGCGTTGTGGGATCACGGGCTTTGACTATAGCTATCTGCGGGGAATTATAGGACAAGTGAGCGTTGCTGATTGGCAAGCCTTACACACACAAGTAGTGTCGGAAACACACGTATTTTGCAAAATCAGGAATCGCACTCGTTTCGTGTCACTTAAGTTGTGCCACAGGCGAAGATGGCTTCCAGACAGTGACGGTACGGTCCTGGAGTAAAAGCAATCGCTGCCCACGTGTGAGACCTTTTTTGGGCTGCAAACACTTCACCAGAGACACAGCCTTCGACGCGAGCTGAGGTCACGCATCTGGGAAACGAAGACGCCCTTGCCAGGGGCTACCCAGCTGGTGCTGTTTGCCTTTGCGGAGAGATGAGGTTGTGAGCCAGGGTGGAGCTCGGTTCGGAATCCAGGTTGCCCCGGTGGCTCCTAGGGTACTGTGGTCTGAAACACGTCATACTTTATATATATTCCAGTTTTCTATTGGAGGTAATTGGGTTAAATTTCTAATCCCAATGGAGCCTGGGACTTTAACCAAATCTTAGTATTAAAAAGATTAACCTATTTAATTTACTGACCTTATATAATTTGTAGAATAATATATCTTTTTAAAGTACCATTTTATATGAATTCTTATAACAAAACATCTATATGCGACGGGTAATTATGACAAATATAATTTTACCAAACTAACTTGGGTTGAACTGACGAGCTTCATATACTAAAGTATATTTAATTCCTGATAGTAGTAAACAACACAAGATAAGTACAATAACAGACAAGAGGTACCACTATCTAGGGTTTGGAATGAAGAAGTATCAGATAGCAATTCTCCAGCAATCGGGTATCCAATCATAGTGTAATCAAAGACAAAACTTAGGGTTGGAACAACAGTTTTTATAATATATCTTGTAACCCTATTCTTAACATTGAGACAGCTATTGCAGAACAATTACTTGGCTCTCAATCTCTAACGTGGAACACAGTTTAACCCCTGCCCCCCAGCTAGTTGCATCGCGTACATGGGGACTCTTGAAGGCTCTCAGTTCGTGTAGCCCCCATCCTAATCAGGCGCAGCCGTGCAGTTACCAGATGGGATATTCTGGCAGGATCCTATTGTTGTAATGTGAAGTTTATACACACCCACAAACCACTCCCCAGCTTCAGTCTTCTTTCTACTCTCTCGCAACCTCATGTAACAATTAGAGTGGCGTGAGTCTTTGATCAGAGGCCTGCTTCTCCTAGAATAGTTGCTCTCCTTACCAATTGATTCACTTAGTACAGTCATCCCCGTTTTAACGTACACACACCCTTTACGTACACTCCAGTAACGTACATTTATTTGTAGTTGACGACCATACCCTGTGTACGTACGCATGTTGCTTCGCGAGTACAGATACACCAGGGGGCGGCGTCGCCGTGCGCACCTCTCAATCCAACACTGCAACTAACCTCTCACCCCGCCTGCATCTATAGTGGTCCTAAACTGAGCGGGTAGTTGCAGGTAATGATGTAAGTGTTGAACGGGGGGCCGATAGGCATGGGGGAACGGGGTGATCGTGCGCCCCATCAATCAGCATGCTATGCAGTGATTCCCGCCCGCACTGCAGACTCCTGGCTTTTCTCTTCTCTCTCTTCTTCTCTCTACCCCTCCTCCTCCAGTTCGCTCCTAGCCTGCTGCTGCTGCTGCTGCTTCTGTAGACACCGAACTTTGCATTGTGCGTTACAGGCTTAAGGCGGGGAGAAGGAGGTTGTGCTCTTGCTATGCATTACTGTTGGCTTGTGTGGTTTGTCTGTGGTGTGTGTCTGTCTGGGTGTGTGTGTCTTGTCTGTGTGTGTGTGTCTGTCTGTGTGTTGTGTGTCTGTTGGTGTGTCTTTTCTGTACTGTGTGTGTTGTCTTCTGAGTGTGTGTGTCTGTCTGAGTGTGTGTCTGTCTGAGTGTGTGTCGTCGAGTGTGGTGTTGTACTGTCTAGGTGTGTGTCTGTAGAGTTGTGTGTTGGTGTGTGTGCGTGGCGGGCGTGACTGAGGTGCGTGCGTGACTGAGTTGCGTGCGTGATGAGTGCGTCGTGAGTGTGCGGAATGAGTGTGCTGTTTGTGCGACTGATGTTCGTTCGCGACTGGTGGAGAGGTGACGCGAATGAGAGTAAGGGCGTGACCTGAGTGAGGTGCGCGACTGAATGAGAGTGCTCGACTGGGTGAGCGATTGAGAGTGCGCGACTGAGTGAGAGGATGCGCGACGAGTGAGAGTGTCGAAGAGAGAGTGCGATGATTGTGTGACTGAGGGAGTGCGTGAAGATTTTGGACTGAGGGTTAAGACGTTGAGCGAGTGTGAATCTGAGGGAAGTGTCGTGGAGATTGTGTGACTGAGGGAGTGCGTGAGAGATTGTGTGAGAGGAAGTGGTGAGGATTGGGTGACTGAGGAGGTGCGTGAGAGATTGTGTGACTAGGAGTGCGTGAGTAGATTGTGTGACTGAGGGAGTGCGTTGAGAGATTGTGTGAATGAGGCGAGTGCGTGAGAGATTGTGTGACTGAGGGACGTGCGTGAGTAGATTGAGTGACTGAGGGAGTGCGTGAGAGTATTTTGTGAATGTAGGGAGGTGCGGAGAGAGTGTGTGACTGACGGAGTGCGTCGGAGAGATTGTGTGACGGGAGTGCGTGAGATGTGTGATAGCGAGTGCGGACGAGAGGGTGACGTAGGAGGGTAAGACGTGTGTGACTGAGGAGTGCTAAGGGATGGACGGAGAGTGTGTGAAACCTAGGAGTGCGTGAGAGAGAGTGTACTGAGGGACGTAAGAGTGAGAACAGGTGAGAGAACGGATGGTGACTGAGGAGTGGCGTGGAGAGGTTGTACTGAGGGTGCGTGAGAGATTGTGTGGTGACTGAGGGAGTGGCGGCGAGAGTGTGTGACTGAATGGAGGTGCGTGAGAGAGATGTGTGACTGAAGGGAGTGCGTGAGAGAGTGTGTGAATGAGGGAGTAGCGTGAGAGAGTTGTGGACGAGGGAGTTGCGTGAGAGGACTGAGGGATGCTGTGAGGTGTGTTAGGCTGAAGGATGCGTGAGAGATGTGTAAGTCTGAGTGGAGTGCGTGAGAGAGTGTGTGACTGAGGGAGGCGTGAGAGAGATTGTGACTGAGGGAGTGCGGAGGAGTGTGTGAACTGCAGGGAGTGGCGTAGAGAGTGGTGACGACTTTAGTGTGACGAGGGAGTAGCGTGAGAGAGATGTGTATACTGAGGGATGCGTGAGAGAAGTTGTGTGCCTGAGGGAGTTGCGTGAAGAGAGGAGTTGTGTGAGCGTTGCGGGAGAGAAGTGAGTGACGAGTAGGTGTGAGTGAGGAGTGACTGAGGGAGTGGGCTGAAGAGTTGTGGAATGGAGGGCGTGCGTGAGAGTGTGTGATATGAGGGTGAGTGCGTGGCAAGAGAGCTGTGCTGGTCGGATCTGCGAGGAGGGTGCGTGAGAGGCTTTAAGAAGATTGTGTGACTGAGACGGAGTGCGTGAGAGAGGGAGGTTCGTGACTAGGGAGTGTGATGAGGCAGTGTGTGAGAGAGTGTGGTGTGACTGAGGGAGGTGAGAGAGTGTGTGACTGAGGGGCTGACGTGAAGAGGTGTGAATGTGGGAGTTGTCGGGGAGAGTGTGTGACTGAGGGAGGGGTGAGAGAGTGTGTGACTGAGGGATGCGTGTAGAGAGTGTGTGACTGAGTGGAGTGCGTGATGAGAGTGTTGACTGAGGGAGTGCGTGAGAGAAGAGAGGTGCTGAGTGGACTGAGGAGGTTTGCTGAGGAGTGTGTTCGTGAGGGAGTGCGTGTAGTGTACTGAGGGAGTGCGTGAGAGGTGAGTGTGTGACAGAGGGTAGTGCGGAGTCTGACTGAGGGAGTGCGTGCGTGTAGCCAAGCTATCAATGACTGAGTAGCCGTGGCGTATAGTTGCCGCGATGCACCACTAAACCAACTACAGTTGCCGCCGCCGGCCGAGTGCCGCTTAAGTTGAAGCGCGAGAGACAAGCCCGGGAATATTTGATTTTCAAGTGCGTCACCATTGTGACAGACCTCTGACAATCAAATGTCCGGGGTCTGCGTGCTCGCCGCAAAGCGTAAAATAACGTTTCCTAGCGGGCATGTGACGTTAGCCGTCGCGGTGCACTATACCACGGCCTAAGGAAGCACACATGTATAAACACTGGCACTGTACAGTATTGGTTTTCACCAAAGTCAGCAAAAAATAAGTCCAAAAATATGATCAGTCGTCAAATACAATGGACACCTCACCTTTATGATGCCCTTTTAAGTAAAATACTGTACAGTAGAAGATATGCACCTCTCCTTCATCCTTCCACATATTTTTAAAATAATTTTCCATCACCATGTTGTATTCTGTCACACATAAGAAAAAATACTGACATTTAAAGATTTTTTTTAATAACGGCCTACTGTATTTATTTTGGTTACAATGCATATTTACATCAGTTATGGTACACCTATATGATGTTTGCAGTTATCGCTACAATCAGTTGAAAGTGGAAAAAGGTAGTGCTTCACTTAAGTAACTTTTCCTTTACATACATCCGTTATGTAAGCGGCGGTTATGCCTGTATGTAGAAATCTTCGCGGGCCATTCTTCCCAATTTGAAATAAGTATGATGGTTATATATACAACTATTAAAAATAACGGTTCTGTTTAGGTCAGCGGTCAAACTACCCAGGCCTTACTGCGCGAAGTGGGCGTATAGGGTCCAGGTTTAGCACACGCTGCGACTTCAAACCGAGATATTGCAATAACAACTAAAACCGTTTCATTAGTTTATCACAATTCAACAAATCTCTCCGCTGTAAAATAAATCTTCGGTTTTTCCACCACTATTCCCCTTTAAAAACACCAGCGCTCCGCGCCATAGGATTTCCAATGGTGAAATTACTCCGCCATTGTGTGGTCATGGGAAGTCTGCCTGCCGCATAGCTCTTCAGGGCCACCCGCCGCCGTGATGAAATATGGACTCTTCTCCCATAGCCATATGGGGAAACGGCCTGCCATTTGAGTCTATGGAAAAATCACGAATCTTTAAATGGTGGTACATACTCTCCGTGGGTTGGTCGGAGAGTCGGGAATGGATATGCGGTCATATGGAATGCCGGAACGTGACTGCAGCCCCCCAATCCCGGCCACTGAACCTCCAGAACCGGAGAGATATAGGGCTTATGTGGCAGTTCTCAACAGGGTTCGGACTTAGCCGTTTTTAATCTGCTGCTGCTTCTTTTCTCGCTTTCTCTCCGCCACCATTAAACCTATGGCGCGACGCCCTCCGCCAGCACGACCCCTTTCTAGGGGGTCCTGATTCTCGGACACAGGTGGTGGTCAAGTGAGGGAGGCGTAGGAGGCTGGGCAAAAAGATTTATTCCTGGGGGTGCGCCTAGAACATGAGATTTCCCACGCCTACTTGTCTTTGAACTGTGAACTAACAGTGATGAAGCTCATTTTTTCAGATAATGATAATGCGGTTTTTGCGCTTTGGACTGGGCCCAACCTATTCCTGGAGTATCGCCGCGCCGGAAGCTCCTTGAAAGTCAATGGGCCCATTGACTTACAAATGGGAAAACCCGCCGCTCATCCTCTCGGAAAGCACAACGCTGGGTCTTTCGGGAAAACAGGTCTCAAAACAGACTAAGTCCGCCATTAAATAATGAGCTCCAATGGGCGGCTATGGACTCAGCAAATGGTGCCTAACAGGCGGACAAATGAAAACAAAGGCTATAATCACTATTTCAACCGAATTACCTTGGCCCTCCACGGATGGACCCATGGTTGTGGTGTGGCCGAACTTACATGATGATAGAACCTATGGCACAGTTGACACACATTTTCATGTATGACTAGCACGGTGGTAAACCACATTCCTGGACGAGTCCAGTTAACCCTTGCCTCCACTGGTGAGGTCAGGGGTGGGCCATATGGGAGAGCAACCCCTTGTAAAAACCGGGGCCAACCCCTCTCCTCCCTCACACTTGTTTATTAATAATACTTTCAGTATTTTATCAGGTATTGTGGAGTATATTTGTATATTCTCGTATATAACACTTTTTTTTTCGAGATATCATATTTGTGCCAATTTTAAGATATACATGATTCAAGAATAGTATATCTAAAATCTTCTTATACGTACAGTTGTATGTGGGGGGAGGAGGGGAGGAGTATGAAGTCAACGGAGGGGGGGGAAGCAATGGGACACATTCCTGACGAGCACATATGACTTTAAAATACCAATAATGACCGTGGCAAAAGTCAAGTCAGATCATACATTAAAACCACCCGTTTCCAAATCAAAATCATCAACCTCTTTATCTTATAAATAAACCTTTGGTTGGGGCTTTCTCCCTGGTGAACGGGAACAGAGGGGTCATCACTGGAGAAATATTGGACTGGTTTATGGTGGAGGTTGCGCTATGACGCCTGTGTCTCATACTCAACCATGGCTGCAATACTTTCTGGAATTTCGAGGCAGACTCTTCTCAGAATCCCAGTAAGTCTTTCCATTTTAAGAGAATACAGCCTATTCTTTGTTTTATCTGTTTGAGAACCGGCAGTTAGGACTCCATCACAACACACTCACATGGAAACATCGTGTTTGCTGTCATTAATATGACTGAGTTTGTTTGGTATCTGGTCATATTCTCCTGTAGGTTCTTATGAGCTACCATGGGTAGAAAGGGAAGGAGTCCCTGAAACTCTGCCGCCATCTATGTAGCCTTCCCTATGTGTCCGACATCCCGAGACACAGTATCCCTCTTCTTTGTTTTAAAATCCCCCCGATAACGTGTGGCCGTGCATCGGGAGAATTTATAAGACATGGCTGGAAACCGGCACCCCCATAACAGGAACCTGCAAACTCGTGAATAGGGGCGTCCCCGACCCTGATAAATGCGGTTTCACCCCGGAGACCTCCTGATTACAACTGAATGTTTAAAATGAAATAAACCACCCCCGCGATCGCCGGTTCGAGGCGTGCAGGAATAGTGACGGTTCAGTCCTATCTCTTACTGGGCGTCTTCTTTACGAAGGTAGACCTGGTAGGATTCACCAGTCAGGGGACCCCTACTGGTAATTCTGAGGGCATTAGAATCTGCTTCGGTCAACACCTTTGGGATCATTAGCGCATGTGAAGATTTCATCTTGAGATGTGGTCCAAATCTTGGTGGCTGCCATCTAGCAAAATAACGTGCCTACTACGTAGATATATTTCACTGTACTAGCTCCCTCCCCTTGCTTCCTTTAAAGCGACCACTTCCACGTGACCATTTAATGTTCCCCTGTGGAGGAACACCTGAGACTACTTTGATAATGCAATAGCTAGATAGCTACTGTGTTAGCAGTGGTATTGGGAAATGGGTAATGCACAGAGTGTGCATTGGCACTTTTTTTCTGTACTGCTTACATGTCCGACGGCTAGAGCGCGCTACTACCAGGACTGCGTCGCGGACGGTTTACAGGCGGTACCGTGAGTTTATGCCTATTATTTGCCTATTCCGTGGTATTTGGACTGGTGTATGACAGCAGGAATCTTGGGGGTTGTCCAGCGTGGGGTCAGTTAGTACCGGCGGCACGGTGCTCACAGCTGTGGATTCTCCCTGTTGCCGGTTTTGTAATCCTCTCCTCCCTACTGTATCGTGCTCATATTATCAATGACCAATACATCGAGCGGTGTTATTGTGCGATCTATTATATTGCTTTGACGATTTATCTTACTTTAATAGTACTTTGTATAAAATAAACAAATGTACGGTCTGCCTCATAATATTACAATGAGCACCGCTGGGCGCCCGGCATGGGGCGATTCACCAAACCAACTTTGTTGGGTGGTTAGCATTGAGCAGCTTAAAAGTATATGTGAGAACTACATCACAGCTGTTTAGTCCCCACTGCTAGAGCTTCCGTCTAGAACAGTATAGTGGGGTGTGAGCTTCTGTCCTGTCGTCTGAACACCCATTTCAGTCATTAGGTTGTGCCTGTGGTGTTTCTCACTCCACTCGTCTATCGAATTCTCCAGCTTGTATGTTATATTTTCAATAACCCCTTAAAATCATGTATAGCAATCCAGTCATTCGGCAGAATACTTTAATTGTCAAAATGTTATCCATTTCCCTCAGAAAATTATAACTTTTAAGGCATCAGAATGGGAAGATATGAATCACGTGAAATAATTAAAAATGTTTATAAAAAGTACAAAAATAGAAACTTTTTTTTGTTATATGACCCTTCCATGTACAGCACACCTGTCCCTAATGACCTGCATATGGAACAAGGGTTCTAAATACACTAATTAGTGAATTCAATTTCACTTCTGAAAAAAATACCTCATAATTAAATATCTCCACCGCAATATGTCCCATACCATCTGTTTACAAACAGCCTATTGTGAGCAATAGACTTTGTTTATATGGCAAACACGTTATATCCACAGGCGAAACAGCAATGTCTTCCTTTTTCCTGGGGTAGGTTATTTAAATGAGTTGTTAATTAACCTTACGCTAACTGGTTACCGTATCCATTAATATGCTGCTGCCCCACCATAAGAAATGCAAATGTAATTCCCCGTTTATTAAAGTAAAAGCTATTTACTTGTCCACAACTACAATCTGTGTCACAAATGTGTCGAAAATGTCCTATACCTAACACATTCAAACGTTCAAGCAGAGCCCAAGTACACTTACTTCAAGTTTTCCTTTATATCTACAAAAAATCCACTGCTGGATTTATACCGAAAATGATTTACAAGAACATACAGTATATAAAATAACAGAATGCAGATGTTTCATCAAAAATAGAAAATAACAAGTAGCTACTACTTCCTTATGCATGCACATCGATCCAGACTCTTTTCCCAAAGGGGGTTGAATGGAAGTGAGTTTCACCGCATCCATCGCACCGTAACATTCGCTTAGTTGAAATTATATGTATTGACAAGAGTAGAAGACAAACATCCCAAACTTTTAGATTGCCCAAACCTTCTGCATTGAACACCAAACAATAAACCTACCCTCTCCCCATCCACAATGTCCTCAGGTACAGTTTTACGATTAAGAAAAAATACCTTCTCGTGCATTTAACAATGTGCTGATAAAGAGAACACAGTATAAAATCTTTAGATTTCTATAATACTTGGAAATAATTATATTCATACAATAGGTCTCAGGTACGCAAAGCGGTTGGTGAATGGTAACGAATTACTACTATTTTGACCAGCTTGGCTCCTAAAATTGAGTTGACTCCAATGGATACGTTTGTTCGACCAATTACTAAAGAATGCAACGCATCCTAAATATTGAAAGGTTTGTGCCTTAGTGAAGTCTCTATCCTGTCACCATGTACGGTTATATCTACTTTACATATATCTCTCCCTCTAATTGTTTCTGTAGAAACGATTTTCCTGCCTTGGCGCGTTCTCCACCGCTCACGGCAGTATAAATAAAAAACACAGAAGTAACAGTGCAGACAAACCAACTCGAACAGGAGGAGCAAAACGATCAGTGTTAAAATCCCGTGTTAACCGACTTATCAGGGTATATTACAGGCGAAGCGATAACCCAGGTAATGACACCATAGATCCCGCTGTCGTCGTCGTATCACAAGATGCGGACATCCCTTCAAAACGCGTGCATGTCGTGGTTGAACGAGTGTCTTACCCACCTTCTCATACCATGTGTATATACACATTCGAAACCATTACGAATAGTACGCCCGTGTGATCGCAGATTTAACACTAAGACCAGCACTTACACAAGCTGCTCATTAATTGATTTGACTCACAAAAAGGTATCTTCGTTTAATGGTCAATATAACACCGCAGCCGGTGAAAATTCTCCTCAGCAGTATGTCATAGAACAGGAAAACCATAACAAACTAACATCAGACCCTTCCCTAGATAACAAAATTTTATAAAACACTATAAACGGGCACCTGTCGTTCAGCTCCACATACTACTTCACTCCTATTGGTGACAAGCGCTTACGTAAAGAAAGAGGGTCAGATATGGTCGAGTTAAAGCGGAGAGGAGATGACACATTTGGCTAATATACCGACCTGAATGGAGAAGTAAGTTACTGTAGGGTCCTCAAATTCACTCCTAGGCCACCGGTTGTTGGCTACCAGACTGAGTATATATGATAGTCTAAAGTTTAACTGTGATGGAAAAGGCCACCTACTGCTAGCGGGCAAATATCAGGAGTGGGTTTTAGGGTGTGGCATATAAATTTAAAGACGGCAGTGTGCACCAAACCCAAAGGGATAGTAGCCAGGAGGCAATCCAATGGACTTGGCTGACTGGATTGCCGGACTGTGGGTCTGGGTGGTAGATCTACCAAGCTGAACCCGTGTATAGGCACTCGTTCCTTGGGAGTCCACACTCACGGGCAAATGGAGGTTTTAAAATCGGGCCATCATGGGCATGGTGACCGCGGTATATCTGTGATTTGCGTTGTAGCGACCTAGCTATAATGTGTTTTTAAGCTGTAATGCCTATCATCTGCATAGAGATGAACAGTGAGGCCAAAGAGAGTTGTGAGGAGTTTTTATTTCATGTTAATTTTCCTATCTATCCGAATATGATCATTATTACTAAACACATTTTATGTTGCCAAATGAAATGTTAATCATTGTTTACATCAAATTATGTGTGTTCACATAATATGATCCGTCATCACTTATGTAGTCAGTCATGTAAAAATTATTATCCAATCCAAATTGCAAAACGGAAGACAGAAAAGTGCACAAAATTGTGCTGTTTTATAGTTGTGTATATTTATTCTTCTTCATAAATCATTTTTTTCAGTTATTTTGTTTCTAATTTTAATCAAAAATGTAACACTTAATTTTACAGTCATTTTCCCTTGTTACTTTTTCCATTTGTATAACACCTATTAGTTTCACAACTTAACAATGAATCACTTAGTAGTCTTTTAATGCTTTGTATATATGACTGATTTGATTTATATCGATTCTATATTTTACGCATCACAGGTTATGATTTTTGTATTAACGCTAACTGTATAAAGAACTGCAGTATAGGGGTATATGGAGCAATGGTGCTCCAGAGCTGGTGGACTTCAAGCATATATTGTCCCTAATGATTAATAGGACTAGAGACAGTGAATAAGCGGTGGGTATAGTGATAAATGTTGATATGTGAGGTCCAACAACACCTGTCTCCCTGAAGGTAACAACTACGGATATTTTTGTATTTTGTATTTCTGTGTGTTTCCGAGGATTTATCCAAAATAAACCTCTTTTTTTATTTCATTACCGGGTTTTGCCCTGTGACTGATCCCTTAAATATAAATTGTGTTAAAAGTCCTGGTCTACCGTGACAGGCTTTTTTTTCTGGTGGCAGCGTGTGGGATCACTGGGCTTTGCACTATAGCTTCCTGCGGGGAATTATAGGACAAAGTGAGCTTGCTGATTGCAAGCTCTCAAAACAAGTAGTGTCGGAAAACACGTATTTTGCAAAATCAGGAATCGCACTCTGTTCAGTGTCACTTAAGTTTAGTGCCACAAGGCGAAGATGGCTTCCAGATCAGGACGGTATCGGTCCTGGAGTCAAGAAGCAATCGCTGCCAAGTGTGAGACCTTTTTTGGGCTGCAAACGGAGGGCTTCAGCAGAGCTGAGCTCACAGCCATACTGGAGGAACACGAAGATGCCCTTGCCAGGGCTAACCCAGCTGGTGCTGTTGCCTTTGCGGAGAGCTGAGGTATGGAGCCAGGGGGACTGGTCGGTCCAGGTCGCCCCGGTGGCTCTAGGGGTACCTGTGGTCTGAACACGTCATAATATATTATATATTCCAGTATTTCTTTGTATGTGTATTGGTAACTTTTCTAATCCCAATGGAGCCTGGACTGTTAACAAAATCTTAGATTAAACGATTAACTCTTATTTACTGCCCTTATATATTTGTAAGATAATATATTTTTAAAGTACATTTTATATGAATTCTTTAATAAAAAACAATCTATATGTCACGGTAACTTATGACAAGATATAATTTACACCAAATAACTGGGTTGAACTGAACGAGGCTTAGATATAATAAAGTATATTTATTCCTTAGATAGGTGAACACAGCAAGATAGTACAATTAACAGACAAGAAGGTAACACTTACTTAGGGGTTGGAATGAAGAAGTATCAGATAGCAATTCTCCAGCAATCGGGTATCAATCGAGATGTAATCAGAAGACAAAAACTGTAGGGTTGACAACAGTTTATATATCTTTGTAACCCTATTCTTAACATTGAGTACAGGCTATTGCAGAACAATTACTTGTACTCAATCTCTAACGTGGGAACACAGTTTAACCCATGCCCCCCAGCTAGTTTGCCCATGCGTACTGGGACTCTGAGGGTCTCATTTCTGTAGCCCCACATCTAAATCAGGGGCGCCGGGCAGTCTACCAGATGGGATATCTGGCAGGATACTCTTTGTTTGTAAGTGTGAGTTATAACACCCACAAACCACTCCAGCTTCACGCTTCTCCGCCCTCATGTAAACAGTTAGAGTGGCTGAGTCTTTGATCAGGGGCCTGCTTCCTAGACATTAGGTTGCTCTCCTGACCATTTGCATTCCTTAGTACAGGCATACCCCGTTTTACGTACACCCGCTTTACGTACACTCGCAAGTACGTACATTTATTTTTAGTTGCACCATACCCCTGTGTACGTACGCATGCTTCGCGAGTACGGACACCAGGGGGCGGCGTGCGTGCGCACCTCTCATCAACACTGCAACCTCCTTCATTGTGGTCCCTAACTGAGCGGGAGTGCAGGTAAGGAGTAAGGGGGAACGGGGCCAGATGGCAGGGGGAACGGGGTGATCGGGCGCACCATCAATCAGCTGCTATAGCAGTGATTCCGCCCGCACTGCAGCTCCTGGCTCTTCTCCCTCCTCCCTCCTCCCAGTTCGCTCTAGCCTGCTGCTGCTGCTGCTGCTTCTGTAGAACCGAACTTTGCATGTGAGTTACAGGCTACGGGGGAGGAGGAGGAGGTGCTCTTCTACTGCATTCTGTGCTTGTGTGTTTGTCTGTGTGTGTGTGTCTGTCTGTGTGTGTGTGTCTGTCTGTGTGTGTGTGTCTGTCTGTGTGTGTGTGTCTGTCTGTGTGTGTCTTTCTGTCTGTGTGTGTCTTTCTGAGTGTGTGTGTCTGTCTGAGTGTGTGTCTGTCTGAGTGTGTGTCTGTCTGAGTGTGTGTGTCTGTCTGAGTGTGTGTGTCTGTCTGAGTGTGTGTGTCTGTGTGCGTGCGCGTGCGTGACTGAGTGCGTGCGTGACTGAGTGCGTGCGTGACTGAGTGCGTGCGTGAGTGTGCGACTGAGTGTGTGTGCGACTGTGTGTGCGCGACTGAGTGAGAGTGCGCGACTGAGTGAGAGTGCGTGACTGAGTGAGAGTGCGCGACTGAATGAGAGTGCGCGACTGAGTGAGAGTGCGCGACTGAGTGAGAGTGCGCGACTGAGTGAGAGTGCGCGACTGAGTGAGAGTGCGCGAGAGATTGTGTGACTGAGGGAGTGCGTGAGAGATTGTGTGACTGAGGGAGTGCGTGAGAGAGTGTGTGACTGACGGAGTGCGTGAGAGATTGTGTGACTGAGGGAGTGCGTGAGAGATTGTGTGACTGAGGGAGTGCGTGAGAGAGTGTGTGACTGAGGGAGTGCGTGAGAGAGTGTGTGACTGAGGGAGTGCGTGAGAGAGTGTGTGACTGAGGGAGTGCGTGAGAGAAGAGATTGTGTGACTGAGGGAGTGCGTGAGAGAGTGTGTGACTGAGGGAGTGCGTGAGAGAGTGTGTGACTGAGGGAGTGCGTGAGAGAGTGTGTGACAGAGGGAGTGCGTGCGTGACTGAGGGAGTGCGTGCGTGTAAGCCAAGCTGATCAAGGACCTGAGTAAGGCCGTGCGTATAGTGCCGGCGATGCCACCCATAAACAAACACATTGCCGCCGCCGCCGCGTGCGCTTATAGTAAGCGCGAGAGACGAAGCCGGGAATATTTGATTTTCAAGGGCTGTCACCTCATGTGACAGCCCCTGAACAAATCAAATGTCCGGGAGTCTGCGATGCCGCCGCAAAGCGAAATATAACTTTCGCTAGCGGGGATGGGTGACGTCGCCGGTCGCGGGCACTATACGCACGGCCTAAGGAAGCACAGCATTGTAAAACACTGCACTGTACAGTATTGTTTTCACCAAAGTCACAAAAAATAAGTCCCAAAAATATATCAGTCAGTCAAATAAATGCACCTCACCTTTATGCCCTTTAAGTAAAAATACTGTACAGTAGAAGATATGCCCTCTCCTTCATCCTTCCTACATATTTTTAAAATAATTTTCCATTCATCCATGTTGTATCTGTCAGCACATAAGAAAAATCAGCTGACATTAAAGATTTTATTTTAATAAAGCCTACTGTATTTATTTTGGTTACAAATGCATTATTTACATCAGTTATGCACATATATGATGTTTGCAGTACAGTACATGCATTGTAAAGTGGAAAAAAGGTAGTGCTTCACTTTAAGTACATTTTCACTTTACATACATCCGTATGTTAAAGCGGGTTATGCCTGTATGTAGGAATCTTCGCGGGCATTTGTTCCCAATTTGAAATACAGTATGATGGTTAATATACAAACATATTAAAATAATCGGTTCTGTTAGGTCCAGCGGGTCCAAACTACCCAGGCCTTACTGCCGGAAGTGGGACGCTATAGGGTCCAGGTTTCAGCCCGCTGCGACCTTCAGAACCGGAGATATGCAAATACCACATAAACCGTTTCTTAGTTTATCACAAAATTCTCCGCTGTAAAATAAATCTCGGTTTTTCACTCATTCCCCTTTAAAACAACAGGCTCCGCCGCCATAGGATTTCAATGGTGAAACTCCGCCATTGGTGGCTATGGGAGTCTGCCGCCATAGACTTTCAACGGGGCACCGCCGCCGTTGAAGACTATGGGACTTCTCCCCCATAGCCAGTCAATGGGGAAACGGCCGCCATTGAAGTCTATGGGAAAAACTCACGAATCTTTATGGTGGTCCATACTCCGTCGGGTTGGTCGGAGAGGGTCGGGAATGGATCTGCGGTCATGCCGGAACCGTGACTGCAGGCACCCCAAATCCCGGCCCTCTGAACCCTCCAGAACCGGAGATATGGGCTTATGGTTTTCAGGGTTTCGGACTTAGCCGTTTTCTCGTGCTGCTTCTTCCGCCACCATTGAAACCTATGGCGCGACCCGCTCAGCCAGCACGACCCTTTCTGGGGGTCCTGGATTCTCGGACCCGGTGGTGGTCAAGTGAGGGGAGGCTTAGGAGCTAGGGGCAAAAAGAATTTTATTCCTGGGTGCCCTAGAACCTGAGATTCCCACGCCACTTGTCTTTGAACTTGAACTAACAGTGATGAAAGCTCTTTTTCAGATAATGTATGCGGTTTTGCGGTTTGGACGGCTGCCAACCTATTCCTGGAGATCGCCGTCGAGGAATCTCCATTGAAGTCAATGGGCCCATTGACTTACAATGGGAAACCGCCGCTCCTCCTCTCGGACGCCACCTGCTGGTCTTCGAGGGAAACAGGTCCAAAACAGCTAGATCCGCCATTGAAATGAATGGAGCTCCAATGGCGGCCTATGGGACTCAGCAAAATGGTGCCTGAAAAGGCGGGAAAATGAAACAAAGGGCTATAATCACTATTCAACTATTAACCCTTGCCCTCCCGGATGGATCCCAGTGTTTGTGTGGTGCAGACACTTACATGATGATAATACATTGGAACAGGGGAACACACATTTTCATGTAATAGCAAGGTGAAAACCACATTCCTGGACCGCAGTCCAGTTAACCCCTTGCCTCCCTGGTGAGGTCAGGGGGTGGCCATATGGGGAGCAACCCCTTTAATACCGGGCCAATCCCCCTCTCCCTCTACACTTTTTTTAATGAATACTTTAAAGTATTTTAGGTATTTGTGAGTATCTTTGTATATACCGTATTAACACTTTTTTTTCGAGATATCATATTTGTGCCAATTTTAAGAATATACCATGATTTCAAGAAATGTATATATAAAATCTTTTATAGTACAGTTGTATGTGGGGGGAGGAGGGGGAAGGGAGTATAGAAGTCAAAGGAGGGGTGGGGAAGGAATGGGACAACATTCCTGACGAGCACATATTACTTTATAAGAATACCCAATAAATGACCGGTGGCAAAAGTAAGTAAATACATACATACACTTCAAATCAAATCATCACCCTCTTTATCTTATACCTTTTTGGTTGGCTGTCTCCCTGGGTGAACCGGGAAGCAGAGTGGGTCATCACTGGAGAATATTGGACTGGTTTATGGGTGGGTGTCCATGCATGTTGTCTCATAAATCAGCCATGGCTGCCATACTTTCTGGAATTTCGAGCAAGAATCTCTCAGAATCCCAGTAAGTCTTTCCATTTTAAGAGAATACCAGATTCTTGTTTTTATCTGGTTGAGAACCGGCAGGTTCGGACTCATCCACACAGCTACAATGGAACATCGTGTTGCTGTCATTATATGACTGAGTTTGTTTTGGTATCTGTCCATATTCTCCTGAGGTTTGCTTAGGAGACATACCCATGGGTCGAAAGGGAAGGGAAGTCCCTGAACTCTGCGCCAGTCTATGTAGCCTTTCCCAGATGTCCGACATCCCGAGACACAGGTATCCCTCTGCTTTGTTTTAAATCCCCCCGATCACGTGGGCCGTGACGCGGGAGAATTTAAACATGGCTGGGAAACCGGCACCCCCATAACAGGACCTGCAACTCGGGAAGTGGGGCGTCCCCGGACCTGAAATCAATGCGGTTCAGCCCCGGAGACCTCCTGCTACAATACTGTAATGTTAAAATGAAATAAAACCCCCGCGATCGCCGGTTAGAGGCGTGCAGGAAGAGTGACTGGTTCAGTCTATCTCTTACTGGGCGTCTCTTACAGACAGGTAGACCCTGGTAGGATTCACACAGCAGGGACCCCTACTGTGTAAATCTGATGGGCCATTAGAGTCTGCTTCGGTCCACCTTTCGGGATATTGCGGCATGGTGAGATTTCATCTTGAGATGTGGTCAAATCTTGGTGGCTGCACCTGTAGTGCCAAAATAAGTGCTCATACCTGTAGAATATATTTACCTGTACTAGCTCCCTCCCCTTTGCTTCCTTTAAAAGCAGACCACTTCCACGTTGACCATTTAATGTTCCCTGTGGAGAACACCTGAGATACCTGTGATATATGCTAATAGCTAGATTAGCTACCTGTGTTAGCAGTGGTATTGGAAAATGGGTAATGCACAAGAGTGTGCATTGCCAATTTTTTCTTGTACTGCTTACCTTCCGACGGCTGGAGCGCGCTACTACCAGGACTGCGTCGCGACGCGGATTACAGGCTGTCCGTGAGTTTACTGCTATTATTTGCCTTTCCGTGGTATCGTGGCTGGTGTATGACAGCAGGATATCTTGGGGGTTGTCCAGCTGTGGGGGTCAGGTTCAGCCGGCGGCACGGGCTCACAGCTGTGGATCTCCTGTTGCCGGTTTGTATCCTCTCCCTTCCCCCTACCTGTTACATTGCTCATATTATCAATGACCAGATACATCAGCGGTTTATTGTGCAGTGAGTTTATATTGCTTTGACATTTATCATTACTTTAATAGTACTTGTTATACAAATTACTGTCTCCTCATAATATTACACTAGAGCACCGGCATGGGGAGCGATAACCACACTTTGGGTGTTAGCAGTGAGCAGCTTAAAAGTATGATGTGATACTACACATCAGCTTGTTTAGCTCACACTGCTAGAGCTTCCGTCTAGAAAAGTAGTGGGTGTGGCTTCTTGTCCTGTTGCGTCTGACACCATTTCAGTCATTAGGTTAGTGCCTTTGGCTTGTTCTCATCCACTCGTCTTAATTCTCAGCTGTATCGTTATTTTTCAAATAACCCTTACAAATCATGTATATCCTAAATCATTAGGCAAGAATAACATTTAATTGTCAAAATGTTATCCATTCCCTCAGAAAATTATAACTTTTAAGGCATCAAGAATGGGAAAGATATTAATCACAGTGCATAATATAAAAAGTTTATAAAAGTACAAAAATAGATTTTTTTTTGTTTATAGCACCCTGTCATGTACAGCACACCTGTCCCTACATGACCTGCATATGGAACAAGGGTTAATATACAGCTATCTAGCTGAACCACTTTCACCTTCTGCAAAAATCCCTCAAATTAACAATATCTCACCTCAATCTGTCCCCATATACCATCTGTTACAAACAGCACTCTTGTGAGCACATGACTTTGTTTATATGCAAACACGGTTTATACACATGGCTAAACTAGCCATGTCTCCTTTTTCCTGGGGTAGGTACTTTTCAATGAGTTGTTAATTACCCTTACTCTGTTACACTGTATCCATTAATATGCTGCCACCACCATAAGAAATGTCAAATGTAATGTCCCCGTTTATTAAAGTAAAACTATTTACTTGTCACACACATCTGTTGTCACAAAATGTGTCCGAAAATGTCCTATACTCTACAAAGCATTCAAACAGTTCAATCAGAGCCCAAAGTATCACTTATTAAAGTTTTCCTTTAATATACAAAAATACAGTGCTTGGATTACAGAAAAATGATTTACAAGAACATACAGTTATAATAAATGCAGATAGTTTCATCAAAATAATAGAAGATAAACAAAGTATCTAACTTCCGTTATCATCTAACATCGATCAGATCTTTTCCCAAAGGGGGTTGAATGGAAATTGAGGTTTCACGCGCTCCAGCAGTAACATTCCCTTAGTTGAAATATAATTTTCTATTCACACATGCCAACTTTTATGCCCAAACCTTCTGCATTGAACACACACATAAAACCTACCCCTCTCCATCCATCAGCCCTCAGGACAGTTTTACGACTTAAGAAAAAATAACCTTCCTTTGCATTTAAAAATGTGGCTGAATAAAGAAACACACTCATAACTTTATTTCTATAATACTTGGAATAATGTAATTCATAGCAATAGGTTCAGGCGAGTTGGTTGAATGTAACGAGACTCATTTTGACCAGCTTGCTCCTAACATTGAGTGACAAATGGATATCTGTCCTTTGTCACCTCCTAAATATGAAGGGTTTGTCCTTATTGAATCCGTCTCATTGCAACTGTTAGGAATATCTATTAAATATTCTTCTGAATAGGTGTTATAGAAACATTGTCCTCCTTGGCGCTGTTCTTCACTCCGGGCTCAGTGCAGTATATAAGAGAAAAAATAAAGAAAACACAGTGTATAGTATCATACAGTGCAAGTGACAATAACAACTCGGTGAACAGGTAGTTGGAACCGGATGTGGTTACCCAACGATGATTAACTTCCGATTGTGATATTACCATGCGGCAGACATAACCATTGGTACTGATAATAGGATACACCCTTTGTGTAGGGGATTTCGGTCAGATCTTAACCCCTTAATGTTGACACAGTGCACTTTAACACACAAGCTGCTCATAAATTGATTTGACTCACAAAAAGGTATTATCTTAATGTCAAATAACACCGGAAGTCGGTGAAATTTCCTCAGCAGTATGTCATAGAACAGGAAAAAAAACAACATAGCACAGATCTACTGAGAAACAAAATTTTTATAAAACATATAAAAACGGGCACCTGGTGTGTCACTCACATACTACTTCATCCTATTGCGCTTTAGTAGAAGAAAGGGCAGATCTTGGCAATATTACAGAGGGAGAAGTGACACATTTGGGTCATTCCGTGAATGGAGAAGGAAAGTTACTGTAGGAGTCAAATGTCACTCCTAGGCAAGGTGCATTGGTGACAGGATATATGGATAGTACTGTTTACTGTGATGGAAAAGGCCATATTTAGGGGGAAATATCAGGAGGTGAGTTTTAGACATATAACATTTAAGACGGCAGTGTGCCACCCAAAAGGATATAGCCAGGAGGCAATCCAAGACTTGGGACTGGATTGCCGGACTGTGGGTCTGGGTGGATAGATATACAGCTGAACTCCGTTATAACGCGGTCCTTGGGGTCCACAACTCACGGCAAAATGGAGGTTTTAAAATCGGGAGCCATGCTCAGACCGCGATATATGCGGATTTGCGTTGTAGCGGATCACTCTATAATGTGTTTGAGCTGTATATGCATATCATCTGCATAGAGATGACATCTAAGGCCAAAAGAGTTGATGAGGGATTGTTTTATTCATGTTCATTTTCCTATATTACAATATGGTTTCATTATTATATACACATTTTTGTTGCAAATGAAATGTTAATCAGTGTTTACATCAAATTATGGGTGTTTCACATAAAATGATCCTATTCATTTATTTATCAGTCATGTAAAAATTATTATCCATCAAAATGCAAAACGAGAAGACAAAAGTGCACAGAAATTGTGCTGTTTTATATTTGTTATATTTATTTTTCTCTGTAAACAATTTTTTCATATTTTGTATTCTAATTTTAGCAAAAATGTAAAAATACATTTTACAGCATTTTCCACTTGTATAACCTTTTTCCATTTGTATAACCATATTAGTTTCACAACTTACAATGAATCATTATGTAGTATTTTAAAGCTTTTATATAGACTGATTTTGATGTTGATACTACTTTATATTTTAGCATCACATTATGATTTTTGTATTAACCTACTGTAAAAGATACTCCGTATAGGGGTATATGGAGAAATGGGTGCTCCAGAGCTGGTGGAACTTCAAGCATAAATGTCCATAATGATTAATCAGGACTAGAGGACAGAGTGAATAAAGGAGTGGGTATAATGATAAATGTGATATGTGAGTCACCAACACACCTGTCTCCTGAAGGTAACAAATAAGGATGCCAATCGGAGTATCCTTGATAAAGGACCCCCACGGTCCAAGACGCGTAGGAACTTTTGTCTCACCCTCTGGGGTTATGTTACTGAGTGTTGCTGAATAAATAGAATGTTATTATTTTTTCCACCACCTGGCTCCCTGGCAGTGCACTGTTTTTGCTCTCTTCTTTCGCTGTAAAAGATACTCCCCTAATAGGACAGATAATGTAGTATACCAGGGAATGTACAGCTTAACCCCCTTATAACGCTGTGCTTGGGGTCCAAAGAATCACATCACGATATAAGTGGATTGCGTTAGAAATAATGTACAATTGTATGCATTGTACAATAAAGTATTTAAGATACCAATAATCGTGTTGTAAAGTATTTATAAATATGAAAATTGGGAGCCACGCTTGCATCGCGAAATAAGCGGATTCGCGTTGTAACGGATCACGTTTTAACGGGATTGAGCTTTACTAATGTCCTGATTGCAGAGTCTGAGTGATGCCACAAGACATTCATTATTGAACAGTAAGAGGCTCTCAGAAATTACAGAGGCTGCTCTGATACTGATGATTTTGTTGCCCTGCCAAACAAACAATAACATTTTAAGTTTTCTCTCTTTCAGGAACCAGTTGAGTTTGATAAAGTTGCAATTTACTTCTCCAAGGACAAGTGGGATTATTTAAAAGAAGAACAGAAGGAACTTTACACGGATGTGATGATGGAGAATTACCAGAACCTCCAGTCTCTAGGTAAGAAAATATTACCCTCAATATTTCAAATGAAATACATATAGCTCCTGTAATTTATATATATCTTTATATAGAGCCATCCACGTACCTAGCGCTTCACAGCAGTAATACAATACACTTGACATCCTAATATAGCAGATAAAGGGAATAAGATTTATGTATGGTGCAAACACTACATATATACGTGTCTCCCCGGACATATACAGGATGTGTCAATGTGAAGCCTGAAATTGTATCAATGATTGAGCAAGGAGAAGAGCCTTATGTAAGTTGTCACCAGCAGTTTAAGGAGAAGGAAAATCCTACAGATATCAGCACAGGTGAGTAATAAACACTTTTTTCCCTGTGCCCCCCTGCCGTAAGTTCCCCTCTTTTCGCCACCCCCGCCCCCTCTTACCTTGGCGGCGACGTCATGACGTCACGTTGCCGGGGCCAAGGTAAGTGAGGTTTATAATGACTTTTGCCGCTTCCCCGGCACTTAATTTAACTTCCCTCGGGAAGCGCGCAGGGCCTCTGTAAACCCCGCAGACAGTCTCGCGTCCCCCAGTTTGCGCACCGCTGATATAACATATTTCATAAAAAGGAAACTATCAGAAATAAGCATATCTGCCAATCATTTCTAATGTCCTTTTTTTTAAACTATACTAGTCCCATAATAAAGTGGAAATATGTGGTACATAAGCTTCCTGATTTCTAGTTTTATTGTATATAACTCTGGAAAACAATATCCTACAAATAAAGTGTATTGCAATTTTGAATGCTGTTCTGTACTTCCAACAGTTACTGAATACCAAATTTGATTCAAATGTTACCATGTTTGTAGTGTCTCTTTACAATCTGAAACGAAATCTGACTTTGAAAATAATTTTGTATGTCAGATGTTAATGAATTTCTTTACTCCCATTTTTTCCCCAGCTGATGGATTCGTGAGCAGGAATTCCCCCGAAGGATATCCTATTTTGCACTCTTCACCAGATTGTGTAATGGAAGTTGTCAGTGCTACCCATATTTATCAAGGACAAAATCACATTGGTCAAAATATACCAAGCCAAAGTCTGAGAAAATCTGTAAGAATTATGGCTAAGATATCAATTTCACAGGAAAAACAAAATCTCACAGACTCCCACATTTGGTCACTTCGAGAACATACAGGGAGAGAATATGCATGTACTCCTATTACAAACTGTAGCAAAGGAAACACTAATTCAGGACAAGTTCCCACAAACCTGTCTATAAATAGCTATACATGCTGTGAATGTGCTAAAAACTTTAATAATGAGTCGGCTTATAGAACTCACCAAAGAACACATACCACAGAGATGATGTATAACTGCTCTGAATGTCAGAAATACTTTACTAGTAACTCAGATCTTGTTAAACATCTGAAAATTCACAAAGGAGAGATGACTTGCTCTGAATGTGGGAAACATTTCTCTTATAAATCACAGCTTGTTATACATCAGAGAATTCACACAGGAGAAAAACCATTTGTATGTTCTGAATGTGGGAAATGTTTTAATCGGAACAATAGGCTTGTTGAACATCAGAGAATTCATACAGGAGAAAAACCATTTGGGAAATGTTTTAATCGGAAAGATAATCTTGTTCAACATCAGAGAATTCACACAGGAGAAAAAACATTTGTATTGTTTCTGGAATGTGGAATGGTTTATAAGCGGAAAGATAATCTTGTTCAACATCAGAGAATTCACACAGGAGAAAAAACATTTGTATGTACTGAATGTGGGAAATGTTTTAATCGGAACAATAGGCTTGTTGAACATCAG
This sequence comes from Ascaphus truei, assembly GCA_036426205.1. Lineage (NCBI taxonomy): Eukaryota > Metazoa > Chordata > Amphibia > Anura > Ascaphidae > Ascaphus > Ascaphus truei. Next base: position 2,345,325 of record CM071586.1, read on the forward strand.
AGAATTCATACAGGAGAAAAAACATTTGTATGTTACGAATGTGGGAAATGTTTTAATCGGGAAGCTAATCTTGTTCAACATCAGAGAATTCACACAGGAGAAAAAACATTTGTATGTACTGAATGTGAGAAATGTTTTATCAACAAATGTAATCTTATTAAACATTTGAAAATTCACACAGGAGAAAAACCATTTGTATGTTCTGAATGTGGGAAATGTTTTAATCGGAACAATAGGCTTGTTGAACATCAGAGAATTCATACAGGAGAAAAACCATTTGTATGTTCTGAATGTGGGAAATGTTTTAATCGGAACGTTAGGCTTGTTCAACATCAGAGAATTCACACAGGAGAAAAAATATTTGTATGTACTGAATGTGAGAAATGTTTCAACAACAAATGTAATCTTGTTAAACATTTGAAAATTCACACAGGAGAAAAACCATTTGTATGTTCTGAATGTGGGAAATGTTTTAATCGGAACAATAGGCTTGTTGAACATCAGAGAATTCATACAGGAGAAAAACCATTTGTATGTTCTGAATGTGGGAAATGTTTTAATCGGAACGATAGGCTTGTTGAACATCAGAGAATTCATACAGGAGAAAAAACATTTGTATGTACTGAATGTGGCAAATGTTTTAACCAGAAATGTAGTCTTGCTAAACATAAGAAAATTCACACAGGAGAAAATCGATGTTTGCTCTAAATGTGGTAAATGTTTTGCACGCAGAAAAGTTTGCTTTTTAATATAACAGTCTGAAAAGTATGGGGTTTGTGTAAAAAAATAAAAATCTTTAAACTGTTATGAAAACATCACCTTTCTTGTAATTGTGTTAAATATTTAGATTTTTATTATTTCTTCAAAAAATGTAAGGCAAGTGTGGAATTTTTACTGTTTTCGTGTTAAAAAAATTACTATTGTTTGAAAATTCTTTTATAGGATTTTTTAAATTAATATTTTATAAAAAGCATCTGTGTTTCCATAAGTTTGACTTCGAAAATGGGTGTCTGACACACCTTACAGTACATGTACTGTTTATTCTTAAGATACAAGCAAACAATAAAATAAACTAACATGGGCTCTGACGAAAAGGGCAACAGGATGGTTAAAGTAAAGGTTAAGCGTGGTCCTGCCATCTCTTTCATCAAGGTCACTGCCTTGATCCAAGAGTTGTTGTGAGCACTGGGATTGCCTGTGAATATATTTCCCAAAACGATGTAATATGTCATTTCATTGTATTTAAAGGTAGGGGTATCATATATATTATGCATTAACACATATGGGGGCTGTAGTACCACCTCACTGGACATAGCGGTGCAGATCACTCCCCTTAGCACCAGGTTTCCCAGTAGAATTGTTCTTTTTGGTGGGCAGCGTTATTGTCCTTAAATTGGTACAATTTATTTTGTGTTAAAAAATGGGGAAACCCCTGTGCTGATGCTCTGGATATATGTAGGAGATTATGACAGAGACTATAAATAAGTCCTTGGTTGTAGTTGTCCATAATGTTAAACTTATTGTTGTGAGACAGGGAGGTAGCCGGGTCGGGATTGGAGAGGTACGGGTCGTTGTTATACTTGCCAGGGTCAGGATCGTTGCAGGTACTATTAGCTGTGGTCAGAGTTGGAGAGTTGTCGTTGTCCGAATGCCGAGGTCAGGGTAGGAGAGAAGCGGATGGTCAGGAGTAGCCGGGGACAGGGGTGCGGAGTCCAAGAAACAAGCCGGATCGGTACTCAAAAAAGGTTCAGCAAGGCAAGACTGGAGGTAGAGTTGAGGAAAACAGCAACGTAACATTAACTATGCTCAGCCGATGTGGCACAGCTGAGCATATAAGGAAGTGAGGGAACAATGGGAGAAGAGGTGGAATGGAGGTACGTCCTCAGTGGGATCAGGGATAGGCAGAAGTGCAGGAGACAGGTGTAGTCTATGTAACAGATTATACCTGTTGACGAGCTTGTGTGCGTTGCGCGCACCGCTGGTGTGCGAGCACAAACCGGAGGCGGGGCCCTCCACCAGTGTTTCGGCAGAGAGCCGGGTGCGCACCTGCGCATAGCGCTGCGGAGGGGAAGCGCGGGTCCTGAGGACGTGCCGTCGGGAGCGCGGAGGACGGAGAAGGTAAGGCGGGAGGGTGGCATGACTCCCGGTTCCTTTCAGTACCTGCCCACTTCAGGAGCGACCTCCAGGCGACTCCAAAAAGGTTTAAGGGGATACTTCAGATGAAAACGTCGAAGGAGTCCGGGTGCATGGAGTTGGCAATGAGAGATCCAGGACCGCTCTTCTGGTCCAAACCCCTTCCAGTGCACTAAGTACTAGACTGCCATTCATTGACGGAAGAAGTTGTGGGCGATATGCCACTGGATTGATCCTCTACTATGGGAAACGGGCCAAGAAACCTGGGTGCCAGTTTGAGCGTGGGTACTGTGAGCCGTATGTTCCTGGAAGATAGCCACACCCTGTCTCCTGGACTAAACTCTTGAATACTGCGACGGTGGCGGTGTGCCTGAAGCTTTTGTCTAGTAGCTGCGGATGTAAGATTCTCCTGGATTGCAGGTACTGCTCCAAGGTTTGATTGGTTCTCTCCATCTGGCCATTGATTTGGGGGTGATATCCGGAAAACAAATGTAAGGAAATACCCATCTTTTGAGAGAGAGAACGCCAAAATCTGGAGACAAATTGTGATCCCTGATCGGAGACGATGGTTTGTGGAACCCCATGTAGGCGGAAGATCTCTTTGACAAAAATATCCGCGAGACTGGAAGAACTCTTAAAGGGATGAAATGTGTCTGTCTGGAGAAACGATCAATAATTGTAACGCGTAGCTCACCACAAACGAGGCGCAACCGCAGGGCTGAGGTAGGGAATTGTATATAACGCCAACCACAACCGCATGTCTAGAGTGTAGGTTAGTCGTGCAGGCCGGATCAGGGTTACAGAAAACAGCGTTAACGTGATACTTGCCAGGTCCAGGGATATAGAGGAGCGGATTATTGGGGTACGCAGCCAGAGTCAGGGTTGGAGAAGGTAGAGTAGTCGTAATGCCAGGGTCAGTGTAGGAGAGAGCAGCGTTGTCGTAGTCCAGAGCCAGGGTCAGTGCAGGAGAGAGCAGTGTAGTCAGCGTTGGAGAAGCGGGGTCAGCGTTGGAGAAGTCACAAGTATAATTCAGGCAGCAAGACAGGCAGTGAGTCACAGCATCACACAAACAAGGTTATGCTCGGCAAAGGTTGAGAGTTCTGTGAACATATTTATAGAACCTCCCACCAATTGGAGGCGACCAGGAAGTGGGGCTGTGGTTCTTGATAGGCTGCTGGAACACAGGTGAGTCCTATAGCACAGCCAATTGATATCGCATCAGAGCGTGTGCCGGCGCCACACGCACCCCGCGTGTAATGTTAGCGACCCTGTCGCGTGTCGTCACCACACGTCACAACGCCATTGCGGGGATGGAGACCAGAGGTGGAACCCACTGGTACGGAGGCGGAGCGCCGAACACAGCCATGCGAGGAACTCCCGACGTCAGAGCGGGGGCGGCACCTTTGGACAGAGACTGCAGACCGGTGGAGAGGTGGCGCACCGCCCATGCGCCGTGCTGCGTTTAAGTGCCCCTGCTACGTTGCCCCTTCTGAGTGCCATGGGGGACAGGTGTGCCCGGACGAGTTAAGGGGAGAGAAGCCCCAGAAGGGCAAATCCTCACAAGAATGGAGTTCATTCATTCCCTTGGAAAAAGGCAGCTGTACAATAAAGTCCATAGACAAATGGTTCCAGGGATGATCCGGAATGGGAAGAGGGTGTAAGAGACCAGGTGGCTTGCTCCGAGGAGTTTTATTGCGAGCACAAGTGGAACATGCTTTGACAAATTCCTTAATATCTCCTTGAATGCTGGGTCACCAGAAGGTTTGTTCGATGAGATCGGTGGTTCTTCTGGTACCGGGATGTCCAGCAGATTTGGATGAATGACCCCACTCCAAGACCTTTCTCCGGTAATGTGGTGAAGAGACGGCCCTCTGGGACCTAGAGACCCAGCTCTTCCTGTCACGCCTCCGTTCCTAATTGGACCTTCCTGCTTTATCTAGCTCCTCTCTGCTCTATCTTTGCTCGACATAGTCTCTGTATGGAAGTACTTCTGGATTCTCTCAGTGTTTTCACAGGTTCTGACGCGGCTTGTACGACTACCCCCTCTGGCTCTCGATCTTGGCACTCCTTGGACAACGCTCACTCTGGTAACCCCTTGAACACGGCTTGGACTATGGCCTATCTCCGCTCTCCACTCCCTGACCTCAGCAAGGCATTCTTCACTCTATCTCTACAACCGGTACGGGCAAGTATTGTCTACCTTACTACACCTGGCCTGGCAACACTTTATACCACACTCCGGACACGCTCCCTTTGCTGCGGGTGCGTGTTTTACCACTTCCCCCTTCAACTCAGGGGACGGGTCTTGTCTGAGGGCAGCACCGGCATAACATTGTCGAGCCAACAAAACGCAGACCAGACCGAACTTCAACAGTTTCTCTCCAATCTGCTTCAGCAAAACCAGGCCATGGCGGATCAAATTGTGGCACTTACACGCCAGGTCGCAGTACTCTCAGACCGAGTACCAACCGCGACCTCGCCAGATCTAAGCCCCCACTCCGCAAGCGCAGTTAGCAGCTCCGATGTAAGGATTCCTCCCCCCAAGCCTTATGCAGGTGAACCGCAAGAATGTAGGGGTTTCCTAAACCAGTGTGAGGTGCAGTTTGAAATGGCCTCCCATCTCTACAATACTGGTCGCAAGAAGGTAGCCTACATTTATAACCTCCTTACTGGCAGCGCCCTAGCTTGGGCTTCCCCGGTTTGGGAGCGACGTTCTGATCTTACCCAAGATTACCCAGCATTTAAAGCAGAGTTCCAACAAGTATTCGATTCCCCCGCTCGTCGGGAGATGGCATCTGTTTCTCTTCTCCAGATCACTCAGGGACGGCGAATAGTGACACAGTATGCTGTGGAATTCCGGACTCTAGCAGCCGAGACTAACTGAGGACAAGAGGCTCTCGTCTCCGTATTCTGGCAAGGCCTGGCAGATCCCATCAAGGATGAACTCTCGCCAATCCAGGCCGGATCAATTGGAGATCCTCATTGATTTGGCCGTCCGAGTGGATCAACGTATCCAGGTACGCTGCTCAGAGCATCAGCGCACTCGCTTCCATAACTTTCAAGTTCCGTTCTCCAGTACTCCCAGCAGCACTCCTGCTCCCCCAAGTGCTACCACACCTCTTCGTTCTGAACTGGAGTTGCCAGAGCCAATGCAATTGGGGGTACAACGCATCCGCACACCAATACGGCAGTTCCGCCACGCCGGGGGATTGTGTTTCTACTGCGGATCCATGGAGCATCTGGTTCGGGAGTGTCCACTGCGTCCGGGAAACGGGAACACCCAGTGAGTACAGAGGGGCTCTCTCTGGGTGTAATGTCTCCACGTCCCCTTCATAAAGATGAACTCCCTAAGAAACTTACATTTCCAGTCTCCCTTTCAGGCGATATGTTCCAGACTTCTACAGCCGCTTTCATTGACTCAGGAGCTGGAGGAAACTTCGTGGACCTTGAATTCGCCAGGTTAAACCGCATACCGCTCGTGAGGAAGAAGGTTCCCATCGCACTCGTCGGTTTTGATGGACGTCCTCTTACCCCGGCCCACATCTCCTTAGAGACGGCCCCCTTGCTTCTGTCCTCACATCTGCACAAGGAGATCTTAGTTCTCTATGCCATTCACGCTCCTGGGATACCCATCACCCTTGGTCTTCCTTGGCTACAGCTTAACAATCCTCTCATTGACTGGACTTCCTCTGCTCCCATCTCCTGGAGGCCGAGGTCAGGCGAGACTCATCAACTGCTGGCCAATACCTCTGTTCCCGAAGTTATTCTACCTTCTGTTTACCACCAATTCCGGGACGTTTTCAATAAGGTACAGTCAGACCTTTTGCCGCCACACCGGACTTACGATTGTCCGATCGATCTGGTTCCAGATTACTCCCTACCAAAGTCCAAGACCTACCTCTTGTCGTTACCAGAATCTCATGCTATGGATTAATATATCCAGGAGAATCTCAAGAAAGGCTTTATTCGTCACTCCAATTCCCCAGCAGGGGCTGGGTTTTTCTTCGTCAAGAAAAAGGACGGGTCGTTGAGGCCTTGCATCGATTACAGGGGGTTGAACAACATAACTATCAAAAATCGTTACCTCCTTCCCCTTATTACCGAACTGTTCGATAAATTACAGGGGGCCAAGATTTTTTCCAAGTTGGATCTACGTGGTGCCTATAACCTTGTGCGCATCAGGAAGGGGGATGAATGGAAAACGGCCTTCAACACGCGTAGTGGACACTACGAGTATCGTGTAATGCCTTTCGGCTTATGTAATGCTCCCGCTGTCTTCCAGGATTTCATCAACGACGTCTTTCGTAAGGTACTCAATATTTTGGTTATAGTATACTTGGATGATATCCTAATTTTTTCCAAAGATCTCCAGGACCATATACTGTACGCCACACCTCCTACGTCCTTTCCCGTCTCGTGAACACCATTTGTACACCAAACTGGAGAAGTGCACCTTTCATCAGACCTCTTCTCCGTTCCTGGGGTACATCATTTTCGATGAGGGGTTTATGATGGACTCCGGTAAACTTCAAGCAGTCACTGAATGGCAAAGACCCAATTCTCTCAAGGCCACACAACGTTTTTTAGGGTTCACTCATTACTATCGTAAGTTTATACGGAGTTTTTCTACCATTGTGGCACCCCTCACTGCGCTCACCAAAGAAGGAGCTGATCCTTCTGCTTGGTCATCCGAGGCCATTGTGACGGGAGCTTTGTGACAGGCTATTAATAATACACACCAAAAATATATTATATAAATATATATATATATAACTGGGTTCAACTGTTACGAGACTTAGATATGATAAAATATAATTTATTCCTTGATAAAGGTGAACACACAAAATATACAAATAACAGGCAAAATATAAACACTTACTTAAAGATTAGGACAAGAAAGCCATCAGGATACAGGATGGGCCATTTCTTCCATAATTCAGTTGACATCACAGCAATACATGCAGCCCATGAATGAAGACACAGGCATGAAGACATGCAGACATGAAGATACATGAAGGACATTAAAACATGAAGCACTGAGTAAGGGGGGACTCTGGTTTATATACCATTTTAACCCTTCTCTTACATTCAAGATGCCGCGCTGTCTAGCAAAAATCCTTTTGAAGCTCTTTGAAGCTGATTGAAGCAGCTTTTTGACTTCCATTGTTTAGTGTGAAGTATCACACTTAAAAACCAAACAGTTCCTGGGTCCAGCATAAACAATTAGGCAATTTAGCCTTTGATCACCAGGCTATGTAAATTCTAGCAAGATGTCCTTCCTGCTCATTACCATAACAGAGGGAGTTTGCAGTTTTCAGAACAGAACCAAAATTCCATATACACTGTAAATAACTTCAGTTTAGTAGTACTTACTGGCACGCGAGAAATATTAATACATTCCGTCACACATGACGCTCCCAATGAGACTAAATATTACCGTGTAATACTAAAATTAAGAGAGATATTAATATATGGCTCTTAGTATCTGTTAGATATCAAGTGTTTAGAATCATTAGTTGGGGCTCGGCCCCACGAATACACATATGTAATGTTTAGCATGTTCCGCCGAGGACATCTCATAATATTCTTATATTTAATAAGGTCACCCATTCTGATTTTCTCCTTGGGTAGCCGCACCCCCTGGCCCCCATCAAAAAGTCCTTTGAAGCAGGGACCCCTGGGTGGTGGACCTTTGTCACCTGGTTTTAGATTCCACACCCAATGCCCCCGACCTCCTGAATCAGAGGCGTTTGTAAGTGTGAGTTATAATGCTCACAACCCACTCTAGCTTCCTGCAAACAGGTAGAGTGGCTGGGCCTTTGATCAGGGCTGTTTCCTAACCATTTGGTGGCTCTTCTGACCATTTGCATTTAGTAGGCAGGCATCTTTGAGGGTAATTTAAACAAAGGGCTAGAATCACTGTTTTAACATTAACCCTTTCCCTCCCGCAGCAACCCTAGTGTATGTGTGGGTGCAAACAGATGGAAAACACAATACAGTTACACAGGGGAATAAGCATTTGGATATTGAAGCGAGGTAAAAACACATTACTGGACCTCAGTCCAGTTAACCCCTTGCTCCCCAGGTGAGGGTGGCCAATTGGGGTGTAACCCCTTTAATCCCGGGCCAAATCCTCCCAATCGTCACATCTCCCTTGCTCAAGGGGTGCCTGGTGCCCCAGCTGCCTCCCCCTGGCACTGGGATACCACTGGCGCCCTTGAAGCACTCAATAAGTCCTGAGGGGTTGGCCTGGCAAACTTGTCCTCCGGCATTGTCCTGGCCACAGTGGATCGTGAAATCCAGATCCTGCGGAGCAGTGCTCCACCGTGGCCGCCGGGCATTCTCCTTTGCCTCCCTCTGCCCCCCACCCAGTGCCTGGTTAACCAAGCCCATGGTGAAGGGGCCCCTTTGCAGACCGGGCTTCACACTGCCCAGAGACTGGCATGTTTCTGCACCTGCCAGAGACCAGCTATCAAGCACAGACCATCGCTTTCCTGTCAACCAAGTCTGGGAAAGAGCTATGTCACTATCCTGTTGGGACCCTACCTGCCCTGGCTCTGTGCCAACCCGTAGCTGCTCTGCTATACTCCTGACTCTCCTCCCTGGCTGCCTATCTACCCACAGCCCCTCCTTTGGGAACCCTGGGGAATCCGTCAGGGGGTCACTCCTGGCCAGTCAGAACAAGGGACCTTCTGCCTACCTAGCCCATCCCTAGCTTCTGCCAGCTGCCTGACACCCCACTGACCTCCTATCTCCCCCTGCTTCCCAGTGTCTCCCTGCCTAGCCTCCCCTAGGCCCAGCACCTCAGCCCCTGCTGATGACTCCTGCTGCTTACCTCCTTGCAGCCCACCTGCACTCTTCTCCCCCCTGGGCAATCCTAACCCAGACCCTGGAACTACCTGAGTGCACCTACCTCCCTGACCTTGTCTCCCCCTTACCAGGGATGAGCTCAGGGGCACCTCCCCAGATGCAACCGCCTTAGCTCTTGGCTGGCATGTATCCCCGGAGTGGCACAAGCCTGCCACTGCCCATGATACCCCCAGCCCATAGCCAGGCTGCAACAGGGGTTTGCTGATCTGAGACACCCCCTGAGGCTCGGCCAGGTTAATGGGAAATTCTAGCTGCAATACCTGCTGCTGTCCCTCCCAGGCTACCACTAGCCCTTCTTCTCCCACTGAGATCTGATGCTGGCTACCTACCTGCAGCCTCCCCTCACTCCGCTTCTCCCTAGCTAATCCTAGCCTGGATCCTAGGGACACCTGAGTGAGGCCATCTCCCTGACACTGTCTCCCCATTACCGGGGATGAGCTCAGGGTTGCTGGGGGTGGTCTAACTTTGCCACAACCCCTGATACCTCCAGCCCATAGCAAGGCTGCAACAGTGGGGCTCTTAACCGAGAGTCCCCTTCCTGCTCTGCCAGGGTAATGGGGAAGTCTAGCTGCCCTACAAGCTGCCCTTCCTTCCCCTCCCCTGGTACCCCTATCTCCTGCCACCCCCCAGTCACCCGTATAGTGAAACAACAGGGTACAGTCATAGGGAAAAATAAGTCAGAGTCAGTCTGCGACTTGGTCTTGCTTACCTCGCTGGTCCCCGCAGAGACCGCCGCCTTTGTTGGTCCCAATTGCAGGGGGACTGGAATGGCCGCTGCCAGCACCATCTGGGCTGGGCAGCAGCGGGCCGCTGCCGCGACAGCGCCCGGGTTGGGTACAGGTACAACGGTGCAGGACAAGGGTCCCAGGTCTTTGTGGAGGAACACAGCTCCATGCAAACTTGGTAAAATAACCCCCTCACGCAAACCCTGTCCCTCCCCCCAAATAAAATTGCCGCCGGCAGGATGCCGGAGTGGCGGCTTCTCCACCGCCGCCGCCGGTTCTCCGCCGGGATCAGGTGGATGGCCGCCGCTCTCCGCCGCTGTTGCTGATGCAGCCCGTCCAGGTTCTCCAGGAGACGTCCCGAGGAGGGTTGTCGCCCCGGCTGGGCGGGAGCCATCAGAGGATGCCGCTAACTGGGTCATCTTTTCCGCAGCTCGTCAGCGCTGGCCCTGAGGGGCTTCTTCGCCCGACCCCGTACGGTCCAGGCACTGGGCATTATTGTGGCCCATTTGTTGGCAGTGCCACAGCGGCTGCCGGTGCTTCTCTGCCACCGGTGGACTAACCTCAGCAAGGGGCAATGGAGTCCAGAGCGGAGTTGCTTGAGCGCTGGGCTCTGGGAGGGGATAAGCGGGTCGGTGTGGTACCGACGCCAGGAACTGAGTCCACTTCGCCGGGAACCACGTCTTGCCCAACGCACACACCAGTGCTAGCTCTTTCAGGGAAAATGGACGGGCCACCTCAATGGCCGTTACCTCTCCTGGTGCAAGACTTCTGTGGTCTCCGAGACCCACTCCCTCCACAAGTCTTTGCCGTCCCGGAGCTGGGTCCATTCCCTGCTCTCCGGGCGGTTTGATGGTTAGAGCGGCTGCAGCTGTGGATCTTTGCTCAGCCTGCCGGGTTTCATGCTCACCGATCGCCGCCTCTCTCTCAGCCTTGCTGGCTGCTGGTCCCTGCGCCGACTTGATGCACTCCTCCGGTCTCGGTGCCCGGCTCCAGTCAGACGGATGGCCGGCACTTTGGTTCTGGAGGAAATGCTTCTCACAAGTAGGGGAACAGTGAGGAGGTGCCATATCTTGTGTTATATGTTGTACACTGTGTGTTCAATATCTTTAGTCCCAGGAACTTGCAATTACCATCGAGTTCCCACTATATTACACTATCCCACAGAACACTAGTAATACAGGTCCAGTTCAATCCTGCCGCTTGTCACCAGTTTTATTAATAAGCCTGTGACGGGAGCTTTGTGACAGGCTATTAATAATACACAAAAAATATATATAATATAAATATATATATATATATATATATATATATAACTGGGTTGAACTGGTACGAGACTTAGATATGATAAAATATAATTTATTCCTTGATAAAGGTGAACACACAAAATATACAAATAACAGGCAAAATATAGACACTTACTTAAAGATTAGGACAAAAAAGCCATCAGGATACAGGATGGGCCATTTCTTCCATAATTCAGTTGGCATCACAGCAATACATGCAGCCCATGAATGAAGACTCATGCATGAAGACACAGGCATGAAGACATGCAGACATGAAAACACATGAAGGACATTAAAACATGAAGCACTGAGTAAGGGGGGACTCTGGTTTATATACCATTTTAACCCTTCTCTTACATTCAAGATGCCGCGCTGTCTAGCAAAAATCCTTTTGAAGCTCTTTGAAGCTGATTGAAGCAGCTTTTTGACTTCCATTGTTTAGTGTGAAGTATCAGCGGCTGCAGCTGTGGATCTTTGCTCAGCCTGCCGGGTTTCATGCTCACCGATCGCCGCCTCTCTCTCAGCCTTGCTGGCTGCTGGTCCCTGCGCCGACTTGATGCACTCCTCCGGTCTCGGTGCCCGGCTCCAGTCAGACGGATGGCCGGCACTTTGGTTCTGGAGGAAATGCTTCTCACAAGTAGGGGAACAGTGAGGAGGTGCCATATCTTGTGTTATATGTTGTACACTGTGTGTTCAATATCTTTAGTCCCAGGAACTTGCAATTACCATCGAGTTCCCACTATATTACACTATCCCACAGAACACTAGTAATACAGGTCCAGTTCAATCCTGCCGCTTGTCACCAGTTTTATTAATAAGCCTGTGACGGGAGCTTTGTGACAGGCTATTAATAATACACAAAAAATATATATAATATAAATATATATATATATATATATATATATATAACTGGGTTGAACTGGTACGAGACTTAGATATGATAAAATATAATTTATTCCTTGATAAAGGTGAACACACAAAATATACAAATAACAGGCAAAATATAGACACTTACTTAAAGATTAGGACAAAAAAGCCATCAGGATACAGGATGGGCCATTTCTTCCATAATTCAGTTGGCATCACAGCAATACATGCAGCCCATGAATGAAGACTCATGCATGAAGACACAGGCATGAAGACATGCAGACATGAAAACACATGAAGGACATTAAAACATGAAGCACTGAGTAAGGGGGGACTCTGGTTTATATACCATTTTAACCCTTCTCTTACATTCAAGATGCCGCGCTGTCTAGCAAAAATCCTTTTGAAGCTCTTTGAAGCTGATTGAAGCAGCTTTTTGACTTCCATTGTTTAGTGTGAAGTATCATAGTTACATAGTTACATAGTAGATGAGGTTGAAAAAAGACGTACGTCCATCAAGTTCAACCTATGCTAAATTTAGACAACAGATACTTTATTCTATATATGTACTTATTGATCCAGAGGAAGGCAAACAAAAAAACCCATTGTGACGATGGAGAGGATTTGGCCCGGGATTAAAGGGGTTAAACCCCAATTGGCCACCTTCTAACCTCACCAGGGATACAAGGGGTTAAATGGGCTGAGGTCCAGAAATGTGAGTTAACCCCTGTTATAACCTGTAACTGTGTATTTCCCTGTTTCCCCTGTGTCATTGTAACCTCAGTGTCTGCATCACACACACACTAGAATCCATCCGGGAGCCCATGGGTTAATAGTCCTTTAATACTGTGACCCAAGGTATGGACAAAGACTGAAATTCCTTTGCATACCAGGATAGCAGATGGGCCCCAGAGGCGCCCCAATGTCTAGTATTTAAGTATTGTTCAAAGGGTCTTGTCACCCTCCCTGATGATTTAAGGACGGAGGAGGCTCAAACCAGAGCAGTCTCCAAGTGTCCCACTTATCCCTGTCCAACACAGGTTATCTTGTCCAAGATCCGGAGGGGTAGCTGGGCTGGCATTCCATTTGCACATGTGGGGCCTCAGAAAGGAGACCCAGAGTTCTACTGCGCACGTGCCAGCTAGCAGGGGGGCCAGTACTGAAATGTGTTCCCCCATCAAAGATTGGCTGGAGATAACTGAAAGCCAATCACAGATACTTAAGGTTAAGGATAGAGGGACAAAAGTTATATAAACTGCTGTTCCCCATATATCCTTTGTTCTTCATGCAAAGTTCTTCATGCAAAGTTCTTCACGTGTTCATTGTCTGCAGGCCTGCATGTCATCAGGCCTGTTGTGCTATACCATCTTGATTGCTGAGAAGAAATGCCAGGCAATGTCTTGGGCTGATTGCTGTATGAAACTGCTAGTCCAGCTGGGACTGTTTTCATTATTTTCATCTTTTAAGTAAGTGTCTATATTTTGCTGTTATTTGTATAATATGTTGTGTTCACCTTTATCAAGGAATAAATTATATTTTATCATATCTAAGTCTCGTCCCAGTTCAAACCCAGGTATATATATATTTATATATAGTTTTGGTGTACATTACAGCCTGTCACAAGCTACCGTGACAAGCTTGTAATTAACTGGTGGCAACGTCGGGACCGAACTGGACCTGGATTACAGTATTCTGCGGGGTACTGTGATCCAGTGGGAACTTGATGGTAATTGCAAGTTCCTGGGACTAAAGATATTGAACACACAGTGTACAACATATAACACAAGATATGGCACCTCCTCACTGTTCCCCTACTTGTGAGAAGCATTGCCTCCAGAACCAAAGTGCCGGCCATCCGTCTGACTGGAGCCGGGCACTGAGACCGGAGGAGTGCATCAAGTCGGCGCGGGGACCAGCAGCCAGCAAGGCTGAGAGAGAGACAGCAATGGGTGAGCATGAAACCCGGCAGGCTGAGCAAAGATCCACAGCTGCAGCTGCTGTAACCATCACACCGCCCGGAGAGCAGGGAAGGGACCCAGCTCCGGGACGGCAGAGACTTGTGGAGGGAGCGGGTGGTCTCGGAGACCATGGAAGTCTTGCACCAGGAGAGGTATTGGCCGTTGCGGCGGCCAGTCCATTTTACCCAGAATTGCTGGCCCTGATGTTTGCGCAGGGAGAGATGTCCCCGGCAGAGCGGCTCGAGTAGCTGAAGCTGGCAATGATCCGACCCGCTTATCCCCTCCCTGAGCCCGGCGCTCAGGCAACTCCGCTCTGGACTCCGTTGCCCCTTGCTAGGGTTAATCCACCGGTGGCGGAGAAGCACCGGCAGCTGCTGCGGCACTGCCAACAAATGGGCCACAATAATGCCGTGCCCTGACCGTGCGCGGTCAGGCGAAGAAGCCCCTCAGAGCCAACGCTCACGAGCTGCGGAAAAGATGACCCAGTTAGCGGCATCCTCTGATGGCTCCCGCCCAGCCGGGTCGACAACCCTCCTCGGGACGTCTCCTGGAGAACCTGGACGGGCTGCATCAGCAACAGCGGCGGAGAGCAGCAGCCATCCACCTGATCCTGGCGGAGAACCAGCGGCGGCGGCAGAGAAGAAGCCGCCACTCCGGCATCCTGCCGGCGGCAGTATTATTTGGGGGGAGGGACAGGGTTTGTGGGAGGGTGTTATTTTACCAAGTTTGCATGGAGCTGAGTTCCTCCACAAAGACCTGGGACCCTTGTCCTGCACCGTTGTACCTGTACTCAACCCGGGTGCTGTTGCGGCAGCGGCCCGGTGCTGCCCAGCCCAGATGGGGCCGGCGGCGACCGCTCCAGTCCCCTTGCAATTGGGACCAACGAAGGCGGCGGTCTCTGCGTGGACCAGCAAGGTAAGCCAGACCAAGTCGCAGACTGACTCTGACTTATGTTTCCCTATGACTGTACCCTGTTGTTTCACTATAATTACCTGGGCGGAGCAGCAAGGGGACTCTCGGTTAATAGCCCCACTGTTGCAGCCTTGCTATGGGCTGGAGGTACCAGGGGTTGTGGCACAGTTAGACCACCCCCGGATTACCTGCCAGCCAGGAGCTAAGGTGGGTGCACCAGCAACCCTGAGCTCATCCCCGGTAATGGGGAGACAGTGTCAGGGAGATGGCCCCACTCAGGTGTCCCTAGGGTCCAGGTTAGGATTAGCTAGGGAGAAGCGGAGTGAGGGGGGGCTTCAGGTAGGTCGCCAGCAGCAGATCTCAGTGGGAGAAGAAGGGCTAGTGGTAGCCGGGGAGGGAAAGCGGCAGGTAGTGCAGCTAGGGTCCCCCATTACCCTGGCCGAGTCTCAGGGGGTTTCTCAGATCAGCAACCCCCTGTTGCAGCCTAGCTATGGGCTGGGGGTATCATGGGCACTGGCCGGTTTGTGCCACCCCAGAGATACCTGCCAGCCAAGAGCTAAGGTGGTTGCATCTGGAGAGATGCCCCTGAGCTCATCCCTGGTAAGGGGGAGACAAGGTCAGGGAGGTAGGTGCACTCAGGTAGTTCCAGGGTCTGGGTTAGGATTGCCCAGGGAGGAGAGTGCAGGTGGGCTGCAGGGAGGTAAGCAGCAGGAGTCATCAGCAGGGGCTGAGGTGCTGGGCCTAGGGGAGGCTATGCGGAGAGACACTGGGGAGCAGGGAAAGATAGGAGGTCAGTGGGGTGTCAGGCAGCTGGCAGAAGCGAGGGATGGGCTAGGTAGGCAGAATGTCCCTTGCTCTGACGGGCCAGGAGTGACCCCCCTGACAGATTCCCCAGGGTTCCCAAAGGAGGGGCTGTGGGTAGATAGGCAGCCAGGGAGGAGAGTCAGGAGTATAGCGGAGCAGCTACAGGGTGGCACAGAGCCAGGGCAGGTAGGGTCCCTACAGAATAGTGACATAACACTTTCCCAGACTTGGTTGACAGGGAAGCAACGGTCTGTGCTTGATGGCTGGTCTCCTGTTGGTGCAGAGACATGCCAGTCTCTGGGTAGTGTGCAGCATGGTCTGCACAGGGGCCCCTTCACCATGGGCTTGGCCCACAAGCCACTGGGTGGGGGGCAGAGGGAGGCAAAGGAGAATGCCCGGCGGCCACGGTGGAGCCCGGCGTTGCAGGATCTGGACTTTACAATCCCCTGTGGCCAGGACAATGTACTGGACAAGGCCGGAGGACAATTTTGCCAGGCCAAACCCTCAGGATGTGTTGAGTGCGTCAAGGGCGCCAGTGGTACCCCAGTGCCTGGGGGAGGCGACTGGGGCACCAGGGCCCCATTGAGCAGGGGAGGTGTGATGATGGAGAGGATTTGGCCCGGGATTAAAGGGGTTAAACCCCAATTGGCCACCTTCTAACCTCACCAGGGATACAAGGGATTAAATGGGCTGAGGTCCAGAAATGTGAGTTAACCCCTGTGTGTTCCCCCTTGGTCCCCAGTTTGTCCCCTGACCTCCTATCGTTTGTTATATTCACCTGCCACAGCCCATTGGCACTCTATGTGACATTACATATAGTCAAGATTAGGTGGGTGTGGGCGTTTGAGCTTGCTGGGATTGTGTGTGCTAATAAATATATATATATATATATATATATATACAGTGTTCGACAAATCACCCAAAAATCTACTCGCCCAACCAAAAAATCTACTCGCCACCTAGTCCCGCCCCCAACCCTAGTCCCGCCCCCAACCCCGCCCCTAGTCCCGCCCCCAACCCGCTTTAAAATAAAATATATAAATAAAATACATTTAATAAATTCCTAGTCAGAACAACATTCGTTTTTGACATAAATGTATTTATTGTATTACATTATACTACAATTAGTCCTTGTTACGTATGTGTGTGTGTGTGTGTAAATGTCAGATCTAGAAATAAAAGCCAGATGTGAATGACTGACTAGTTTCCTGAACCCCTTAACCAGTGTCTGGACGTCCCTGCTTCACAATATCTAAAGCAGCAATCCCGCCTGGGATCTTACCTAATCCGCAGTCCCTCAATGTCCAGGTACCTCATTCCCGCAATGTTGTACATTGGAGGGGAGGTGTTCCCTACCTGTCTTCTGGGTTAGGGGGGGTTCGATGTTTTTCGTGTGATCCGAGTTAGATCTGGAAGAAAGCAGTATAGGTTATTTTGGTGTAGTATAGGACAGTAAAGATATATAGGGTAAATAAGATACCCAGATACATTTATTTATTTATTTATAAAATATTTAACCAGGAAGTAATACATTGAGAGTTACCTCTCATTTTCAAGTATGTCCTGGGCACAGAGTAAAACAAATAATACATGGTTACAAGTACAGTTACATAAATGAACAGGGTATACATTATATACAAGACATTGCGTGTATAAATAAAGAAAATATATATTATGAGCGTATGAAACAGTTACAGACCAGGTTAAAATGTGAGACAGCCTTAGATTTGAAAGAACTTAAACTGGTGGTGGATGTGAGAGTCTCTGGTAGGTTGTTCCAGTTTTGGGGTGCACGGTAACACACACACACACACACACACACACACACACACACACACATATACACTCAGATTTAAGACTGATCTAGAGCGCATATTGCATAATGCACTAGATAATGAAATAATCTCAAAACGCAACTATGATGGCCTACTGCCCAAATTTCCCGTGATCCCTACATTTTACCTATTACCCAAGGTCCATAAGAATGCCTCCCGCCTACCGGGTCGACCTATTGTTTCTGGCATAGGGGGTTTATGTGAACCTGCCTGCCGCTTCCTTGACTCATTTCTGTGCCTCGCAGTTGTTAATTTACCGTCTTATTTACGTGATACGATGGAGGTGCTGTCCAGGGTCGACTGCATCACGGTCGACGGGGATACTATCCTTGCGACCTGTGATGTGGAGTCCCTGTACACTTGCATTCCCCATCGGGAGGGTCTCTTGGCATCGAGATTTTATTTGTCTATGCAAGACATCTCGGGAGACCTTCTTGATTTTTTTGATGGATTTATTACAATTTATACTTTCCCACAACTATTTTATTTTCAAAAACCAATTTTTTTTTGCAAGTTAGAGGTACAGCAATGGGAGCGGCATGTGCACCCTCCTATGCCAATCTATTCTTGGGCTGGTGGGAGAGGGAGGTAGTCTTTTCAGATCTCCATCGCCACTTTAGTGATTTAGGCTTATTATGGTTGAGATACATCGATGACATCCTGGTAGTCTGGCATGGTACCAGTGATGCATTTGCAGATTTCATCAATGCACTCAGCCAAAATGACCTCAATATTAAGCTTACTCACCATTGTAGCCCTACATCTGTAGTGTTCTTGGATGTCCAGATCAGCATTAACAGGGCAAGTATGATAGAGACGGACATTCATCGCAAAGCCACTGCGACTAATTCCATCCTCCATGCCACTAGTTTTCATCCACAACACCAGGTATCAGGAATCCCTCGAAGCGAATTCTTGAGACTCAAAAGAAATTTTTCTTCTGATGTCATATTTCAAACCAGAGCTAAAGAATTTAAAACTAGGTTTCTCAACCGTGGGTATACAAAATCTCAAATCCAGAAAGGCTACACCAACAGTCTTAAAGTAACCGGTGAGAGCCTACTACAAGTTAGACCCAAATTCAAAGGTAGGAGGCAAATTAGATTTATCAGTACTTACAACCAGCAGTGGTCAGACCTTAGGGGTATTCTCCAAAAACACTGGGGGACCCTTATGATCGACCCTGAACTTAAGAACACACTTGGCGATCGTGCCAGTTTGACAAGTAGGAGATCCCCCAATTTAGGGGACAAATTGACCAGAAGCCATTATGTTCCTCAGGTTGACCCTACTTTCCTGTCCCAAAAAGGCAAGCAAGGTTTTTTTATAAATGTGGCATGTGTTCAGCGTGCAGACACATGTATCAAACATCCACATTCGAGAACTCAAACAGAACACACACATACAGGATACTCTCTTTTTTAAACTGCAAAAGCAAAGGAGTTGTGTATCATCTTGCATGTCCCCGTGGCCATGCCTATGTGGGCATGACCACAAGGGAATTTCGCTTCCGCGTGTTGGAACACATCCGCAACATCAAAAATGCGCAAAGAGATGTAGACTCATGCAAGAAAATTAGTTCAGTTGCACGCCACTTCTTGCGTTGTCATGGGTCTGACAGCACGGTCCTTTCTGCATTTGCCTTCGACAGGGTCTCTCTTGGCGCCAGGGGTGGTGACCTGGAGAAGGCACTGTTGAGGAGGGAGTGCAGATGGATCGTGCAGTTGGGCACCATGATACCACGCGGTCTGAATGACTATCTCGGATTTGCTATGTTTTTATAACTATTGCCCCTCTGTTTTGATTTGTTTCCTTGGATTTGGGTCTGTAATATTCTAATGCTTGGATTTTCTACTCTGTCCTTCCCATATATGTTGACACTGTGAACCAGCATCCCCGCCCAGGATTGTCGTTTCGTGGACCATGTGGAGTTATGCAATTTGACCATCTTTTCTACATCGGGAAGTTCAACCCTATCCATCATGGGAATTGACTATTTACAATAGAACTTTTCTTTCTATCAAGTTTTCCAAGAAGATGCCTATAGTTGAATTTCGACCTATGTCAACAGACTTTGTTTGTCCAATCATTTGGCATTTCTGCCATTCTCATCAGGAACTTTCCAGCTTATAAGTGGACTGATTCAATTAATTGAAAATCATTTCTTTAAAGAAATTTCAATTCAGAGGATTTACCGAAAAAATTGTATTCATTCCTATGACACTGTCTTGATATTGTCATGATATTTGTGGATTTCTTGGAGGATAAATCCCGTGGTTGAGTGAGACTCATTTAGAACTTGCTTTTGGTATACATTTGTGATTCCTAAACCTAGTACTGATTAGCTTTTTTTGCCCTTAGGGAATGACAAATTTGAATCCATCTTTTCCTGTTTATTTTTTCCCATTTCACGGCGCATACAATGTTCTTTTGTGACAATATCACTTTTTCTGATGCTATTTATGAGAAATTATTGCAGACGTGGATTAATAACTACGAAATATGTGTTATGAGTTTATTCACTTGACAAGTTACATGCTGCGCTTTTTATATAAATCTCATCGTTAGAGGGTAATAGCTGACTTTTTTTTTATGAGCATCTATCTGAATCCACAACTGGAACGTTTTTTGTAGTGTGAATTTATTATGTGGACTATTCTACAAGTATCAAATTTATGTCTATACTTGTACCCATATGCATGTTACTTAGTTAAGTTGCCTGATTTGTCACATAAATCTGGAGAACTATTGTTGATATTCATATTTGTGGCTATTTTTCCAATATTGTTCCTGTTTGTTCATGTCTGCAATGATGTTATTGCACTTCATTAGGTTTAACTGGATGCAGTGAAAAGGGTTTTTTGCTATGCATGTTGTTCTTTTTGCTAGTATAAGAGCAACATTATACTGATGTTCATTATATATACATCCTTATCAATGCACAATTGTCCAACATCTTTATACCCCGTGCTTATTACTGTTTCTATGATTAGCAGCCCCTTATCCAGCGTGACAGGCCTTACATTGTGTTTTTTCACCTTTTTTCGCTGCTTGACTGTGCCTTCCACATGTTTATGCGGTTGCCATGACAACCGCACATCATGACGTGTACTGCGTGATGACGTCACGCGCAATAGTCTTCGAACTAGCTAGAGGACACCACAGGTAGCTTTCAGCCATTAGTATACTTTTGATCTACTCTCCCTTACTTGTGGCCGCCCCAGGTTCTGGTGGGCTGTCACCTTGATAGTTGTGCGCGATGATGTCACACGCGTCATTACATAATTTACATAGGGCTGACACGGGCATGGTCAAGTGACGAGTACAGTCCAATTAGATGCTGGAATCCCCAGACAGGAGCCCCAATGACGCTGCTTTGCCTGTAGACACTTCCCTCTTTCACAGCTGCTTACAATCACTGATTTGTTTGGCGCGAATTTTGAGGTTATGATTCCCCTATATATGCTAGCTCATTTCTCCCCTCACCACTCCCCGAAGAAGACAGTTTCCAGTCGAAACGCGTTGGAGTGGGAGTCTTGCTGAGGGGGGCCCCTACCACTTTCCATCTGACATGGAGCTTTGACCTACTTTTCTGCCTGTGACATCCCTACACTGAGTGGTGAAGTATATCTCACTTTGCCATTAACAATTGTACTATATCCACCTTATGCAATCATTGAACATGTCTATATGGTGACTTTCTCATGTGGATACAATTTTCCAGTGTGGGTTTCAATACAGGTGTGCTCATACAGAGCCCCCTGTGTCCTGTGCATGTCATGTATTAGATCTATGCTTAGACCCTTGCCTCTCGGTCTACATTGCTTGGTAGTGTTGAGCCCCCCTCTTCTTTTAAACTTTATCCCCTGTTTTAACTCACTTGAATAAATCTCTTTTGTTACACATTAATTTATGTCCCTGTGCTTTTTACAAGGTTGCTTTTCCCTCTGTTGCTTATACATATATATACACACATACTCACCACCTTGCTGCCACCACTGCTCCGGGACACAACCCCTCCCCCCCCCCCCCCCCCCAACGGGGGCAGCGCAACCCCCTTGCATCTCCTGCACGGGCAGGGAGGCAGGCACAAGGATCGGGGCAGAAGGTGGACACATCTCCCGCTCCCTCCTTTCCCCCCCACAAGGCAGCGCAACCCCCCTGCATCTCCCGCACGGGCAGGGAGGCAGGCACAAGGATCGGAGCAGAAGGGGGACACATCTCCCGCTCCCCCCTTTCCCCCCCACAAGGCAGCGCAACCCCCCTGCATCTCCCGCACGGGCAGGGAGGCAGGCACAAGGATCGGGGCAGAAGGGGGACACATCTCCCGCTCCCCCCTCCCCACTGGCGGCGCAAGCCCCCTCCATCTCGCGCAGGCTGACAGCCACAAGGATCGGGGCAGAAGGGGGCACCACACAGCAGCAGATCGGGAGCGAGCACACGTCACTGGGAGACTCATGAATATTTATGAGTCTTCCACTGACTGAGGGAGGCAAATTATAAACAAATCCCAGCTTTTAATATGTCGCCAAATTTCGCCGATCAATACATGGAGAACGGATTGACCTGCAGCTATACAGCTCTTTAGGTAAATAGAGATTGCACACATAAAGCTATTGAAAAAAAAAAAAAAAAAAAAAAAAAAAAAAAAAAAAAAAAAAAAGACTGAACTGCAGCTTTAACCCCCCCCCATACATATTAAACAAAAAACAGCCTTACCCAACACACGTGGGGGGTCCTGCAGCACCACTACCGGGAGGAACCTGCTGGCTGCTGCAGACGGCCCACGGAGGACCCATTTCTGGGAAGGTAGGATGTGGCGGGGGGGGGGGGGGGGGGGGGGGGCGGCGCGGGGGAGCTGCGTATGGACCCTCTGGCCCCCTGCTGCAGATGGCACGAAGGGGGGGCTGTGGATGCCAAGGGGGTCGCATGGGGGAACAAGGGGCCATGGAATAAGACAGGAAGGGAGGGAGCATGGGGCTGTTTGGCAACCAAAATTGGCAGCTTGCCAAGTCGAGTCACCAATCAGGAGGAGGTTTTTTTTTGTAGCTTGAGCAGGGGAAATGAAACAGCACCACGTGTGCTGCTTGGGCCAATCGCCAATGGGCAAATTCAGGTCGCCCCTGGAGACTGGGGGCGACTGGCTTTGCCGATCACTGTCTATATCTGTATCTATATCTATCTCGATAAAATAGAGCACTGCATCCCATGTTCCCAGCCTGCTTTATAAGGCTGAATCCCCGCAGGCGCTGAGCGCCAGCTTATGCTTGGAGAGCGCTCCAAGCATGAGCGCCGGGTGTCCTGGCATTTACGTGTGCGCGGGGGCATTGCGGATAGTTGAGCGCGCTAGAAAGTAAGATTTTTTTGTTTACCTAAGCGCCGAGCGCCGGTGAGCGTGTGCGCGCGCACCGCGTGAGCAGGGACTTACATATATCTATATATGTAAGTAACCGCGGCAAGCGCTGCCCGCTCAGCGCTAGCGGCGACTCAGCCTAAGGGCTGTTCTATAGAGGGCGCGCTTGCTGAGCCGTGCGCGCGCGGGTGGCAATTATAGATGGCTGAGGTTAGTCAGCCTTTCTATAATGGTGCCACGCTCGCACGGCTGTGTGCGTGGAACCGGCCGACGGGGAAAGATGAAGAAAATAATGAATTCGCGCTGCTACCGCCGCTGAAATGTATGTATATATGTGTGTATGTATGTACTATTAATAATTTATTAACGTATTTATTTCAAACGTATTTATAACACACACATACATATACATACATACATACACACAGTACCTCACTCGCTCACAGTATACACACAAAAAGTGTGCGGCACGTGCATTCGCACAGACACGGCCGCACACACTATATTACAAGCCTAAGCCCGGTTCTATACTGCGCGCGCGCAGCAGTTTTAGTTGGCTGAGGTTAGTCAGCCTTTCTACATGGTGCCGCGCGCACGGCAGTGAGCGTGGAACCGGACGACAGGGGAGAGGATGAAGAAAAGAAAGAATTTGCGGCGCTACAATGTATGTTTATGTAATAATAGCATGTTCTTGTATAGCGCTGCTAGTATTACGTAGCGCGTTACAGAGACATTTATGCAGGCGCAGGTCCCTGCCCCGTGGAGCTTACAATCTATGTTTTTGGTGCCTGAGGCACAGGGAGATAAAGTGACTTGCCCTCCTTTATATGTGTGTATATGTATGTACAATGTTATTAAAAAAATGTATTAAAGTATTTATTTATTTCTAAACACACACACACACACACACACACACACACACACACACACACACACACACACACACACCCACCCACACTATATGCATTACACACACACACACACTGGCCCAGGGACATCACTAACCAAGTGATAACCTGATATATACATGCTGCCTGCCTGGGGACATCACTAACCAGGTGATATATTACACACATGCACAGGGTCAGGGGACATAGCTAACCAGGTGATATATACACACGCTTTTGAACTTTAGCTTATTAATGACCTTGAGGTTGGCATCGACAGCAAAGTCTCCACCTTAGCTGCTGATACTAAATAGTGTAAGGTAGTAGAATCAGAGCAGGATGTCATTTCTCTCCATAAGGACCTGGAGAGACTGGCAACGTGTGCAGGTAAATGGCAGATGAGGTTTAATACAGATAAATGTGGAGGTTATGCATTTGGGAAACAAGAAAATAAACAGGCGACTTGCTAATTAAATGGGGATAAATTGGGGGAATCCTTGATGGGGAAGGATTTAGGAGTGCGTGTAGACAGCAGGCTTGGCAATAGTGCCTAAAGTCATACAGTAGCTGTAAAGGCAAACAAAATCTTATCTTGCATCAAACGGGCAATGGATGGAAGGGAAGTAAACATAATTATGCCCCTTTACAAAGCATTAGTAAGACCACACCTTGAATATGAAGTATAATTTTGGGCACCACTCCTTAGAAAAGACATTATGGAACTAGAGAGAGTGCAGAGAAGAGCCACCAAATTAATAAAGGGGATGGACAATCTAACTTATGAGGAGAGGCTAGCTAAATTAGATTTGTTTACATTGGAAAAGGGGTGTCTAAGGCTGCGCTTATAGTGATGATGCGACGTCGCGGCAAAACAAATGTATTGCCGCCGTCACGTGCACTTATAGTAGGAATGGAGTGACGGCTTGGTCGTGATCGCTGGAAGTAAAGTCAATTTGATTTTTCCCGCGACCGTAGCGTGATGTCACCGGCGTGTCGCTGGTGACGGCACTATAAGCGCAGACTAAGAGGGGATATGATCACTATATACAAATATATATTCGGGGACAATACAAGGCGCTTTGAAAAGGACTATTCATCCCACGGGCAGTACAAAGGACTCGGGGGCATGCATTGAGGTTGAAGGATAGATTTCACCAGCAACACAGGAAAGGGTTCTTTACAGTAAGGGCAGTTACAGTGTGGGATTCATTACCCATGGAGACTCTGATGGCAGATACAATATCTCTATATATATTTCTTCAAAAAAGGTTGGACATCTTTTTAGAAAGGAAAGATATACAGGGATATGCCAAATAATAAACATGATGGATGTTGATCCAGGGAGTAATCCGATTGCCAATTCTTGGAGTCGGGAAGGAATTTATTTTTCCCCTTATGAGATATCATTGGATGATGTGTCACTGGGGTTTTCTGTTTGCCTTCCTCTGGATAAAAATACTGTATCTACGGATATAGGATAAGTATTTGTCATCTAAATTTAGCATAGGTTGAACTTGATGGGCGCATGTGTTTTTTTTTTTTTTTTTCCCCTCCAACCTCATCTACTATGTAGCTATGTAACTGGGGCTGACCCTTTAACCCATTAAACACATCCCTGTCATTAGGTCACTTTGCTCCTACCTGGGACTGACCCTTTAACCCATTAAACACGTCCCTGTCATTAGGTCACTTTGCCCCTACGTGGGACTGACCCTTTAACCCATTACACACGTCTCTGTCATTAGGTCACTTTGCTCCTACGTGGGTCTGACCCTTTCGCACCGTTGCATGCCCCATCGCTGCTCTCTGCTGCCCTTTTGTCTGCATTTCTGTCAGTCTCGTGATTGAGCGCGTGTGCTCCTTTTCAGGGCCTCTTTGACAATCCAGATCCTGCCCGAATTGCCGCCCCCCCCCCCACCCCGCAGAATCAAGTGTCCTAGACCGTCAAACCTCATTCACCCTTCCCCTCCTCCACCCATCACCGTGCAAACTATACTCCAAACCTCAGTTAGCTCTAGAATTACCACATACGCCAGATCTGTGTTTAGAACCCCCCCCCTCTCCCCCAATCACCCCTTATTAGTCATGTATGTGTAAGCTTATTTATATAGTGCAGCTTTATAATGACAATAAGCAAGGATGCTTCATAAGGCAAATGGAGGCCCTGCCCTGGAGGGCTCACACCCTAACTTGTGTTGGGAGAGTTGTACACAGTAAGAGTAACAGGGCATTTATTACAAGGGCAATCGGAGGTCAACGGCTGCTGGAGCCAGTAGTGTCAATGTAAATAATTGAGGTGCTTTTTAAGAGGTGGATTTTCAGCTGGCCTTTGAATGCGGAAGGTGAAGGCGCTTGGCGAATATTGAGTGGACGGGCGATCCGTAGGTAGGGAGAGTTCCGTGAGGACAGAGCCGGCTGGGAGGTAGAGGGTGCAAGGATGGGACATCCTAGGGTCGAGCATAAAGCATCAGTCCATGCTGCCGGTTCCCCCACCCCCGTTAGTATGTGCATCAGTACAATCCACACTAAGTACAGCTCAACCCCGTTATAGCGCGATCCATTACAGCGCGGATCCGCTTGTAGCGCGATGTGAGCGTGGCTCCCAGTTTTCTTATTTATGAATACTTCACAACACGATTATTGGTGTCTTAAATACTTTATTGTACAATGCATGCAACTGTACATTATTTCTAACACGATCCGCTTATAACGCGACGTGATTCTTTGGACCCCAAGCACCGCGTTATAAGGGGTTGAGCTGTAATTAACTACGTGAGATCTTGTCACGTGCGCCTGTCGGCCGAGCGATCTGTTGCCTGTGATCCGCATTGACGTGGAGGTGTGGCCGTGACATCACGTGAGCGGTTCACCCTCCTTGACTAAACCGCCCACGTGAGCCGGCGGGCGCGCGACAAATGTTGTCTCATGAGATCTGTCGCGCTTCATCGGGTGTGCGGTGGCGCACTCTATGGCCTCCTTCATTGAGGTGCAGCCTTCTGTTTGCGCTGTGCGCGATCGCACGCAGTATGTACGTAGCCTGATCGGTCGAAGATTTGGCTTGGGGGTTCACTAAATGGCTCGGTGCAGCAGAAGAGGACCCAAAGTTCTGTGGGGAGGGTCATGTGACCAGGCAGCCACTAGATACAATGGGTGCGCTGCTAGAGGGCAGGGCTCAAAAAGGGGCGTGCCAGAGCCTGTTTCAGAAGAGGAAGGGGATGTGATTTTGTAAATGGTTGCTATAGAAACAAAAAAGGCTTGTTGCGTTATAATGCATTAAAAATGTCATACAGAGCTGTTTTTTGGTCTTTGTTTATTTTTTATTTTTTTAATAAATCCGTTCTGTGCTTTGAGAAAATACATATAGCATTTAAAAAACAAACCAAAAAAACTCCATGTAGGATATTGCTTGGTCTGCAGCTTTAAGAGTCGCGTAGGGTTGCAATGCAAGGTCAAAATCGAGACATATGGAGGTGTCGAGTCTCAAAGGGAAGAACGGCGTCAAGGTCTGAAGCAGATACGAGTATAGAAAAGCAGGAGACGAGTAGCGGCATTTTGTGTGGGTTGTGCGGGGGGAGAGGTATGAGGCGTCGAGACCAGATAGACGAACGTTGCAGTAATCCACGCGGGAGAGAGGGAGGGTGTTTTGGTATTTGAGAAGCAGGGGAAGGGACATATCTTTGCAATGCCGCAGAGGCTGAAAGGGCCAAGACTTTGTAACCACGTTTGAGGGCAGAGAGGTAACCCTGGACGGCATGTTTATGAGACTAGGCGGGGGTAGTGTTGGGGTTGACAGTACTGGCGACGGGAACGATGGGTTCTGCTTTTAGGAGGGGTGTGAGAGAAGCTCGGCCTTGGCCATATTAAAGAGGCAATCCAAGCAATATCCTACCTGTTTTTTTAAAATAAATCAGTTCTGTAGTATTAGATATTACTTGCTCTTAATGCCATTGGTAATGAGTTTTAATACACTGAGCATCCTGTGATTTCTATAGCACGGTTTATCCCACTTCCCCAACAGTGCGAGATCTTTCCAACACTTGCCTGTTTGGGACAATTTGTTGCCACTGTTCCCAGCAGTTTGAGCTGCAAACTGTAACGTTGATGTCACGTTGGTAAAATGAGGATACGTTGTAGCTGCTGAGTTACACTGACTGAAGGATTTGAATGAAACTGAAAGGCCGCCATTTGGTGAACCCCGGGAAGTAGGATCTCTTTGCGACTCGATCGGCAGCTTAGCCAATTCGTTTTCAATAAAGGTAACCATAGGCGGTATATATAAAAACAAAAATATATATATATTTTTAAATTAAGTGCCGCTTGGATTGCCTCAAGTTTGAGGCAACGATGGGCCATCCAGGTAGAGATCGTTGATGGGGGCAACCTTCAATTTTAGGTGTGTGGATAAATCTAATCAGTGAGGAGGGGCCAATGGAGTTGAGGTCACCCATGGTATGTATGTCCCTAAAACAGCTTGGAGGTACACCAAAGTAATCCATGGAGGTTTGCAAGAGATACGTAGCAATTTTCCTGGGTTGGCAATACACGTTAAGTGGTTAGGCATAGAACCTTTTCTACATAATCTGTTTCAAAAGGGATTTACCCCTTAAAATATAATTAACGGCATACATTTTTTTACAAATTGGCAGTGATATGTTTAAGGTGTCAGTTCCTCCTAGGGACAAAGTGTACTAATGGCAGTGACATGATTAAGGGGTCAGTCTCTCCTAGGGGCAAAGTGTACTAATGGCAGTGACATGATTAAGGGGTCAGTCTCTCCTAGGGGCAAAGTGTACTAATGGCAGTGACATGTTTAAGGTGTCAGTCCCTCCTAGGGGCAAAGTGTACTAATGGCAGTGACATGTTTAATGGGTCAGTCCCTCCTAGGGACAAAGTGTACTAATGGCAGTGACATGTTTAATGGGTCAGTCCCTCCTAGGGACAAGGTGTACTAATGGCAGTGACATGGTATTTCGTAAGGTTGTCAGTCCCTCCTAGGACAAAGTGTAACTCAATGCAGTGACATGGTTAAGGGTGCAGTCCCTCCTAGGGACAAAGGGTACTAATGGCGAAGTGACACGTTTAAGGTGTGTCAGTCCCTCCTAAGGACAAAGGTGTACTATGCAGTGACATGATTACGGGCTCAGTCCCTCCTAGGGGCAAAGTGACTAATGGCAGTGACATGATTAAGGTGTCATGTCCTCCTAGGGCAAAGTGTACTAATGGCAGTGACATGTTTAAGGTGTCAGTCTCCTAGGGCAAAGTGTACTAAGGCAGTGACATGTTTTACGGGGCGTCCCCTCCTAGGGCAAAGTGTACTAATGGACAGTGACATGTTACGGGCTCAGGCCCTCCTAGAGGCAAAGTGTCTAATGGCGCTAGACCATGGTTAAGGTGCAGTCCCTCTAGGGACAAAGTGTACTAATGGGCATAGACTGCATGAGTTAAGGTGTCAGTCCCTCCTAGGGACAAAGTGTACTAATGGCAGTGACATGGTTAAGGTGTCAGTCCCTCCTAGGGACAAAGTGT
Organism: Ascaphus truei; assembly: GCA_036426205.1. Taxonomy (NCBI): domain Eukaryota; kingdom Metazoa; phylum Chordata; class Amphibia; order Anura; family Ascaphidae; genus Ascaphus; species Ascaphus truei. Next base: position 2,374,478 of record CM071586.1, read on the forward strand.
ACTAATGGCAGAGTGCCATGAATAACAACGGGCTCGTCCCCTGGTGCGCTAGGGCAAAGGTACTATGGCAGTGACATGATTTAAGGTGTCGTTCCTATCCTAGGGGCAAAGTGTACTAAGTAGGCAGTGACATTTAAGGTGTCAGTCCCTCCTAGGTGCAAAGTGTACTACAGCCAGTGACATGATTAGGGGTCAGTCCCTCCTAGGGCAAAGTGTACAATGGCGTGACAGGAGTTACGGCTCAGTCCCCTTAGGGGCAAAGTGTACTAATGCAGTGACATGGTTAAGGTGTCAGTCCCTCCTAGGGACAAAGTTACTAATGGCAGTGACATGTTAAGTGGTTCAGTCCCTCCTAGGGACAAATTGTGTACTATGGCAGTGACAACGGTTAAGGTGTCAGCCCTCCTAGGGACAAAGTGTACTAATGGCAGTGACATGGTTAGGGTCATCCCTCCTAGGGCAAACGTGTACTAATGGCAGTACATGATTAGGTGTCAGTCCCTCCTAGGCAAAGTGTACTAATGGGCATGGACTTGTAAGAGGTCTCGTCCCTCCTAGGGGCATAAGTGTACTAACGCATGACAGGATTAAGCGGGGTCAGTCCCTCCTAAGGGCAAAGTGTACAAATGGCAGTGACATGGTTAAGGGGTCACTCAGTGTTTTTTTTTATTTTTTTATTTAAACCATATTCTGACCGCGTTATTTAAAATTCTTTTTAAATGCGCATTTGCAGTGTGTTGCAGGCCTAATATTTGCTGTGCTTTTATTTTATTTTCATAGGAGGTCCATGATCTTTTGGGTGACTATGCGTTGAAATACTGTTTTGTCGATAAGTACAAAGGCACAGGTAAGGCACAGTTCTGCTAGCGCCCTTCTCCCTGTATCACTGTCACCCTGCGGTGGGAGGGACAGACTCCATGTCTCATAGCTCCCTCCTGTCACCCTGCCGTGGGAGGGATATACTCCTTGTCCCATGTCTTTCCATAACCCACGCTCCCTCTCTCCCTCCTTCAGCTTTCGTGACCCTCCTTAACGGCGAGCAGGCGGAATCTGCCATCCGCCGCTTCCACCAGACCCGCCTGCGGGAGCGGGAGATCTCCGTGCAGCTGCAGCCCATGGACGCCCTCCTGTGCATCGCCAACCTGCCCGACGGCTACACCCAGCAGCAGTTCGAGGAGCTCGTCCGTCCCTTCGGCAACATGGAGCGCTGCTTCCTGGTGTACAGCGAGACCACCGGCCACCCCAAAGGCTACGGCTACGTGGAGTACATGAAGAAGGACTCGGCGGTGCGGGCCAAGTCGGACTTGCTGGGCCGGCAGCTGGGCTTCCGCACCCTGTACGTCCACTGGTCGGACGTCAGCCAGCTGAGCTACGAGCTGGTGCACTCGCGCTGCCTGTGCGTGTCGCAGCTGAGGGAGTGCGAGGCGGGCGAGCTGCTGGAGGCCTTCAATGTCTATCCCCCCTCCTTCTGCCAGGTAAGCGGAGCTGGAAGAGGACTCTCTCTGATCGTTGTGTTAGAGGGTTGGTTGGCTGGGCGCTTGGTTGGTTGGCTGGGCGCTTGGTTGGTTGGCTGGGCGCTTGGTTGGTTGGCTGGGCGGTTGGTTGGCTGGCTGGGCGACGCCTTACTTGTGGTTAAGTTGTCTCTCGTTGGTCATGGTGTATGTTGCCGAGCCTGGAACCCACGATCTTACATTGAACACCTGAACCAACTGCGCTAAACTCCTTGCCTTGCTTTCTACTCTCTTTGATGTGGGAGGTCAGCGCCAACACCTAGTGCCCCCCCGGGGCAAGTCTGGCTACTGAAGACGAAGGGTTGGCTTGCGAGTTGCTGACCCGGCCTGTGTCTGTTCTCCCTTTTCAGCTTGCGTACGGGCAGGACGGTCACTTCAAGGGCTTCGCCGTCATGGAATATGACTCAACGGAGGTGGCGGAAATCGTCCAGGAGCAGATGGACGGGGCCGAGTTGGCGGGTAGCGTGGTCCGGGTGTCCTTCTGCGCACCCGGCCCCCATGGGAGGAGTATGCTGGCCGCGTTGATAGCAGCACAAGGAATGGGGACGCAGGTAGAAGGGATTCACTATCGCAGGGTGACAGACAGGAGGGAGCTTTGGGACATGGAGTCTGTCCCTCCCCCTGCAGGGTGACACAGTGACACAGACAGGAGGGAGCTATGGGACATGGAGTCTGTCCCTCCCCCCGCAGGGTGACACAGACAGGAGGGAGCTATGGGACACGGAGTCTGTCCCTCCTCCCGCAGGGTGACAGTGACACAGACAGGAGGGAGGTATAGGACATGGAGTCTGACGGTGACACAGCCCTATTGATTTTTCAGTAGCAATGACACCGATGAAATCTCTTTTTAAGGCGCTAAATCGCGGGAATGGTCTTCTCCCAGAACCCAACATCCTTCAGATCCTAAACAGCCTGGGGGCTTCCGCTTCCCTACAGCTCCTGCTGAACCCTCTGCTCCACGGGGCAGCCGGGAGCAAACAAGGTAACTATGGGACCGTCCAACCAATGCTGCGACGGCTGTATCGCGCGCCGCCACCGGCACTATAATCGCGGCCCAACTCGGCAGCTACAATGTATCCTGGTATTACTAAGGCAACATTCACTATTGTTACAGTTTGCAGCTCTAACTGCTGGGAACACTGGCAACAAATGATCACAGACAGAAAAGTGTTAAAAAGATTTTGCACTGCTTGGGGAGGTGGGATAAACCCTGCTATAGAAATCACAGGGATGCTCAGTGTATTAAAAATGGCATTACGAGTTCAATGAAAAGTCGTTATCTAATTTGCAAATCAAGTGCTAATCAAATACAACAGAGTGCCGGGCCGGTGCTGTGACATGTTGCCGGTGCACCCCTCCGGGAATAGGCTGTTGTACTATCGGGGTGTCTTTTGGAAGCTGAAGTTGGGTATTCTGACATCTAGAGTGGGATCAGTCGTGTGATGTAGTTTTGGCCGGACGTGCTAAATATGTTGACCGTTGTGTTATTTGTAGGGATCCTGGGAGCAGCTCCGACTCTGCGTATGCTGGCTAACCCAGCCATCTCCACTGCCCTCCTACAGCTCCTACTGCAGGCTCCGACACAGCAGGTACAGGCTGCCCGTCATTGGGTCACGTTGCTCCTACGTGGGACTGACACTTTAACCCATTAAACACGTCCCTGTCATTAGGATACTTTGCCCCTACGTGGGACTGACCCATTAACCTATTAAAAACGTCACTGTCATTAGGTAACTTTGCTCCTACGTGGGACTGACACTTTAACCCATTACACACGTCCCTGTCATTAGGTCACTTTGCTCCTACGTGGGACTGACACTTTAACCCATTACACACGTCCCCGTCATTAGGTCACTTTGCCCCTACGTAGGACTGACATCTCTGTTTGGAATAAGTGTGTGATTTATTTATTTATTCTCCCAATATGTATATGTCCCACATTGTCTCACATTTATACATGTATATTTTCCTCTTGCAGAAACCTGGTATACTGGGAGATTCCCCTCTAGTCTCCTTATATGCCGCTTTGGGTTTAACACCCCAGCCTACCCCCACACCTGGCAAAAAACTCCTGGCAGATCTAGGACTGGGTAACGTATTCTGTCATATGTATATATTTATTTCCCTTTGTTACGTTATGGTGGGTAAAAAAAAAAGTGACACAAACCCTCCACAGTAAAGCATTTAGCACATTTAGTGTGTGCTCATTTGCATGTCTTAGGTCTGCAACCCCACCTTTCACCATTATCATCCAGTGCAACAAGGGATTCTGGGGAATAACATGCAAATGAGCACACAGTGCCACCTTTTGCTTCAACACCATATGACATGGTTCCCTATAAGCTTATGCTTCCTGCATTGCACAGCTTTTAAGCACAGCCAGGATTAAGATGCATAGCCAGTAACCCACAGACACTGTTTCCACCTTTTGGGTCTCATCATTGTGAGGCTGGTTACACTGGCTTTGTAATTTGAAGCTTGGATAGGTTTCACCACGCATTAATTACGTTATGGTGGGTCAAAAAAGTGACAAAAATCCTCAGTAATATTTCCATTTGCTGTATGCTTTACTGTGGAGGGTTTTTGTCACTTTTTTTTTTTTTTTTAACCCACCATAACTTAACTAAGTATGGTGACACCCATTATACATATTGTATACATATTCGCGTGCATGTATGAGGGCTCAAAAAGTCCCCAAAAAGACAGTGCATCAAAAATAAAGGAAGGCTATAATATAATATATATAATAATGAAAAATAAACGAGTTCCTGTGTGAAGGGGGAAAAAAACAATCAGAACAGCACATCAGTGAGTCACAATGCAGCTCATTTGTGGGTGATATATATAATGAATCCTATTTGGTGAGTGAAAAGACCAGGGTCGTCAATTATAATAGCCCTGTCTATATCACAAACACTTAGTAACCCAGCCAGGGTATAGATGTGATAATAACAGTAACTCACATAGTTGATGCTGCAAACGGTTCCACTTATCTCGCGTGCCTCACGTAGCGAAGATTAAGTGAGGGTACAAGTCAACGGAGCACAGCCAGGGTCCAGTCGCAATCAAAATAACGTGGGAGCAACAATGAAAAATTCGGGTGGAGAAAGATTTATTAAATTGGTGTACACATGGTGTAGAGCAGGTCTAATGCGTTTCGCGCTGCAACAGCGCTTTGTCAAAGAGGGTATGGGTACGGATCTGTGTACTGATTCAAATGGCATATCCTATGGTGAACCCGCCAAACGCCAATGGCGCTGGATGAGTCTCGTGTGCAAACAATAGAGTTCCAGTCAGATGAGCACCGGAATTTGGTTGTTGCTCCCACGTTATTTTGACCGGACCCTGGCTGTGCTCCGTCGTTTCCTCCTATGGACTTCTAACTACATATTCACGTGTATGAGCTAAATTATTAGATTATATCGTGTAAGATTTCCATCTGATATTGACCGTTAGCTTGCCCCTCCCCTCCTTGGGCACCCTGGGCCCCCCTTTTTTGGGATAGACCCAATAAAAAGTCAACGATCAAATGGGGGTCTTGAGGTTTTTACAGCAGATGGGAAATGGGCCGAGTGGTTATCTGCCGTCCAAACTGTTTGTCATCCGCCTTCGCGGGACAAGGGTGATTTTAAATATGTGGAGGTACTGACGGCACCTTAAAGCTTAAAGGGAATCACACAGTGAGCTCTCCCCCCCCCCCCCCCCCTTCTTGATGCTGCGTCGCCGGTCTGTTTATATATTTGTATTCACTGCCAGGGAGAACCAATGGTCCTTGCCGGCCGCACCCCAGTGTGAAGCCCCCTGGAGGCCAAGCGCTGAACTTCTCCTCTTTGTGTTCTGTCTCTTGCAGGCGGCTCTCTCCCTCCAGTGGGTCTGCCCTCCGACCTGGGCGCCTCCTCGTTGCAACCCTTCCTAGGACAGCCGGGGTCCGAATGGGACAGTGGACCGGGGTCCGACTGGGACAGCGGGCCTGGATCGGAGTGGGGGAGCGGGCAGGGCTCGCCTCCGATGTTGGGCCCTATGCTGAGTGGACGGCCGAAGCAGGGAGAGACCGGGGTGAGCGGATGGGCGCGTCCAGTAAGAGAGGTACCTGTACCCTTCAAAACAGTCACTGCCCATTAGGACACTTTGACCCAGGAGGGTCTCCCTACGTCACTCCATTCCTTTGCCCATTAGGGTAATGTCACCTTAATGTCACTCATGTACCCTTAGCCCAGAGGACGACCCCTTTAACCATTGTCCACTAGCCTCATTAGTACACTTTGCCCCTAGGGGGCGCGGTCCCCCTTAACAATGTCACTGCCTTAGTAACTTTGCCCTAGCGAAGATGGACTGCCCCTCTTAACCATGTCACTGCCATAGTACACTTTGCCCTAGGAGCGGACGACCCCCTTTAACCATCGCCTGCCAATAGTCAAACTTTGCCCCCTATGGAGGGGCACTGACCCTAACTGTCATGCATAGTACACTCTTGCCCCTAGGAGGGACTGCACCCCTTACATTAAAGAATAGTCACGAGACAACAGAGGAGATAACGGGGGCACCAGAGGCAGGGACGACAACCGGGGGGGGGGGGGGGGGAAGGTGGGGGGGGGAGTGGGGTGGGGAGGGGGACGGGGGGGCGCGGGTGGCGGGATACGGGGCGTAGGGGAGGGGGAAGGGGGGTGGGGGGGGGAGTGGAGGGGTGGTAGGGGAGAAGGGGGGGGACTGTGGGGGTGGGGGGGATGAAGGGGGGGGAGGGGGGGGGGGGGGGGGGGGGGGGGGAGGGGGGCGGGGGGGGGGGCGGGTGTGGGGGCGGAACGCGGGCTAGCGAGGGCGGGGTGGGCGTGGTGAGGGCGGGGGGGGGGGGGGGGGGGGGGGGGGGGGGGGCGGGGGGGGGGGCGTGGCGGAGGGGGGATGGGGTGGGGGGGGCGGAGGGCGGGGGCGCGGTGGGGAAGGGGCGCCGCGGGGGGGGGGGGGGGTTATTTTTTTTTCTTTTTTTTTTTTTTTTTTGTTCTTTTTTCCTTCTTTTTATTCCTTTATTTTTTTTTTTAACTCCTTTTAATTACTTTTTCTTGGAAATTTTCTTTAACCGCGAAGTCACTTCCGCCCCCATTAGTACACTGCCCACTAGGAGGGACTGGACCCTTTTAACCATGTCACTGCCATTAGTACACTTTACCCCTAGGAGGGACTGACCCCTTAACCATGCAATGCCATTAGTACACTTTGCACCACTAGGAGGGACTGACCCCTTAACGAAGTCACTGCCATCTAGTACACTTTGCACCTAGGGAGCGGACTGCCCCTTAAGCATTGTCACTGCCATTAGACACTTGCCCCCTAGGAGGGACTGACCCGTTTAACCATGTCACTGCCATTAGTACGCTGGCTGTCGGTGTGAGAGGATGGCTCATTAGACCTCTCATTCATGAATGGAATCCAACGCTGGTCTTCCTTGCAGGTGTCTCCCTGGCGGAAAACCCAAGAGACAGGCAACATTCACGGTCCTTCATGGACTTCATGGGGGATCTCCAACGTCGGACCTATAGGTACGAGAGCAGCAGGGGGACGCGAGCGAGATCGCACACAGTTACCTTCTCCCAGTGGTTAAAATGGTATCTGTACTTTAAAAAAAAAAAAATCCATACCTACCCATAGTGTTGATAGCCAGAGGTCTCCAGAGATGAACTGTTTGTGTTTCAGCTCGGGGACCACCTGCTTCCGTTGTAGGCGGGCAACGGTATATTCTGTTAGTTTAAAGGTCCGGGGGCCAATTAGGAAGCCTTTTTTTTTTTTTGGTTGCCAGGCATGTATATTGGATAAACTGGGTCACCTTCTTCAAAACGCTGGTTGGGGGGGGGGAAGCGAACGGAATCCCAAAGGGACAATAAGGTCGTTCTTGTGTGCGGCTATAGGCTCCTTTAAAACTGTCACCCTCGTCCCGAAATACTCCTGCAACAAGAGAGTTCCAATCTAATTCTGGTATCCGAAGCACTTTCTACATTGGGGTGGGGGGGAGGGTGAGGTTTAGCTGGGTTCACATTACCCAAGAGCTGCGGCCTCGGCCCATGAGACGGTCTGGGTCAGTGGTTGGGAGTGTCTGATCTAATACATTTTTTTGGATCCCATCCTGCAGGCGCTTTCCAACAAGCCGGGGCCTTTTAAACAGATAGTGTTTGGGCGCCGGGCAGCAGGAACACTCGCCCCTTCCATGCAGGACCCCATGCTGACGACCCCCTCCAGCGCGGTACCCTACGACTACCAGACGGTGAGGATGGGGTTTCTAAATTGGGGGTGGGGGTGATGATTAGATGGCCCAGAGGTTATGGCCTGCACGAGGAGGGACACACTCCATTGTCCCATAGCTCCCCCGTCATGTCTCGGGTCACCCTGCTGTGCAGGAGCGGACAGACTCCATGTCCACCTAGGCCCCTCATGGGTCCGGCAGGTCAGCTGTCCAATCGCCGTCATGTACGGGGGGAGCGACAGACTCCAGTCCATAGTCCCTCCTGTGTGTCACCCTGCGGGGGGAGGGACGCCCATGTCCATAGCCTCCTCCGTCTGTGTCCACTCCCCTGCGGCGGGGAGCCGAGACAGACTCCAATGTACCATAGCTCCCTCATGTCTAGTATCACCCTGCGAGTGGGGATCCCAAGGACAGACTCAGTCCCATAGCCTCCATCCGTCTGTGTCACCCTGCGGGGGGCGAGCGGACAGACTCCATGTCCCATAGCTCCCTCCTGTCTGTGTCACCCTGCGGGGGGAGGGACAGACTCAATGTCCCTACAGCGGTTAGTTATCAGTTCTTCAGTTTGGGGTTGACGTGAATGTGTAACTCCCATTTCCCTGTCAGGAGCTGCCCCCTCGCATGTACTCGCAGAACGGAGACCACACCGTGCCCTCCATGGGCGGATATGAGCACCGACCGAAGGTAAAATGCCCGGAGTGTGTCACCTACCTTCAGCGACGGGGATTTGAGCTCAGTGCCACTCTGGCAGGGTTTACAAATACAGCCCAGTCCTACTTCAAACACTTTAATCGCAGGAGCGCCGATACGCAATACGACTTATTCATTGAAGGTTCATTTACTAGCCTGGCAGATTTATCAATTGAAGTGATCTTTGATGGTTTGCCCACCTGGCTAGAACTGCTCGACTGGAGCGGGAGATTGTAGGAGAGGGCACGGCACGTCTAACTTATTTACGTTTAATAATTGTTGACACGAACGCACACCATCATCTTCAGCCCTTGTCGTCCCACTGGTGGATGAAGGCCTCCCCAATGATCTAGGCAGCTGCGTTTTCTGATTTTCATCTGCTAGTTTTACTTTTGGTCTTCGTCTTGGACAAAGATGGTGCTCAAATGGGTTCCGAGAGACTCGCGCATACAAACATAATTCACACAGATCTCCTCTCCAGCCCGTGTCTCCCCACTGCTGGATGAAGCCTCCCCAATGATCTCCCAGGTCCTGCGGTTACAGCCTCTTTTCTCCACGTCGCTCCCACACGTTCCCATCCTCTCCAGCCTGTGTCTCCCCACTGCTGGATGAAGCCTCCCCAGTGATCTCCTAGGTCCTGCGGTTACAGACGCTCTTCTCTACGTCGCTCCCACACACGTTCTCACCCCATCCTACTTTGGTTCGTCTTGGTCTTTTTAGTCTCTCTTGGAATCCAGTAGAGTACGAGCTCTGTTCAACAATGGTCATTTCTTGCGATATGTCCGATTGGTTGCCATTTTAATTTCTTCACCCTTGTGACCGTCAGATTTTTATTTTTTTAACTTTTTAAAATTTATTTGCACATTTTATAAGCGAACAGAAAAATAAGACCGGATCCAAAGGGGCAGGGGGGGAGGTAGGTAAACACCACATAAAACTACACCTTACAGAGGTTACAGTATATATTTTAGTATATAACCACAATGGAACAAGTCATAATACATAAATATACAGCATAGATAAATAAGGTGACAAATATTGGGCGGTGGGAAGGGGTCCCCACCATTGTTTCTACAATGTAATTAACCAGGTAGTTATTTCCCTTGATGGACCACACTGTGTAGTCCTCTGCTACCATCTCTGGTGGAGGAAGCCTCCTCCACCATAGATGAGGGCCATTTCTCCAACCCCTCCTTGGCCACACTCCGAGGCATACCAAGGCTCCCAAATCTTGGTGTTTTTATTCTCTCTCTCTCTTCTCTCTCTTCTCTCTCTTCTCTCTCATATATACCGGTTTCCAGAGGGGGACCCGTACAGGGCATGGCCACCAAATATGTGACATTGAGCCATTTTGGCCACAACCTCCTGAAGCAAGTTGGGGAATGGGCATTATATATGGCAGTTTAACCAGTGTCATACACCATCGGAAATAATTAGTAGGAATTTTCTTGAACGATGGTACACATCGAGCTCTTTGCCGCGGCTTCCCATATATTTATCTAATCCTCAGACTTCTGTTGGTTTTCGAACCTCTTCCCATATTGCTTTTGGTCGTCGTCTTTTCATATCCATTGGAATCCAGTTGACCTTACACGTAACGATTTGCAGGCCACCGCTGGCCGAAAGAAAGTTGTGTGTAGATGTCTGTATGAGATCTGTTTTATAGATTGACCTTTTTCGTTGCAGACCTCTCCTCCTGACAGATTTCGGGAACGCCCGAGCAGTAACCTGTCCGCCTCTCTGCCCCCGTTCTACCCTGGGTCTTCCTCGTCCTACTTCACCAGCGGCCTGCATGCTGGGCTCCAGCCGGCCCACCTAAACAAAGTAAGGGCCACTGCGCCTCTCGCGCTCATGACCGTCGTTTGTAAGAGCAGGCGATAGCAGATCCAGTCACTGCCAGCACTGGAGGATTCTGGGTAGAGCCGTAGCAGTCGCTGAAACTTTTACATACAAGTGTAACTTCATTTCCAGTGGGAGGGGGGTAGTAGTGTTACTGCCTTTTTCTGAAGGGGGAAATGCAATTGCCATATCTACCAAAATGTTGAATGGTTACATACCTCCGCCTGGTTCCTAAGGCGCCTCCAGTGGAAACCATAGCAAGTCAGTTTAAAAAATGACTTTACTTCCAGTCAAAAAAACAATGTTTTACTCTACTCTCTGGGTCCACTGTTTTACTCTACTCTCTGGGTCCACTGAATTCATGATCATAAATAAGTGAAGTACAGCTCAACCCCCTTCTAACGCTGTGATGGGCGTCCAAAGAATCACATGGCGTTATAAGCGGATCGCGTTAGAAATAATGTACAATTGTAGGCATTGTACAATAAAGTATTTAAGATACCAATAATCGTGTTGTAAAGTATTCCTAAATATGATAATTGGGAGCCACCCTTGTATCTCGCTATAAGCGGATCCGCGTTATAACGGGGTTAAGCTGCATGTGTATCTATTTGTAGCAGCAAATAATGTCTGTGCAGATTGCAGGACAGTCTGACCACTAAAAGACACTAGCTACAATGGGAAAACACTCGGTTTCACCATATAAATATTAAGTTCGTGTCAATCGGCAGTAGTAGGGATCCCTCTTTAGCTGCCGTTCCCATGCTGTACAATACCGTGTGGTTTTTAACCTTGCTTATTTTTTCCCCCCCTACTTGTTGAATTTAATGTAAAAAAAAAAAAAATTATTTCTAAACTGGGCCCCAAACCCTGCCTTAATGACTGCGAAAGCCTCAGTTGGGGGCATCACTGCTCTTCAAACGCCCGTAGCAGAGACTACTTCACTTAGAAGTCTCGTTTTGAAGTCTGCATGTATTCCTCGGGGAGTGAATGTGCGAGTAAACAAGAGTTACCGTGTGAACACTCTACTGCAGGCTTTGGGCCTTCCTAAAAAATGTCAAACTGTTGGGGGGGATATGAAGGTGGGTTGGCTTTACAGGGCATCACGTGGGGCTCCCTTTCTTGGCGGGTCACTTTTGGAAGGTAGCGGGTTTGTCACGGTGGTTTGACTGTCGCCCTCTCCGTGTTTTTTTGGGGTTTTTTTTTGCAGGCTGTCTGCAGGCCTCCCAGCAGCCCTGGAGGCGTAATGATGGGATTCGAGGATCGGAGTCCTTCGCCTGGAAACCTATTTAAAGTGAGTGCTGACGTCCCCTTAAAAAAAAAAAATCCCCCAAAAGTTCCGGCTTCAGTGTAAAGGAAAAAAAGCACTCTGCTGCGTTACGGCTTGTCTTACACGGCAAGATTAATAGATGAGGTTGAAGAAAAGATGTATGTCCGATTCGACAGCGTTCAACGGAGTTAAGACGCTCGTCCTATAGAGCGGTGTATAGCCAATGGATATAGTGTGTCCAGAGGAAGTAAACCAATCCCAATGATGTCTCCTAAGTGGGATAATTGCTGCATTCCTTCCTCGCCCTAGTAATGGCACTTATGTCTTGCATGACCCCTGCTGCAATGTTGAGTGGTTATATGTGCCTAAGGCTTGTATGAGGTCACCATGCATGAGCTCCCAACTCCAGTCCTCTGGAGCCCCCAACAGGTCAGGTTTTAAGGAAATCCCTGCTTCAGGGACAGGTGGTTCAGTCAAAAGGGACGAGACACACTAGCTATTAATTAGATTGTAAGCTCTTCGGAGCAGGGACTCCTTTTTCTAAATGTCACTTACGTCTGAAGTGCTTCTTCCCACTGTTATTTGTTATTTCTATGATTGTCACGTGTATTACTGCTGTGATGCGCCATGTACAGTAATGGTGTTATATAAAGACACGCATATATAAAGCCTGATGTGGTGGTGGGGGGGAGGAGGGGGTTACCGGAGGCCTGGATTTGGGGAGCTCCTGGTTTTAGGGAATAGTGTGACAGTTTGGGACAAGTTATCAGGCCATTTTGCCTGCTGTCCACAAATTCATAAACCCGCTGCTGCATTAGTAAGAAAAAATATTAAGGGTTAAAATACTTGAAGATGGCGGCAAATAAGGGTGCTAATGGGGTCTGTCGCTCCCACTGTAGGGTGACAGACAGAAGGGAGCTATGGGACATGGTGTCTGTGTTCCGTCCCAAGCTCACTGTGGCAAGTGAGTAGAGGCAGGCAGTTTAACTCACTCCTTGCAGATGCACAGTCCTTTTCTTCTGTACTTTTTATTGTAAAAACAGCAATAACAAAAACGGGGTGGGGGGGGGGGGGGGGCTGGGGAGGGGGCAAAAATAAGGGGGAGGTACATTATAGTGGCTTTACCAAGTCTCTGTACGTTCTCCCTACCTACCAATTAGACTGTAAGCTCCTCAGGGCAGGGACTCCTCTTCCTTAATGTTACTTTTATGTCTAAAGCACTTATTCCCATGATCTGTTATTTATATTATCTGTTATTTATTTGATTACCACGTGTATTACTGCTGTGAAGCGCTATGTACATTAATGGCGCTATATAAATAAAGACATACAATAGGCGAGTTGTGACTATTCACAATGGCTGCTGGATCCAAAAGAAAGCCTGTACAAGCAGGAAATAGTCAGGCTGTGCCAACTAGCAGGGGGAGGAGGGGGCAGCCCAACTTACTGGTAAAAAGGGGGCGTTGCTGAGGCAACTGGCTGAGAAGCCAAGGGAAATAGGCTGCATCAGAACTGGGAAAATATACAGCGGTGTTCCAGGACACTGTCCCTCTCTGTGGGAGGTGACCCCTTCACACGTCCAACTCTCCTCCCCTTGTAAACGTTCACTAACTTATTTATTTTTCCTTTTTATCCCTCCCAGACTCCCATCGGGGGCCACAAACGCGGCTTCTCGCACTTAATCCCTTCTCCGGAGGCCAGTCCCGAGGGCGGCTACGTGGGGCAGCATTCGCAGGGCCTGGGCGGCCATTACGCAGACTCGTACCTGAAACGCAAGAGGATATTTTAATCAGGCGGCACCTTCTCGCCGTCCCAAAGCCGCCGCCTCAACGCGCCTCCGTCATCTAAACCTTCATTACATTTTTAGCGCCTCAAGCCTTAAATTTTTTTTTTTTTTTTTTTAATATTATCTTAAATGGGGTGAGACCCACACTGAGATCATCCACATTTTATCGGGTACCTCGTTATCAAAGCAGACAATGACATTTTCTAGAACGTCTCCGTTGAATGCCTTTGTTTTTTTTTTGTTTTTTTTAATTGAATTTTTTATATATAGCGTGCTGGGCTGATTTTATATATATTTTGTGTGTTTTTTCTCTCTGTTTTGCCTTTCATTTTTCTAATTTAAAAGGTGTTTTTACATGTCGTGTGTAGGTTTTTAAAACAAACAAAACAACCCATGTCTGTTGCCAAGAGGGGGAAGGGTTTAAAAGTCTTGCTTTTGACCACTTCTTCTCCCCCCCCCCCCCTCCCGTATTTTGTTTTTAATTTGCAATTTTTTTGCTTCATGTCCACTTTGTACTGAAAACACAGCTCCTCGTTAAATCCTCTATCTCCCTCTGCGACAGCGGTGTACGGGATTCCATGTCCCCAAGGCTTTTCTGAGTCAGACGCTTATTTTTTTTTATTCTCACAAAACCAAAGAGCAACACGATCATTTTCTGCGTGGTTTTGTAATGGGGGGGGTGGGGGGGGCGTCTACGCGTGTATATTTGGGTCCCTAGTATTGTAAGAATGTACGATTTTAATACCGGTTTTTATTTTTTGATTTGTGGGTTGTGGTTATGGGCAATAACTTAACCCCAAAACATGCGCCTAATTTATATTAAACCTCGAGCCGCCGCTCGTTAAGGGTAGATCCCTGAATCTTTTTGCGGGGAAGGTAAAAAATATCTATTTGTTTTAATTTTCTACATTTTCTTATATGCTGCTTTACTAACGTCTCGCACAGCCAACAAAGCGTATTTTTTATTTTATTTGAATGCTTTTTGTTTGCTAGAAATGAGCGTGGCCTCATGAACAAGGCGTTACGTTTGTACAAAACGATATATATTTTGTACTGATTCCGCTGTTTGAACTGCCCCCTGAAAATCAATTCTTATTGATCAGCTGATTTTGATTTTTTTTTTTTCCTTTTCTGAATTTTGCTGTAATGTGTTAATTTTTTTCCCCCTCCTTTTTAAAGCCACAATCTTGCGTTGTGACATTGAGAATCAAAAGTAAAAGCTATTTATAACACGACCAGGACTGTACGTGTTTTTAATAAACGGAATATTTTTGTATTTCTTTCAAACCTACGCCGTGAAAATCTCCATTGAAGGCTACTTTTTATTACTGGCTTAATCATCCTTGCGTTCATGTAAAGGTCTTTGTCATGAAAACGAGATTATTATTTTCCTGCGTGCACGTTTCCCGGTTTAATTCGATGTCGAACTAACTGAACTTTTCGCTGATTATCCGTTAAAAAAAAAAGACACACTTTTTTTTTTTAAATTCTTTTTCTCCTGTACAGAGAAGATTCAAATTACGTGTTTACAATTTGAAATGCCCGAAACGTTTTGGACGAGATTACAAGGAAAACGTTGCAGGCGGCCATCTTTAGTGTTACCCAATGAAAAAAAAAAGTCTATTTCTTGAAAGAAGCATGACACAATTTGGATAGCGCAAATGTTCTCTGCGTTACCGTCTGCTTAGAGCAAATGCTCGTTGAACTTTTTTTTTATATGGAATATACCAGATTATATAGTGAATTGGCAACACTTTTTCTAGACATCTGTGTTTTCTATGAAATGTTTTGCAATTTGAGTCACATTGCCTTAAATTGGGGGTTGGATTTTCATGTTGCTGATTTTGGTGACCTGTACACTTTTGAATATATCACTTTTTTGTTGTATACATTCAACTTACTCCTTTCTCTGTTCCGCAATGGCTTATTGCAGGGCCCTCTGTGATAGGGTTAACATTAATTTCTATTACATCGACTTTGATCACACATGGCTTTCTATATTTCACGCGGATTCTAATCGTTCTATTTCTTTAATTCTGATACGTTATGTTTTTTTTTTTACTTGTTCCTGTTTTTCTTTTTAAGTTAACTTTTGTCCTAAATTTGAGTGTCGTCTGTACCATTTTGTGGGGTTTATTCTTAGAAATGCCACTTGTTTTTTTTTGTAAGGAAGATGTATTTTGCAAAACCCGATCTGCTTGATTTTTGTCTTGTGGAAAAGGAGAGCGAGCTAATATATATTTTTCAGATGTTTTTGGAGTGTTTTTGCAATTGAAATGATTTTAAAAGTAAAAATAATGTCAAACGGAGCAGTGTCGTGTGTCATTTCATTGGTAAGAAATACAAAGTGTTGGCTGCGGCCCCGCTAGTGCAGACCGCGCTCATGCTTGGGAGCGGTGACATCACCAGCTCTCCAAGCATGAGCGCCAGGTGTCCTGTCTATTTTGCAAGTGCGTTGGGGGGGGGGGGACACAATTTAAAATTGCAGGAACTAAATTTGGCAAGCACTCAGCGCTGGCTTGGACACAGCCTAAAACTGCATTACAGACATACCCCAGTTTAAGTACACTCACTTTAAGTACACTCACGAGTAAGTACACATCGCCCAGTAGGCAAACGGCAGCTCACGCATGCGCCTGTCATCACGTCCTGAACAGCAATACCGGCTCCCTACCTGTACCGAAGCTGTGCGCAAGCGGGGAGACTATAGAGCCTGTTACACATGCGTTGTTTACATCAGTTATGCACGTATATGACGATTGCAGCACAGAACATGCATCGATAAGTGGGGAAAAAGGTAGTGCTTCACTTTAAGTACTTTTTCGCTTTACATACATGTTCCGGTCCCATTGCGAACGTTAATGGGGGTATGCCTGTATTGATTTAACAAGTCACCCATTTTCCCCTTAATGTTGCTTTCTGTAGTGATTATTTCAACCACTTCTGTAGGAGCAAAGTGACCTAATGACGGGGGACCTGTTTTAATGAGTTAATTGTAGGTACTACAACAGAAAACAGAGAAACTTGCAAATCTGCTGCTGGATATGAGATCATTTTGGAAAGGGGGTTGAACAGGGGCCATGCAAGATAAGCTAGAGCTGTCCCCTTAAGAGCACACCTGGCTGCAATAACATAAAACACAACCTTTTATCGGTCTAATTAAATAAGCCCAAATTATTATTATTTTTTTAAATGACAATGTGAGGCGGCAGATGGGATGGAAGTGTAAAACGCCATGATTCAAGCGCGGAGCATGGCTGTAATGGGGGTCTCTGTATAAATGTCCCCTCTGTGGGGTGTGAAGATGGGGGGAGCCATGGCTGGTAACTACCTTGATAGATCACATACACACCACCCCCCCCCATATACACACCCACACATACACACCTTTTCTACCCACCCCCCCAACACCCCTTCCCCACCCAAAAATCATGGCGTTTTACACCTCCATCCCATCTGCCGC
>CM071586.1:2402491-2435316 GCA_036426205.1 Ascaphus truei
ACTGGGGAATATAACTGTATATATCCACACCACACACACAACACACACCTTGCGTTTACGCTGTTGTCTCTGTGGCCAGCACTGTGTGTATTATTAACTTGGTATATATAAAAACAAAAACACACAAACACACCAGCACACACACACACACACACACAACACACACACACACACACACACACACACACACACAAACACACACACACACAACACACACACCAACACACACACCTGCTATTAATCGTTTGTCTCTGTGGCAGCCCTGTGTGAACATATAACTGTATATACATCAACACACCTTTGCTGCTAACACTGTGTCTCTGTGCCAGCCCGGTATATATAACTGTATAATATCCACACACACAAACCAACACACCTTGCTGTTACACTGGTCTCGTGCCAGCACGGGGTGGATATAACTGTATATATATCACACACACACACACACACACACACACACACACACACACACACACACACACACACACACAAACACACACACAACCACAAAACACACACACACACACACACAACACCTTGCTGTTACACAGTGTGCTCTGTGCCAGCCCTGTGGGACATATAACTGTATATTCAACCACACCTTGCTCTCACTGGTGTCTGTGCAGCCCGTGTGATATATAACTGTATATATATCCACACACCTTGCTGTTTACACTGTGTCTATGTTGCCAGCCCTTGTGGATATATAACTGTATATCTATCACACACACAAACAAACCATGCTGTTACACTGTCTCTGTGCCAGCCCTGTGTGGATACAGTATATAACGTATAATATCACAACACACACTTGCTTTACACTGTGTCTCTGTGCCAGCACTGTGTGTACATATAACTGTATATAATATCCACACACCCACTGCGTTAACTGTGTCTCTGTGCTAGCCCTGTGTTGTATTACTATATAATGTATATATCACACCCACTTGCTGTTTACACTGTGTCTCGTGCCAGCCCGTGTGTTATATATAACTGTATATATATCACAAACACACCTTGCTGTTACACTGTGTCTCTGTGCCAGCCCGTGTTATATATAACTGTAATATCACACAACACCTGCTGTTACACTGGTCTCTGTGCACGCCCCTGTGTATATATAACTGTAATATATCACAAAACACACTTGTGTTACATGTGTCTCTGTGCCAGCCCTGTGTGTATATAACTGTATATATATCACACACACCTTGCTGGTACACTGTGTCTCTGGCGCAGCCTGTGTATATTATAGAATAACTGTATATAATCACACAAACACACACACCACCTTGCGTTACACTGTGTCTCTGTGCCACCTGTGGCTGTAATATAACTGTATTATATACAAACACATTGTGTTACACTGTGTTTCTGTGCCAGCCCTGTGTGTATATATACTGTAATATATCAACACACACTTGATGTTTACAACTGTCTCTTGCCAGCTGTGTGTTAATAACTGTAATATTACACCACAACCTTGCTGTTACAACTGTGTCTCGTGCCAGCCCTGTGTGAATATAAACTGTATATATCACACCCCACACACCTTGCTGTTACAACTGTGTCTCTGTGCCAGCTCTGTGTGTGATCTTAAAAAGTAGATATATATCACCACACCACACACCTTGGTTACACTGTGTCTCTGTGCCAGAATGTGTGTCGTATGTATATAACGTATATATTATATACACACACACAACACCTGCTGTTACACTGTGTCTCTGGTGCCAGCCCTTTGTGTATATTGACTTGATATATTCATCCACCACACACACACACACCACACACGCACACCCACACCACACCACCCACAACACCACACGACACACACATCAACACGACCACCACGACACACACTCACCCACACACACCCACCACACACCCTTGTCTGTTCACACGTATTTTCTGTGCCAAGCCCTTTGTTTTATATAACTGTATATATCACATCCCACACACACACACAACACCCTTGCTGTTACACGGTGTCTCTGTCCAGCCGATGTGTTATATAACTGTATAATCACACCACACCACCACACCACACACACACACCCACCACACACACACACCATGCACACACCACACAACACACACACCACACACACCACAAGCACCACACACCACACACACACCTTGCTTTACGCTGTGTCCGTGTGTCCAGCCTGTTGTTAGTATAAAAACTGTATATATACACAACACACAACACACATCACACACACCGCCTTGCTGTTACCTGTCTTGTGCCAGCCTTGTGTTATATATAACTGTATATATCACAACATCCTTGTCGCTACACTGTGTCTCTGTGCCAGCCCTGTGTGTATATCTAGCTGTAGATATATCACACACACCGTGCTGTTCACACTGTGTATCGCTGCCAGCCCTGGTGTATATATAATTGTACTAATAGTCACCCCCAATCACACTTGCGTGTACACTTTGTCCTGTGGGTGGCCATGTGGGTGTTGGTGTGTGTGTGTGTGTGCTGTGTGTGTGTGTGTGTGTGTGGTGTTGTGTGTGGGTGTGTGTGTGTGTTGTATGAGTCAGTATGCTGACCTGAGGAAGAGAGAGAACCCTCTCAAAAGCTTTTCCTATGACATGAATTGTTAGTCCAATAAAAAAGGATAGCACTTAACTACTGAGATAGAAGTATTACTATATATATATATATATATATATATAATTTATATTAATATAATAAGTTGGGAATGTGTGTGATGGCTGTGGCTTATAGAGGATAATCACACACACACACTTAATTGTGGTGCTCTGTGCCAGCCTTATGGTATATGATTATCAATGTGCTGGTGGAGGTGGGAGTATATAACAATAACAATCATATTAATAATAATTATAACAGTGTGTTGGCGAGAGCTGAGGTGACAGCGTGTGTGTGTATATATATAATATATATATACATACATACACACACAGGTGACAGGACACGTCTGCTCTCAGGGTCACCCTTTCCCGCTCTTTTTTTTCCCGCCCAAATTCTCCTGTTCACATTTTCTGTTTACTTGAGCTAAGCACGGGTGTGTGTTACTGTGTGGTGTACTGGTGGTGGGTGTGTATATGGTGTATGTAGGGTACTATACTGTGTGTACTGTGGTTGTCTCTGTGTGTGTGTTGTGTGTATACTGTTGATGTACGTTCACTGTGGGTACTTTGTGGTCTACTGTGTTGTGTAGGTGGTGTCTGCTCTGTACTGTACTATCAGGGTGTGGTACTGGGTGAGTGTGTAATGTACTCTCCTCTACTGTACTAATACAGTGTGTGAGTGTACAGTGTGACTGGGATTACTGTGTATGTACGGTAATAATAATTGTGTTATGTTATGTGTGTCGCCGTGTTATACGGTGGTGGATGTATAGTGTAAGTATCTGTAACATCACCACAACCCCACACCCACACACACACACACACACACACACACAACACCACACACACACACCAACACACAACACACAACACACACACACACACACACACCACACACATATTGTATATATATATATAATTTAGAGGAAAAAGAAACCGGTGCGTGCCACTAGCATTCAACTCTGTGTTGATGTTTAATATCACACAGAAGTATCCAATTCCGCACGCTCAACAAGTTGTAACAGAGCCGCGCAGGCGAGGGAATACAATCTCCTAGACAGTGGTGTACCGCCTGTAGCAAGTCTCCTATAGTCCCGTATTGAGGACGGCGTCCCGCTCGGTGGGCGGGGGTCTCCGTTCTCCATCCCGGGGTAAGATGAGTCCCCGCCCATGGGGGGGAGGGTTGTATACAAGTAGTAAACAATGTATCCAACCAAAACCAAAACGCACGTGGTGTGTTGCCACGGTGTGGTGCTAGTGTCGTCTAGGCACGACGTCTCTCGACAGACGTGTATGTAGCACAGTCAAATCAACACGGGTCCCACGTGTGCGTTCAACGGGGTTTTTTTCCTTCCCCAAATTCTACGCTTCATACTTTTGGAGGTTTCTTTAAGAATTTACGGTGTGTGTACGTGTGTGTAACGGTGTGTGTACTGTGTGTGTCGGCGTTGTGTACTGTTGTGTACTGTGTATGTACGTTGTGGGTACGGCTGTGTGTATCAGTGTGATGTATGTGTGTGTACTGTGGTGGTACTCTGTGTGTGATATGTGGTGTGTAACTGTGTGTGTACTGTGTGTGTACTGTGTGTGTACTGTGTGTGTACGGTGTGTGTACTGTGTGTGTGTGTATTCTGGTTTTGTTGTACTGTTGGTGTAATACGTGTTTTACTTTGTTGTTGTCTCGTGTGTGACTGTGTGTTATAGTGGTGTGTACTGGACTGTGGTGTGTATAACTGTGTGTGTAGCTGGTGTTAGTATACATATGTGTTTACTGTGTGCATCTGCTTTAACCAACAACAGCTTTGAAACATGGCCTGGGGATGAGATGCAACGACCAGTTCAACCACTCACAAACATTTTTTTTCGCGTATGCCTGTGGGGGTCTATTCGCGTGAGGTCGGTGTGTACTGGGCTTGCTCTGGTTTGAGACTAAGAGGCCATGCCAGAGAGCCGCGTGGCCGGGTCGTATATCGCCCAGGGCTGCAGGACATTGCAACAGGAAATTCGATGAAATGGCGCGGACAGAGGGAAACAGATCGAAAGCGCCAATTTTTATTTTGTTTTTGTTTTAAAACGCGCCGCGCGGTGGATGCGAGAACCCTATTCTGCAGCTATTTCAAACCACGCCGTATTGCATGAAGGGCCGATATCGTCATTTCGCGGGTATGTCGCCAACATCATGAGGAGAGATGTTCTCCCAGTATGCTACGCCACACAAAAGTTGGCAGAAGGTGCATGGAGGCGTCGATAGGGAGAACAGTCAAATAAGCAGCCCTTTGTCACTGCCCGCCGATAGATGCGGGGGGGCTCCAGATTCAATAACCAGCAATATCCGTTTTTTTTCTAAGCGTTTTATTCCGCGACAATCACGATCCGTTTTCTCAACTCACATATTCCGCATGTGATATTTGCACTTATCTACCTTTTGCATACGGAAGATACATTAGCGCCAGTATGGCAACATGTTTCAACTGCCAATTTTTTTAACCGCTGCTCTCTGCAAGGCCCCTAGAGAGGTACTTCACCACACTATTAGGTTCTTACAGTTTGGCTTAAGGGCTGCTCATGTCATGTGATCCTTGAGCAAAAGGTGGCGCTGTGTGTCATTGGACATGTTATCCCCAGGAATCCCTTGCACAGTGGAAGTGCGTGTGTGGATATAAAAAAATGGTGGAAGGCCGGTGTTGCAGACCTGCGCAAGACATGCAAATGAGCACCCGTATATTTCCATTTGTATATGCTTGCCTGTGAGGTTTTTGGTCACTTTTTTTTTTAACCACCAGTTACCGTTCATATTATAAATATATGCCACGACACGCACACACGCACCGCACACCCTGCATAGATAACACACACCTACAGACGTCAACACAGCATATAGACACACACATTACAATAAAAAGTTCCCCTTCGTCCCCATTTAATATCTGTGTGTGTACCATTTTTGTATGTCCGTCGTCTCATCTCTCTGTTGTGTCTGTCTTTCTGTTGTAATTATTGCAATCTGCCTTCTGGATTGAGCATGAATTGGCAGTTATGTAAACCCGAAGTGATGTTATGTATCATTTTATTATTGCAAAATAAAAGGCATTATATTAGCAGTTACCCCAATAAGGACATTGTTTTTTTTAATCTCGTTACCCCACCACAGAGGGTTTGGCAACGATCTGAAAAGGACAGAAAAAGGGGGGAAAAAATACAAGTGTACCGTGATATCAAAATTACAAAAAGTAAAACCTTTATCTTACGGTGGGAGCTCGATCACCAAACACGGTGAAGAAAGAAGAAAAGAAGCAGAAATCCTCAGAAATGACAAAGGGTTGTCGGAATAAGTCCCGGTACAAAAAAGCGGCCCCATCAAATTATTGTATGTTAGTCCCGTGTAGAAGCGTTTTCATGTCAAGCCTTGAGAGTAGGGCTCGAAAGCATATTTGCATGGGAGAGAGAACACGCAGATATGGTACGTTCTATAAGCTGTGAGATCGCTGATCCATGCGGTACCAACGCAGAAGAAGCCCATGGACTTCATGGATGACCACATGGATTGTGCGAACCTCGGATGTTTGTAGAATATACCCTATAGTGCACCAATCTTACCTTAATCTGGGGGTGGAGGGGGGGTCATCTGGGTTCTCCTCACGTCTGGGACCCAAACCCCGGGAGGAGTCCACAGATATTGTCGGTTTCTTACCCCATCCACCCATCCCACCAAAAAAAACGACAATGTGACATTGGAGGTACACCCAACAGAGAGGGAAGTTTCCCATTGACCCGCGGTGTGCCAAGCCATGACTACGCCACCATTTGCGGGCACAAGTGTAGTCTCAAGAAGGGCTCACAGGTTCATAGAAAAGAAGTCGGAATTATAATGAATCAAAGAGTAGCGATCAATATAAGTACATCCGGCACGATGGTGAAAGGACGCCACAAATGATACATTTTTTTAACACACACTTCTTGGTTTTTCTTGAAGGTCTAAGGCTGGGGGAGGGTGGGGAAGCAGCGAGGATGCTTACTGAAATACCCAGTCACCCGTGGGACCAAAATATGGTTTCTTGAGCACGTCCCGAGGATCCCAACGTTTGATAACTTGCTGCAAGGAAATATGCCCAACGACTGCCAGGAGGAGGGAAACGAAGGTCGGGACAATGCCCCCAGCACGCCCCGGAGATAACTGCAACCGCGTCGGTGTCCGGGAGGGCAGAAATACGCCCAGGCCATTGTGGAATTGCTCACAAATAAGTAACACGCTACTGGGCAAAGTTCTGCGTATTACAAAAAGCTTACAATGCCATGGAGCTGTTAAACCTTATTAGTAATTAAGTGCACTAGCTTGCTTGGTTTTGGGGGCGGCCAATAGGGGTGGCCCCCATGTGGACGACAGTTAGCGGGAAACGCAGAGTTAAGGAGGCCAAGAGGGGGAACTACTTTGGAAGGGAAAACGGAGTTGCATCAAGGCAGCCCTCTACTTAAATGAAGTAGTATTTCTTGGCCCGTTAACCGGACTCAAGGACGGGACATGGGGAAAGAATCCCAGAAGAGGAAAAACACTGTTGGAGTTGGTAGCCAATAATAGGAGTGTGGAACACGCATGTGCCTGATAGATATGTGGACTTCCCTGAAGGTGAAGTATTGAGGGTTCTGGTTGAAGAAGACTCCGGAAGGGGGGGAGTCATGTGGAGAACGGTGTCCGGACGGACGGAATTGCAGTGGGAAGACTCCCAGGAAGAAGAAAACCCGTCTTAAAAGTCCGGAAAAAGTCGATCCCTCATTCCAAAGGATTAGGTGTCAGATGCACCTGGGTGTTGGCAGGAGCAGTTTGGGGAAGTGTCACCTCATGGTTGTCTTGCCCTGTTATCAGTGTTGTTATCCCGACGTAGTCGACCGTCGTTTGTTTCCTTTTCCACAGTACACACAGTATAGTACACTACATACACAATATACACACACAGGTGACAGGACACGTCTGCTCTCAGGGTCACCCTTTCCCGCTCTTTTTTTCCCGCCCAAATTCTCCTGTCACATTTTTAGGTTTCTTGAGAAGTACAGCACAGGGTGTGTGTACTGTGTGTGTGTACTGTGTGTGTGTGTGTATATTGTGTATGTAGTGTACTATACTGTGTGTACTGTGTGTGTCTACTGTGTGTGTGTGTGTGTGATACTGTTGATTGGTCACTATCATGTGTGTACTTGTGGTCTACGTGTTGTGTAGTGGGTGTACTGTCTGTACTGTACTATACAGGGTGTGTACTGTGTGTAGTGTGTGTACTTCTCTACTGTACTATACAAGTGTGTGAGTGTACAGTGTGGGTTACTGTGTTTGTAGTGTACTGTGTGTGTACCCGTGTATAATATACAGTGTGTGCAGTGTGTGTATACTGTGTGTGTACAGTGTGTACTGTATATATACATATCTACCCACCAAACCCCCACACACACACACACACACACACACACACACACACACACACACCACACACACACACCCACACACACACACACACACACACACAACACACCACACCATATTGTATATATATATATATATTTAGAGAAAAGAAGAAACCGGTGCGTGCCACATAGCATCAATCTGTGTTGACATTTAATATCACACAGAAGTATCACAATTCGCACGCTCACAAGTGTAACAAGAGCACGCGCAGGCGAGAGATATACACTCTCACGACAGTGGTGACCGCCTGTAGCAAGTCTCCTATAGTCCCGTATGGAGGGCCGGCGTCCCGCTCGGGGGGGCCGGGGTCTCCGTCTCCATCCGCGGGGGTAAAGATGGTCCCAGCCCCTGCGGGGGGGAGGGTTGATACAAAGTATGTAACAATGTATCCAACCAAAACCAAAACGCACGTGGTGTGTTTGCCACGGGTTGTGGTGCTAGTGTCTCTAGGCACAGACGCTCTCGAAAGCGTGTATGTAGCACGCAGTCACACGGGTCCCAACGTGTGCGTGCAACGGGGTTTTTTCCCGCCCAAATTCTCCTGTCATACTTTTAGGTTTCTTAAGAAGTACTGTGTGTGTACGGTGTGTGTACTGTGTGTGTACTGTGTGTGTACGGTGTGTGTACTGTGTGTGTACTGTGTATGTACTGTGTGTGTACGGTGTGTGTATAGTGTGTGTACTGTGGTGTTACTGTGGGTGGATGTGTGTGTGATGTGTGGTTGTCATTGTGTACTATGTACTGTGTGTGTACTGTGTGTGTATAGTGTGTGTACTGTGTGCGTACGTGTGTGTGTACTGTGTGTGTACTGTGTATGTACTGTGTTGT
The DNA here is from genome assembly GCA_036426205.1 of Ascaphus truei. Lineage (NCBI taxonomy): Eukaryota > Metazoa > Chordata > Amphibia > Anura > Ascaphidae > Ascaphus > Ascaphus truei. Next base: position 2,411,379 of record CM071586.1, read on the forward strand.
TGTACTGTGTGTGTATAGTGTGTGTACTGTGTGTGTACTGTGTGTGTATAGTGTGTGTACTGTGTGTATACTGTGTGTGTATACTGTGTGTGTATAGTGTGTGTACTGTGTATACATATTGTGTACTGTGCATGCTGCTTTAAACACAGCTTTTAAACATGGCCTGGGGATGAGATGCAAAGCCAGTCAACCCACTCACAGACATGTTTCGACCTTGTGGGGTCTCTTCAGCGTGAGGTCGGTTGTACTGGCTCTGCTGGTTTGAGACTAAGAGGCCTATGCAGAGAGCAGCGAGGCGCGGTATATCGCCAGGCTGCAGGGACATTTGGCAACAGAAATTCATGAACTGGCGCGAAAGAGGGGAAAAGAGCGGAAAGCGCCAATTTTTATTTTTTTTTGTTTTAAAAACGCGCCGCGCGGTTGGCGCGAACCTCTATTTCTGCAGTATTTCAAACCGCCGTATGCAGGAAGGGCCGATCGTCATTTCGCGGCTCATGTCGCCAAAATCATGGAGAGATGTTCTCCAAGTATGCACGCCAACAAAAGTTGGCAAGAAGGTGCATGTGAGCGGCGATAGGGAACAGTCACAAAATAAGCAGCCCTTTTGTCCTGCCGCCGATAGATGCAGGGGGGGCTCCAGATTCCATAACCAGCAATATCCGTTTTTTTTCTAAGCAGTTTTCTACCGCGCTAATCACGCCGTTTTCAACTCTACATATTCCTGCATGGTGATATTGGCACTTATCCTACCTTTCTGCATACGGAGATACATTCGCGCCATTATATGGCAAAGTGTTTCAAATCTGCAATTTTTTTTAACCGCTGCTCTCTGCATAGGCCCCTAAGAGTAGGTCTTCACCACACATTATTAAGGTTATACATTTGGCTTAAGGGCTGCTCATGTAATGTGACCTTGAGACAAAAGGTGGCGCTGTGTTCTCATTTGCATGTTATTCCCCAGAATCCCTTGCAGCAGTGGAAGTGCTGTGTGCTGGATGATAATGGTGAAAGGCCGGGGTTGCAGACCTGCCTAAGACATGCAAATGAGCACACAGTAATATTTCCATTTGCTATATGCTTTGCTGTGGAGGTTTTTTGTCACTTTTTTTTACCCACCATTACCTTAATAATATATAAATATATGCACACGCACACGCACACGCACACGCACACGCCTGCATAGATACACATACACCTACAGACAGTCATACACACGCATATAGACACACACATTCAAATATAAAGTATCCCTCTTCCTCAATTATATATAATTGTGTGTGTACATTTTTGTCTGTCCGTCCGTCCATCTATCTCTGTGTCTGTCTTTCTGTGTAATTATTGCATCTGCCTTCTTGATTGAAGCATGGAATTGTGACATGTTATGTAACCCGATTGATGTTATGTATCATTAATTATTATGAACTAAAAGGCATTATAGTAGCAGTTCCCCCAATAAGGACATTTGTTTTTTTTAATCTCGTACACCACACAGAGGGTGCAACGTATATGAAAAGGACAGAAAACGGGGGGAAAAAAATACAATGTACCGTATATCAAAATACAAAAGTATAAATCCTTTATCTTACGGTGGCAGCTCGATCCCAAACCCGGTGAAGAAGCAGAAATCCTCAGAAAATGACAAAGGGTGTCGGAGTCCCTGTACAAAAAGGCCCCATTCAAATTCTTGTATGTAGTCCCGTGTAGGAAGCGTCTTCATGTCAAGCCTTGAGCGTAGGTCTCGAAAGCATCATGCATGGGAGAGCAGAACACGCATATATGGTACGTTCTATAAGCTGTGAGATCGCTGATCCATGCGGTCCAACGCAGAAGCCCAATTGACTTCATGGATGACCACATGGATTGGCGACCTCGGAGTTTGTAGACTATACCCTATAGTGCACAATCTTACCTTAATCTGGGGGTGGAGGGGGGTCATCTTTGGTCTCCTCACGTCTGGGACCCAAACCCCGGGAGATTCCACAGATATTTGTCGGTTCTTACCCCCCTCCACCCATCCCACCAAAAAAACGACAAATGTGACCTTGGAGGTCACCAACAGAGAGAGTTTCCCATTGACCGCGGTGCCAAGCCATGACTCGGCCACCATGCCGGGCACATGTGTTATTCTCCAGAAGGCTCCCCAGGTTCATAAAAAGAAGTCCTGAATTATAATGATCAAAGAGTAGCGCAATTATAAGTACATCGGCACGATGGTGACAGGACGCACAAATGATACATTTTTTTAACACACACTTCTTGGTTTTCTTTGAAGGTCTCCGGCGGGGGAGCCAGCGAGATGCTTCCCTGATACCCAGCACCCGTGGGACAAAATGGCGTTCTTGACGCCCGTCCCGGATCCCAACGTTTTATACTTGCTGCAAGAAACTGCCCAACGGCTGCAGGAGGAGGGAAACGGAGGTCGGGACCCTGCCCCCAGCCGCCCCGGAGATAACTGCACCGCGTCGGTGTCCGGAGGGCAGAACTACGCCCCAGCCTTGTGGAATTGCTCACAAATAAGTCAACACGCTACTGGGCAAAGTTCTGCGTCTTTACAAAGCTACAATGCCATGGAGCTGTTAAACCTTATTAGTATTAAGTGCACTAGCTTGCTTGGTTTGGGGGGCGGCCAACGGGGTGGCCCCCATGTGGACGATAGTAGGAGAAACGCAGAGTTAAGGAGGCAAGAGGGGGGAACTTACTTTGGAAGGGAAACGGAGTTGCATCAAGGCAGCCCTCTTACTTCAAATGAAGTATTTCTGGCGCCCGTTAACAGGACTCAGGACGGGACATGGGGAAAGACTCCAGAAGGAGAAAACACTGTTGGAAGTGGTAGCCACAATAAAGGGATTGTGGAACAAGCAGTGCCTGAAGAATATGTGACTTCTCCTGCAGGTGAAGTATTGAGGGTGGTTGAGAAGACTCCGGAAGGGGGGAGTCCTGTTGAGAACGGTGTCCCGGACGGACGGATTTGCAGTGGGAAGACTCCCAGGAAGCAGAAAACCCCGTCTAAAAGTCCGGAAAAAGTCGATCCCTCATTCCAAGGAATTAGGTTTCAGATGCACCTGGGTGTTGAGCAGGAGAGATTTGGGGGCTGTCACCTCATGGTGACGTCCTGTTACAGGTATACGAGAGTGACGGTTATGAGGTGTAGGGGTTTAGTACGCAGGCTTGACCCTATAACCCATTAAACACGAACCTGTCATATGGTCACTTTGCCCCTACGTGGGACTGACCCTTTAACCCATTAAACACGTCCCTGTCATTAGGTCACTTTGCCCCTACGTGGGACTGACCTTTAACCCATTACACACGTCCCTGTCATTAGGTCACTTTGCCCCTACGTGGGACTGACCCTTTGACCCATTAAACACGTCCCTGTCATTAGGTCACTTTGCCCCTACGTGGGACTGAACCCCTTGGTTTGCTTATTTTCTCAGCAGGGGGAAATGTCGGAGAGTAAAACGCAGTTTAAACTCCACGTCGCTGTCCAGTAGCTCAGAAGATGATCAGACTTCTGCATTTGCCAAAGGTATGTCAGGTGGCGTGGTGTAGTGGTTAAGGAGCAGGTCCTGCATGCATAGGGATATTTGATGATTCCACACTCTGCCTGATCTGCAGCTATTGAGATCAGGGCTGTGGATGGGCAAATACGATCATTCAAGGTATCACTTCTTAGCTTCCTCCCTTTTGCTGGGTATTCCTAAAGTGTTAACTGCACGGCTCTGCCTTAAGCTGTATGGAAATTAATTAACCCAGAGATTAATTAACCCAGCTTCCTTAAAATTCCACACTGTATAGTGATGCTGGGTATCTCTATGCGCTGATAATGAACACGCTGCGCTGTATAATGATCTGAGTATCTTTATACACTGATAATGAACACGCTGCGCTGTATGATGATGCAGAGTATCTCTATACACTGATAATGAACACGCTGCGCTGTATGATGATCTGAGTATCTCTATACACTGATAATGAACACGCTGCGCTGTATAATGATGCTGAGTATCTCTCTACACTGATAATGAACACGCCGTGCTGTATAATGATGCTGAGTATCTCTACACACTGATAATGAACACGCTGCCCTGTATGATGATGCAGAGTATCTCTCTACACTGATAATGAACACGCCGCGCTGTATAATGATGCTGAGTATCTATACACTGATAAAGAACACACTGCGCTGTATAATGATGCCGAGTATCTCTATACACTGATAATGCACACACTACGCTCTATAATGATGCCGAGTATCACCTTTCACTTGAGACTGCAACTTTTGCCCAAAAGACTAATTCCGTAGAATTCAGGATAAACAATCTTTTTTTTTATTAATGATTAATTTAGAGATCATTCTTCAAAGAGGTTAGAATGTTTTAGGGCATTGCTCAAACTTCCCAGCAGTGGCCATATATAAAAAGCATCTTTTTATACGATTCTCCGTGGATATTTATTGAGATTGGAAATCGTTGGAGCGTTTGACAGGGAAGTTTCGGGATTAGGGAGAAAAGGGGAAATTATAGGGGGTTTCTAAAAGATTTTCTCTATTTATTTTCTCCAGGAAACAAGCGATGCGCCTCATGTAAAACCCACAAGACCCCTCTGTGGAGAGATGCGGAGGATGGGACCCCACTCTGTAATGCATGTGGGATCAGGTATATATATTTGTTTATGTGACATAACTTATAGTTCTGTGTCAGGTTCCTGCACAGTGCAGCTGTAACTTCATATAACCCCTCCTTTTAACTCCTTCTATTGCTCTATATAACCCCTCCTTATAACTCCTTCTATTGCTCTATATAAACCCTCCTTATAACTCCTTCTATTGCTCTATATAAACCCTCCTTATAACTCCTTCTATTGCTCTATATAAACCCTCCTTATAACTCCTTCTATTGCTCTATATAACTGTGACGATAGCTTCCACAGGCTTATTAATATTACACAAAAATAATTGGGTTTGAACTGAACGAGGCTTAAGATATAATAAAGTGATTTTATTCCTTAGAATAAAGGTGAACACAACAGATAATGCAGTAACAAACAAGAAGTACACTTACATTGGGGTTGGGGAATGAGAAGTATGATGTAGCATTTCTCTCAGCAGTCAGGAAATCATTCAGGTGATGTTAGATAACAATATCAGCAAACGAAAACGAATGAAGACTTTGCATGAAGACCAAAAATGAAGACAAAGGATAGATGGGAAACAGCAGGTTATAAACCTTTTGTCCCTCTATCTGTAACATTAAGAACCTGTGATTGGTTTGCAATTATCTCCAGCCAATCTTTGATGGGGGGACACATTTTAGGACAGGCCCCCCTGCTAGCTGGCACATGTGCAGTAGAACTCTGGGGTCTCCTTTCTGAGGCCCCACATGTGCAAATGGAATGCCAAGCCAGCTACCCCTCCGGATCTTGGACAAGATAACCTGTGTTGGACAGTGATAAGTGGGACACTTAAAAACTGCTATGGTATGTGCCTCCTCCACCCTCACATAGACAGGGAGGGTGATAAAACCTTTTGAACAAAACTTAAGTTCTAGCCATTGGGATGTCTCTAGGGCCATCTGTCATCCTGATAGCAAAGGAATTTCTCTGAAGCTTTGTCCATACCTTGAGACACAGTATTAACGGACTATTAACCCTTGTGCTCCCGGATGGATTCTAGTGTGTGTGTGCAGACACTGATGTACAATAACAGAGGGGAAACAGGAAAATACACATTTACAGGTTATAACAGGGGTGAAATCACATTTCTGGACCGCAGTCCAGTTAACCCCTTGTCTCCCTGGTGGGGTCAGGGGTGGCCAAATGGGGTGCAACCCCTTTAATACCTGGCCACCCCCTTTCTCCCTCTACAATAACCCCTCCTTATAACTCCTTCTATTGCTCTATATAACCCCTCCTTATAACTCCTTCTATTGCTCTATATAACCCCTCCTTATAACTCCTTCTATTGCTCTATATAACCTCTCCTTATAACTCCTCCTTTTCCTCTATATAACCCCTCCCTATAACTCCTGCTATTTCCCCATATGTCCGCTCTTTATAACTCCTTCTATGGCACCATATAATACCCCACTATAACTCCTGCTAATGCTCCATATAACCCCTACCTATAACTTCTCCTATTGCCCCATATAACTCCTCCCTATAACGCCTCCTATTGCCCCATATAACCCCTCCCTATAACTCCTCCTATTACTCCATATCACGGCTCCCTATAACTCCTCTTATTACTACATATAACTCCTCCCTATTACTCCTATTGCCCCATATAACCCTTCCCAATAACTCCTCCTATTGCCCCATATAACCCCTCCCTAATAATCCTCCTATTGCCCCATATAACCCCTCCCTAATAATCCTCCTATTACTCCATATAACCTCTCCCTATAACTCCTCCTATTGCCCCATATAACTCCTCCCTATAACTCCTCCTATTGCCCCATATAACCCCTCCCTATAACTCCTCCTATTACACCATATAACCCCTCCCTATAACTCCTCCTATTACACCATATAACCACTCCCTATAACTCCTCCTATTGCCCCATATAACCCCTCCCTATAACTCCTCCTATTGCCCCATTATAAAATGTCCTTAAGTCTCTTGTAGAATCACTGCAGCATAATAACAGAACTCGGCATTCTGGTTTCAGCACATAAAAAGAAACGTTTATTCTGAAGATAAATACTCGCATACAAAAAACAAAACAAAAGTACAAACCCGGCGGTGACGCTTAATAAGTGATAATATTTTCCAAGATGGTTGTATGATTATTCTTTTCTCGGTGTAAACCCTCTGTCTGATCTTGGTGATCGTGATGTCAAACCCGACTCCTCCTCCCCTCCCGGTGTTGACACTTCTCTCCTCCATCTGGGTGTAATCCTGTCTCTTCTCTCCCCTAGCTACATCTATCAGTATTTATCCAGAGAATATCGCACAGTCAGCTCTTCCTCCTACTAATTCTATGACCAGATATGGTACCATGTGTCTTTCAGACCATCCATGATCATTTTAACGTGATGTCGTACCTGATAAGGGAATAAACTCGGGTTGATCTGTTTTGATCACCTCGACATGTCATCAGCTGTCATCAGCTGTCGACGGCTACACTCAGATGTTACCTGCAGGCCCCCCTTTGCGCCGGTAACCCAACGCAGCTGCAATCCCATTGTAACGTCTAACCCTATCCTAATGTAACTGAAATCGACAGATAACACCACTGGAATGATATCACGTGTGCGGTATAATCTGTATTGAAGAAAGAATCGCTGCGAATCAGAACAATATCATACTGTACGTGTGACACTTGTTTTTATACACCGGAGTCAAACCTAATTATAATATAATAATGTAACTGAACTGGAATTCTTACACCCAGATAACTGCTCCCTATATCTCCTCCTATTACTCCATTTAACCCCTCCCTATATCTCCTCCTATTACTCCATTTAACCCCTCCCTATATCTCCTCCCATTACTCCATATAACTCCTCCTATTGCTCCATATAACCCCTCCCTATAACTCCTCCTATTACTCCATATAACCTCTCCCTATAACTCCTCCTATTCCCCCATATAACCCCTCCCTATAACTCCTCCTATTGCTCCATATAACCCCTCCCTATAACTCCTCCTATTACTCCATATAACCGCTCCCTATAACTCCTCCTATTACTCCGTATAACCGCTCCCTATAACTCCTCCAATAACCCAATATAACCCCTCCCTATAACTCCTCCTATTGCCCCATATAACCCCTCCCTATAACTCCTCCTATTGCACCATATAACCCTCCCTATAACTCCTCCTATTGCCCCATATATCCCCTCCCTATAACTCCTATTGCCCCATATAACCCCTCCCTATAACTCCTCCTATTGCCCCATATAACCCCTCCCTATAACTCCTCCTATTGCCCCATATAACCTCTCCCTATAACTCCTCCTCTTGCTCCCATATAACCTCTCCCTATAACTCCTCCTCTTGCTCCCATATAACCCCTCCCTATAACGCCTCCTCTTGCCCCATATAACCGCACGGGGTGGGGGTGTCTGTATCTCCTCTGTAGGTATAAGAAACACGGGGTGAGATGTTGCGACTGTTGGAATATCCCCAAGAAAGACGGGAAATCGTATTCCCGGTTCTGCGATTGCGGAGGGACGTTTGGAGCCCAGATATGAGTTGGTAAATACATGTTCCTGCCGTGTGCTAATATGCGGGAGCACACACGTGTGCTGATATGAGGGAGCACACGCGCACGTTCCCAGATTCTGTCCTGCGTTGGGATGCGGCAGAGTTTCGGTTTGCAAAGTCTCAAAATGAAATGTATCCAAGTCGGTTACAGCTCTCTTTAATTGTCTTTTCTTCTGCTCTCTCTGTATGTCTCTCTTCTTCTCTCTCTCTCTCTCTCTCTCTCTCTCTCTCTCTCTCTCTCTCTCGGGTTATATGGAGTAATAGGAGGAGTTATAGGGAGGGGTTATATGGAGTAATAGGAGGAGTTATAGGGAGGGGTTATATGGAGCAATAGGAGGAGTTATAGGGAGGGGTTATATGGAACAATAGGAGGAGTTATAGGGAGGGGTTATATGGAACAATAGGATGTTAATGTATATAGGTTACGTACTCATGATGTTAATCTTTTCCGGCTTGCTCTTGGTTACAAAGTGAGCCTCACAGGTTAACTCAGTTCCATGTAGCTCGATGGGGATTTCCTGTTCACAGGTGAGTTTGGGAGGAGGCCCCGGGTCCTGGACACAGCTCGTGAGGTTCGGGATCTTTAATTCCACCTCCAGGGCTTCGGTGACATTTAACGTGCAGGTGATCACCGCCGACTCGTCCAACATGATGTTTTCCTCCACGAGTAAGACCGGCTCCGGCAGCGATGCTGAAAGGGACAGGAAGCGAGAAGCCAAAGGTTGAGTCTCTTGCAGGAGAGCGGATGGGGTTTTTTGTTGAACCGCAGAGTGACTCCCTTATCGCATGCCCGAAACAGGCACCATGTACTGTACATATACACCCACAACACGTGTGCATCAGGCACATACACACAAATATACATGCACCACTCACATACACACCATATAGTCTACATCAATACACATGTGTCGTACGTGCACTATATACATTCCTTCTCCTGCTCATTGTTGCTATCCTTCACCCCCGACTCTCCCTCTCTCCCCCTCTCTCTCTCTTTCCCTCTCCCCTCCTCTCTCTCTCTCCCCCTCTCTCTCACTCTCTATCCCTCTTTCCCCCCTCCCCCTCTCTCTCACTCTCTGTCCCGCTATCCCTCCCCTCTCACTCTCTGTCCCTCTCTCCCCCTGTCTCTCACTCTCTGTCCCTCCCTCCCCCCTCTTCCTCTCTCCCCTCCCTCTCCCCCTCTCACTCCCTCCCTACCTCTTTCCTCCCCTCTCCCTCTCTCCCTCTCTCTCCCCCTCTTCCTTTCTCTCCATCTCTCCCCTTCTCTTCCTCCCTATCTGGCCCCTCTCCCTTTCTATCTCCCTCTTCCACCCCCTCCCCCTCCCTCTCACTCTCCCCTCTCTTTCCTCCCCTCTGCCTCTCTCTCCCCCACTTTCTTTCCCTCCATCTCTCCCCCTCTCTTCCTCTCTTTCCTCCCCTTTCCGCCCTCTCCCTCTCTTCCACCCTCTACCCCCTCTCCCTCTCTTACCCCCTCTACCTTTCTCTCCCTCTCTCTCGCTATACATAATGTCCCTGGTTGGGTTGTCAGGTGGCATCTCCAAAAATACTGGACACACCTTCTCACCCCGCACCTAAATTGGCTCTCACCCCCTCCCCCCATCCTCTCTCACCTTCTCACCCCGACCCTCATCCTCTCTCCATTATCCTGCCCCCACCCCTCATCCTCTCTCACCCCCATGCTCTCTCACCACCCTCCCTTAATCTTCTCTCACCCCTCCCCGCATTCTCTCTCACCCGGTTCCCTTTTTCCTTTCTCATCCCCTTCCCCTCACCCTCTCTCATTCACCATCCTCTCACCTCCTCCCCTCATCCTCTCTCACCCCTCTCCTCACCCTCTCTAACCCCCTCTCCTCACCCTCTCTAACCCCATCCTTTCTCTCTCCCCTCCGTTCTTCCTCTCACCCCCTCCCCTCATCCTCTCTCACCCCCTTCCCCTCATCCTCTCTCACCCCGTCTCCTCATCCTCTATCACCCCACCCTCCCCATCCTTTCTCACCCCCCTCCACTCATACTCTATCACCCCCACTCCTCACCCTCTCACCTCCATCCTCTCTCACCCATCCCTACCCTCATCCTCTTACCACCTCATCCTCATTCCCCCCTACCCTCATCCTCCCTCCCCATCCCTCCCCTCATCCTCTCTCACCCCTCCACTGAACCTCTCTCAACCCCTCTCCCCTTAACCTCAATTCCCATCCCTCCCCTCATCCTCTCTCACCCCTCCCCTCATCATCTCTCACCCCTCAGACTGTACTGAGTGGTGTGGATCGCCTTTAGACATCCTATGGCACCACCTGAGTCCTGCTCCTCTTCTGTGACTTTGATTTCCAACCATGGCCTATCTCTCTGGACCCAAGCTTAAGGGTCACGGTCCCGACTAGAAATAAACAATGGACGGGTCTTTTCTATATCAGGAAAATCCTTCTTAATTATACTATCATGGAGCTCCTCCACTCTCAGTCCGTCACAGAGACCTAATCCTCTTGAACCCTATCTCTTCTTCCTATACTATATCTGATAATCTCCTGTGCAATGTTTACCGGGTAGTGATTCTAAAAAAAACGGGTCAAACGCGTGTACCCCGGCCAAAATCAATAGTTCTTAACTACCGGCCACGGGTACCCGGTACCTGGTTGGCACTTACCCGGCAGGGTGGAGAGACCACGGCCATCTATTAGATGCAGCAGAGGTCCTGTGGCAGTGGCATATCTGAGTGGTGTCTTCAGACCGCGCGTTGGGAGATGCAGGAATCCATTACAACAGCACAGCAGGCTGGGCAAGCGTATGGCTCGGGTACCACTGACCGGAGCAAGAGCGTTCCATTCGGACACGAGACGCGCTGTCCATAGGAACGCTCTGCTCTGGTCTAACGGTGCTTCCCCGGCTCACACTGCCTACCTGCTGCAGTGCCGTAAATGTCTTCCTTGCTACTCCCACGCCGGGCTGAAGACACAACTTCGGATGCTGGCCACCCCCCACAGACCACTGCTCTGCTCTTCATGGATGCCTTCCTCGCTGGCTGCGGTCTGATTTGTTCTTTTTCAGTTCAACCCTGACATTACCTCCGCCCCGGTATTACCCGACAAATGGGCCCACTTTCTCAGTTGCCAGTGCCTGGGGTCAATGTCCTTGTTGCTGCTGAAAAAGCTAGGAGGGCCGGTACCCGGGTTAACCCTCAGGGAATTCACGGATACCTTGTACACCACTCTCCTGTTGTCGACCTGTCTCACAATTCACCCAGGCATGACTTAGCTATTTCTGTCTGTCTGTCTGTCTGTCTGTCTGTGTATCTCATCCCTATACTAGGAGGAGTTTATAGGGAGGGTTATATGGTGTCTACTAGAGACATTCAATAGGGAGGGGTGTATTACTGGGGTAATAGGAGGAGTATATCGGAGGGGTTTATATGAGTCATAGGATGAGTTATGGGGGGCTTTTCCATGGACTTAGTGGCTATATAAGGGTGAGTTTCTCTGGAGACAATAGGAGAGTTATGTAGGGGGTTTCTAGTGGATCAGGGTGAGTTCTGGGAGGGGTTTAATGACCATAAGGAGTTATCAGGGAGGGGTTACTATGGGAACAATACGGAGGAGTTATAGGGAGGGGTTATATTGGACCAATAGCTGGAGTTCATGTCATACCTAGGTTACGTACTCCTGATGTAAACTCGTTTCCTTGCGGCTTCTCTTGGTTCCAAAGTGAGCCCTCAACAGGTTTAACTCGTTCCATGTCCACTCGAGGGGATTCTCCTGTTCACGAGGTTGAGTTTGGGAGGAGGCCCCGGGCTCCTTGGACACAGCTCGGATGTTCGGGATCTTTATTCCAGCTTCCGGCTTCGGTTACATTTAACGTGCAGGTGATCACCGCCGACTGCGTCCAAACATGAACTGTTTCCTCCACGAGTAAGACCGGCTCCGCAGCGATGCTGAAGGGAACAGGAAGCGAGAAGCCCAAAGGTCTGAGTCTCTTGAGAGAGCGGGATGGGTTTTTTGTGAACACCGCAGAGTGACTCCCTTCTCGCATCCCGAAACAGGCACTCATGTCTGTACATTACCCCACACACGTGTGCATCCAGGCACAATACACACACATATACATGCACACACTCACATAACATACAACACATATAGTCTACATCAATACACAAATTTTGTGTTCGTACGTCACTATATACATTCCTTCTCCTGCTCTTGCTTGTTGCTTCCTTCACCCCCGACGTCGTTCCCTCTCTCCCCCTCCTCTCTCCCTCTTTCCCTCTCCCCCTCCTCGTCTCTCTCCTACCTCTCTCCTGCATCCTCTCTCTCCTCTCATCCCTCTTTCCCTCCCCCCTCCCCCTCTCTCTCACGCTCGTCCGCTATCCTCCCCTGCTATCACCTCTGCCCCTCTCACCTTCTCTGTCACTCTCTCCCTGTACCAAACCTCACTCTCCTGTCCCATTCCTCTGGCCCTACCTCTCCCTCCCCACCCTCTCTTTCCTCCTCTCCCCTCCTCTTCCTCTCTCACTCCCTCCCCTACTCCCTCCCCCCCTCCTCTCTTCCTCTCTCATCCCCCCCTCCTCTCCTTTCTCTCCTCTCTCCCCTTCTCTTACCTTCCTCCCTATCTAGGCGCCCCTCTCCCTTTCTATCTCGCCTCTTCCACCCCCCATCCCCCTCCCTCCTCGCACTCTCCCCTCCTTGCCTCTCGTTCCTCCCCTTCCTCTCTCCCCCTCCCTTTCTTTCCCTCCCTTCTCCCCATCTCCCCCTTCTCTTCCTCTCTTTCCTCCCGATTACCTCCCTCCTCCCTCTCTTCCACCCCTCTACCCGCCCTTTCTCTTCCTCTTCCTTACTTCCTCCCTCTACCTTTCTCTCCCTCTCCTCTTCCTACGCTACTTTCTTTCGAACACTATGTTCCCTGGTTGGGTTGTCAGGTGGCATCCTCCAAAAATCTGGACATCCATGCTCACCCCTGCACCTAACGGCTCACACCCCCTCCCCCATCCCTCGTCTATCACCTTCTCACAAAACACCCCGAACCCACCCCGAAAAGATACCTGCCCCAGCCCACCCACCCCAGAAAAAACTCCGAACACACGAAAACTCCTAATCCCTCAACCACATCACACAATCATCCACAAACCGTCCCTTCACTACCCTCCATCCCCTTCCCCCCCCCTCCCCCACATCGCACACATCCAATCGCCAAGGACAAAAACGCCCTTAACAATCCTTACCAAAATAGACCTAACCACCAGACCCACTCACTTAAGAAGCCCCATCTCTACCCTCAACACCCTCAGGCGCCTCACCTTCACCAGTCGCTTTCCTCCCCCCTCGTAAACCTGTCCCTCATCCCCCTCCTCCTCCTGCTTCCTGCTCTTCTCACCCCCTCCCCTCATCCTCTCCTCACCCGCCCTCTCTCTCCCACAACAACCACCCCTCCCTATCCCTCCCCTCTTTCTCACCCCTCCCCTCATCTCTATCACTCCCACTCACCCGCAACTCCTCCTCTTTACCCATTACCTCAAACTCCCCTCCCTTACCCCCCTCCTCTCATCTTCACCCCCGACTCGATCTCACCATACCCCATCCCCCCTCAATCCTCTCTCACCCCCTCCTCACTGACTCTCTAACCCCCTCTCTCACCTTCCACCAATCCCACTCCCCTCTCTCTCTCCTCCCTCCCCTTCCTCTCCCCCCTCCCCTATCCTCTCCTCACACCCCTCTCTCTCCCCTCTCCCATCTACCACCTCTACTCTTCCTCCTTCCTGCCCTCACCCTCCACCCCTCTCCACCACCCTCTCTCACTCCTCCTCTTCACACCCCCCCTCCTCTACCCTCATCACCCCATCCCTCCCCTCATCCTATCCCTCATCCTCCTACCCCCCTCATTCTCAATCCCCCCTCCCTACCATCCTCCCCCCTCGTCCCATCCTCGCCCCCTCATCCCGCTCACCCCCTCCCTGAAACCACCTCCCCTCCTTTCTCACCCCCTCCCACCCACTCATCCTACTCTCCTTCTCCACCTACTCTCACCCCCTCACCCATCCTCTCTCACCCCTCCCCATCATCGCTCTCCGCTCCCATCCTCCGCATACCCTGCCGCTCTCCCCTCATCTTCCTCCCCATCCATCCTCCCTCTACTCACCCCCTGCCCCTTATCCTCTCTCCCCCATCCCCCTCCCCTCCATCCTCTCCACCCCCCCTCTCTACCCCCCTTTCTCACCCCCTCTCCTTACCCTCAATCCCATCACTCCTCCCTCACCCCTCCTCCCCTCTATTCCTCTACATCCATTCTCCACCCCTGACCCATTATCCCTCCTCCCCCCATCTCCTCTCCTCTCCTCTCTCACCCACCCCCTCTCTCCGCTGATCACCCCTCCTCTCACCCCCTCCCCTCATCCTACTCATCCACCCCCCTCCCCTCATCCTCTCTCAGACCCCCTCATCTCCATCTCTCTACCCCACCTCTCCCTCATCAATCCCCATCCCTCTCCGCATCCTCTCTCCCCCGTCTCGCTCCTCTCACCCCTCCCCTCATTCCATTCCCCACCCCTCCATCTGCCATACCTCATTCCCCCATCCCCCCTTCATCCTCTCTACACCCATCCCATCTCCCTCATCTCTCTCCTCGTCACCTCCTCGATCCTCTTACCCTCCTCACCCATATCTTCTGTCCCCGCTCTCCCTCTACCTCTCTCCTACCCACCCCATCCCCTCATCCTTGTACCTCCTCTTCCCACATTCACCCCCTCGCCCACTCCCCTCTCCGCTCTCTTCCTCCTTCTACTCAGGCCTCTCTGCACCTCATCCCTTCCCTTCTCCTTCTCACCCTCACGTCTCCATCCCATCCCTCCCTCATCCTCTTACCCCTCCCCTACTTCCTCTCACCCCCCCCCTCCCTCAACCTCATACATCCCCTCATTTCTCACAACGAACCCCAGTCATCCTTCTCTCACCCTCCTCACTCTTTCCCCTCTCTCCCTCACCCCTCCCCCTCATTGACTTCCAACCCCCCCTACACACCGATATCCCCTCATCCCCCTCCTCTCCACTCCAGTTATCCTCCCCTCTTCACCCTCGCTCCCCTCATCTTCTCCCCCCCCTCATCTCCCTCTCACTCTCCTCCTCCCCCCTACTACTCCTTGTTCTCTCTTCCTCTCTCACCCCCTACCCAATATCTTCCTGTCACCCACCTCTCCTCCTCCTCTCTCACCCCCCTTCACCTCATCCTCTTTCCCCCCCTCCCCTCATCCTCTCTTCCCCATCCCTTCTCTCAGCCTCTCTCCCCATCCCTTCCTTCTTTCTCACCCTCTCCCATCCTCTCTCATCACCCTCCCCTAATCCTCTCTCCCCCCCTCCCTTCATACTCTCACTACCTCCCCTCATATTTTCTCAGCCACCCTCCCATCACCTCCTCACCTCCTCACCTCCTTTCCCCTCATCCTCTCTCACCCTCTCTCCCCTCATGACTGTCACCCCCTCCCCTCTTCCTCTCTGCACCCCTGCTTCCCCTCATCCTCTCATCCTCCCTCCCCCACTCCATCCTTCACCCTCCTCACCCATCCCTCCCCTCATCTTCTATCACCCTCCCTGCATCATCCCTCCACTCATCCGCTCTCCCCCTACTCCACCTTTCTCCCCCTCCTATCTCTCCTCCATAGCCCTCTCCCCCCACCTCCCATCATCCCTCTCAACCCCCCTCCCTCATCCTCTCTCACCCATCCTTTCTCTCATTCTCTCTCCCTTTCCCTCCCCTACTCTCACCCCCTCCTCATCCTCTTTTACCCCTCCCCTCAGCCTCTCTCACCCCCTCCCCTCAGCCTCCTCTACACCCTCCCTCCCTCATCCTCTTCACCCCCTCTCCTATTTCACCCCCCGCCCTATCCTCTCCCCTCATTCTCTTCCCCCCATCCCTCCTATCCTACGACTCATCCCACCTCTCACCCTACACCGCACCCTATCACCCCCTCCCCTCAATCTCTTTCATCCCTCCCTCCCCTAATTAATACTCTTTCAACCCCCTCCCCTCATCCTCTCTCATCCCCCCTCCCCTCATCCTCTCTAACCAGTCAGTGGGGGGTGGGGGGGGGGGGAGGGGGTAGAAGTGTGTCAGAGAGCAAGGGATGAGCATGTATGTAAAAAAAATCTATTAGTTACAAGATAAATATTTTCAGTTAAAAATATGAAGGTTGTCCTAGGGTGCCGAATGCCCTGCACATGGGGCTGGAGGGAATGCAAGGAGAGGGGAGGAGAGACAGCAAGGAGAGTAAGAGGAGGAAACAGAGAGACAGCAAGGAGAGGAAGAGACATGAGGTGTGAAGGAGAGGAGGGAGTGTAGTGTGCACAGAGAGGAGCAGACACTGTGAGGCAGGGAGTGCAAAGAGAAGGGAACAGAGAGTGCAGAGAGGAGCCAGGCATGATGGAGGAGGGAGGGGAGGGAAGACAGGAAAGGAAACAGAAAGAGAGACAGCAAGAAGAGGAGGAGACAGGGAGAGACAGCAAGGAGATCAGGAGATAGAGGGGTAACGAGGAGAGGGAATGGAGCACATGGGGCAGGAGGGAGTGCAAGGAGAGGGGAGGAGAGGCAGCAAGGTGAGTAGGGGGAGGAAACAGAGAGACAGCAAGGAGAGGAGCGAGTATAGTGTGCACAGAGAGGAGCAGACACAGTAAGGCAGGGAGTGCAAAGAGGGGAGAAGAGTGCAAAGAGAGGCAGGGCATGATGGAGGAGGGAGGGGAGGAGAGACAGCAAGGAGGGGAAAGGAAACAGAAAGAGAGACAGCAAGAAGAGGAGGAGACAGGGAGAGACAGCAAGGACAGGATGAGACAGATGAGATGAGTATGAGAGGACGGAGTGTGCACAGAGAGGAGCAGACAGTTAGGCAGGGAATGCAAAGAGAGGAGAGAGTGCAAAGAGGAGCCGGGCATGATGGAGGAGAGAGTGAGGTGGGGAAGAGGGAACAAGAGACAGCAAAGTATTACCGGGAGGGGTGAAAACAAAGAGAAATAATCAGGTTACAGCTAGTCATATATATATATATATGTATATATAAAAACACACACACATATATATATATATATATATATACAGTTAGGTCCAGAAAAAATTTGACACTGACACAATTTTCATAATTTTGGCTCTGTACGCCACCGCAATGGATTTGAAATGAAACAACCGAGAATGCAATAGAAGTGCAGACTTTCAGCTGTAATTCAAGGGGTTGAACAGAAATATCGTATGAAACGTTTAGGAATTGCAACCATTTTCATACACAGTCCCCTTATTTCAGGGGCTCAAATGTAATTCTACAAATTAACACAATCATAAATAAAATGTTCATTTTTAATACTTTGTCGAGAATCCTTTGCAGGCAATGACTGCTTGATGTCTGGAACACATGGACATCACCAAACGCTGGGTTTCCTCCTTTGTGATGCTTTGCCAGGACTTTACTGCAGCTGTCTTCAGTTGTTGTTTGTTCGTGGGTCTTTCTGCCTTATGTTTTGTCTCTGTCATTGTAGAATATTCCACTTCTTTGTCTTAAAAAAACTCCTGGGTTGCTTTCGCAGTATGTTTTGGGTCATTGTCCATCTGTAAAGAGAAGCGCCGTCCAATCAACTTTGCTGAATTTGGCTGAATCTGAGCAGACAATAATATATCCCTATACACTTCAGAATTCATCCGGCTGCTTCTGTCTTCTGTCACATCATCAACAAACACTAGTGTTGGACCGGGTCCTCATTTATAAAAATAAATGGGTAACGGGTACCCAGTGTAATCAGTACCTGTTACCCGGCTAACCGGTCGACAGGGTAAAACCAATCAGTTAGAAACTTCAGCGAAGTATGTATTAATATTAGCACCTATTTTAATCAGGCTACATTAATACTGCAATATAAACATACCAAATAAAATGTAAGTTTTCCCTACAGGAGCTAGTTTAATGGTTTGATCATGAGCAGCACTCCAAAAACAAAGTTTTTAAATAAAAGGGTTGCCTTGTGAAACCCCTGACAATGACCTAACTTTTTTTTAGTGGCTACTTTTCAATCATACATCCTGTTTCCCTTGAACCTCTGTCTGGCTTGTGGTTTTCTTGCCGTCAGTCGCACTCAGTACTGTTGCAGGCTTGCAATAATGAGTTCCGTTTGGACATTTTTTTTGAAGTCACCCCTGACGAAGAGACAAAAACTGCAGGCAAATGATGTCGTTCCGTTTTATCTCGAGGATGTACGAGTACCAGAACCTTCGGAAACATCAACCCTAATGAAACATTTACGGAACCAACATTATACAGAATTCAGTAAAATGGATAAGAAGAGGAAATTAAGACGACCCCAATGCGGGACCGTGGCGTCCAGAGAAAGGACACACATTGGAACAGTGTCTGGACAAAATCAAGTCGTGGGACATCCATCATCTTAATGCAAGTGCAATTCATTGTAAAATAGGAGAAATGATAGCTGTGGACAACCAGCCTTTTTCTATTGTTGAAAATGTTGGATTTATTCATCTTCTCCACACTTCGGAGCAGCGATACAAAATATCGTCCAGAATTATTTTTTTACGCAAAACATTATTCCAACAATATACGATAAATGTGTTGCCAAAAATTCAGGATTTGATGAACATTGACAATTCACCAAAAAATTCCGTCTCCTTGACATCCGACATGTGGACCTGTTCAGACACTAACGAAAGTTTTTTTAAGCCTCAGTGGGCATTGGATCACTGAGGAATTTAAGAAAAGACGCACTTACCAGAACTCCCTCCTACTGTCTCTGTACGTTCTCCCTACCTACCAATTAGACTGTAAGCTCCTCGGGGCAGGGACTCCTCTTCCTTAATGTCACTTTTATGTCTAAAGCACTTATTCCCATGATCTGTTATTTATATTATCTGTTATTTATTTGATTACCCCATGTATTACTACTGTGAAGCGCTATGTACATTAATGGCGCGATATAAATAAAGATATACAATACAATACATACACTACAAATTGTTTTAAATGCTCGCCATTTTCCAGGAAGGCACACAGGTATTGCCCTTAGTGATGCATTAGGCGAGATGCTACAACTCTGGAAGTTGAAGTCCAGAAAAAAAAATATACACGTATTGCTTCGGGACAATGCACGGAATATGAAAAGTGGCCTAAATATGACCGGTATGACACACGTATCCTGCGTCATCCATTGTCTACAATTGATAGCATATTTTCAGATAAATCTATCGCAGACTTAATAGCAAAGTGCCGCAATATTGTTACTCATTTCAATCGCTCTCAACTAAGTTGCACGAAGCCGAAAGAAATAGAAAAAGTTTCCGCTTCCACAGTGCAAGCTGGTACAAGACGGAGCATCCAGGTGGAATTCTGCATATCATATGTTAAAGGGGATTTTCGAACAGAAGCCATCACATTATACTCATCAGATCACAACATACCGAGCTTGGCTGCTGACAATTTTAAGCTGATTGAACGATGTACAGCTCTACCCTGTTATCGCGCGATCCGTTACAACGCGGATCCGCTTATAACGCGATGTGAGCGTGGCTCCTGATTTTCGTATTTAGGAATACTTTACAACACGATTATTGGTGTCTTAAATACTTTGTTGTACAATGCATACAATTGTACATTATTTCTAACGCAATCCGCTTATAACGCGACGTGATTCTTTGGACCCCAAGCACAGCGTTATAAAGGGGTTGCGCTGTACTTCTACTATTGGAACAATGTTTCACCGTCACAGTCGAAGCCAGTGCAGACGAAGCGCTTATATCTATGGTGATTCCAAATGTTGCTGCCTTAGAGCGTTTTCACTGCCAAACCAAACCAACGGCACAGAGACCATGCAAACAGAACTGCGGCAATCTTTGCAAGCTAGGTTTCATCATGTGGAATGTAATAAATTGTATGTGATCGCAACCGTTTTGGATCCACGTTACAAACTTACATTCTTGAAACCCAATGTGCGTGTTCTGGCTAAAACTTGGATAATTGAACAAATGAAAATTCTGTCTGCAATATGTGCAACTAATGCAACAACAGAAGGAAAAACAACAAGAACCAACAGAAGGTAACACTGACCGCGTCAAAATTAATGATGGGTGGGCTTGCTTAAATGACATTTCTGTGGAAAATGAAAGCCAGCGAGAAGATGTGTCCAACTGCGGGTGATAATACGTCTTATTCAAAAGGAGAGGCAATTTGAACATTTTATTAAATGTCCTAACATCGCTCATAAAGAAAACCCTTTAACATGGTGGGCAAAAAATGCCACGATCTCTCCTGATTTGACAAAATTGGGCAGACGTTACCTGTCAGCACCTCCAAGCAGCGTACCCCGTGAGAGGATGTTTAGTGAGGCAGGAATCATAAACGAAGAGAGGAGGAATAAACTCCTGAGAGAGGAGGAATAAACTCCTTCCGCGAAATGCTGAAAAACTTTTGTTTCTTTGTCATAATCTCACACTCTTGAATTTTAATTATTAGCATTGTAATTGCAGTAAAATATTTTTACATTTGCAAGAAGTTCAAAAAAAAAAAGTTAAAAGCTGGTACTGGTAGTTAAGTTAACCAGCTGTGAAAAAAAGGTGTGGTGAAGTACCATCACACTACTTTATAGAGTGCACTCAGTGCTTTCATATGCATAGTATAAAAATATGTGCTAAAAATATTAATAATTATAAATATTTCATATTGTTTGAAATGCAAAAAAAGTGGTGTTGGGTAATGTTAACCAGTTGTTTTGCATCCATTATTATGCATAATATGCAACATGCATAAATAAAAACACATTTCACACTCAATCTGTCTCCCAGACGTTTATTCTCTAGTTATATACATAATCACGTCACTACCCGGCGCCGGTTCCACTTTCCATTTTCCGGGTCCGGGTAATACACGGGTAGTTGGGAAGGCGCCGGGTACCGGGTAATTCCGGGTACTTGGTACATCACTACCCTATACACTTCAGAATTCATCCGGCTGCTTCTGTCTTCTGTCACATCATCAATAAACACTAGTGACGCAGTGCCATTGTAAGCCATGCATGCCCATGCCATCACACTGCCTCCACCGTGTTTTACAGATGATGGGGTATACTTTGGATCAAGTCTTCTCCATACTTTTTTCTTCCCATCATTCTGGTACAGGTTGATCTTAGTTTCATCTGTGCAAAGAATGCTGTTCCAGAACTGGACTGGTTTTTTTAGATATTGTTTGGCAAAGTCTAATCTGGCCTTTCTATTCTTGAGGTTTATGAATGGTTTGCACCTTGTGGTGAACCCTCTGAATTTGCTCTCGTGAAGTCTTCTCTTTATGGTAGACTTGGATAATGATATGCCTACCTCCTGGAGAATGTTCTTCACTTGGCTGGATGTTGTGAAGGGGTTTTTCTTTACCATGGAAAGGATCCTACGATCATCCACCACTGTTGTCTTCCGTGGACGTCCAGGCCTTTTTGTGTTGCAGAGCTCACCAGTGCGTTCTTTTTTTCTCAGAATGTACCAAACTGTTGATTTGGCCGCTCCTAATGTTCCTGCTATCTCTCTGATGGATTTTCTTTTTTTTGCAGCCTAAGGATACCCTGTTTCACTTGCATTGAGAGCTCCTTTGACCGCATGTTGTGGGTTCACAGCAACAGCTTCCAAATGCGAATGCCACACCTGGAATCAACTCCAGACCTTTTACCTGCTTAATTGACGATGAAATAACGAAGGAATAGCCCACACCTGTCCATGAAACAGCATTTGAGTCAATTGTCCAATTACTTTTGGTCCCTTGAAAAAGAGGGGGCTACAGATTAAAGAGATGTAATTCCTAAACCCTTCCTCCAATTTGGATGTGAATATCCTCAAATTAAAGCTGATAGACTGCAATTTAAGCCCATATTAATTATTTAACTGCAACTTGAATTTATTTTGGTACACAGCAGAAATAACAAAACTTGTATCAGTGTCCAATTATTTCCGGACCTAACTGTATATATATATATAGATATAACTATATTTTTTTTTTTTATATAATATAACAGGCATACCCCGCATTAAACGTACGCAATGGGACTGGAGCATGTATGTAAAGCGAAAATGTACTTAAAGTAAGCACTACCTTTTTTCCACTTTATCGATGCATGTAGTGTACTGCAATCGTCATATACATGCATAACTGGTGTACATAACACATGTGTAACAGGCTCTATAGTCTCCCCGCTTGCGCACAGCTTCGGTACAGGTAGGGAGCCGGTATTGCTGTTCAGGACGTGCTGACAGGCGCATGCGCGAGCTGCTGTTTGCCTATTGGGCGATATGTCCTTACTCGCGAGTGTACTTAAAGTGAGTGTCCTTAAACCGGGGTATGCCTGTATATATACATACACACATACATACACACAAACACATATATATATATATATATATATGTGTGTGCTGTGTGCTGGGTGATAATGGTGAAAGGCGGGGTTGCAGACCTGCCTAAGGCCTTGCCCCCGCTGCCTGCTACAGCGTCCGCTGTGGCGGACGCTGCGCTCACGAGAGCCCTCCCCGCAATGGCGCCGGGACCGCTGCGAGGGGGGGCCGCAGTGCTCGCGCGAGAGCTACTCCTGCTCTCAATAGAATTGAGAGCAGGAACTCGCGTCGAGCGGCTAGGCACGCCCCCCGGCGGTTCAGCCAATGAGGGCGAACCTGCCGGGTGACGTCATGGCCGCGCCCCGTCACTCATCCGTCACGCCCCCGCCCCCCCGGTCTCTCTTCCTGCAGTGAGCTGCAGACCGGGGAATCGCCGGAACGCGCCGCCAAAAGCGCGGGCGCGCATTACAGCACCGTGACCGGGGCCTTAGCCTAAGACATGCAGATGAGCATACAGTTGTATTTACATTTATATATATATATACACAGTATGTGTTTTTAATACCTCCAGAGTAAGCTCTCATTTCAAAATGATTTATCTCTGATGGATTTAGTACACACAAAACACACACACAACACGCATGATCAAACACACTGTGGGATCTCTTCATTGTCCATAGAGTGACATAGCAACCACGCCAGGAGCTCCGCCACTCTTGGGACTCTTGGGACCCCCTGACGTAATAGCTACGGCGGGGGGCTTTTCTGCGCTCGTGTGGACGCTGAAGGCGATCAGGCCGGCAGTGTGACGTCACGATCATGTGATCACTCCCTTATTGCGGTTCAATACCTGGCGTCATCTGCATATACAGTACACGTACAACATGTATGCACGGTGTACATACACAACACTCACCCCACACACATTATACATGCATCATACATGCACTGCATGTACATACAGGCACACCGTTCATGCATCATACATGCACTGCAGGTACATACAGACACACCGTTCATGTATCATACATGCACTGCACGTACATACAGGCACACCGTTCATGCATCAACTTTGCCCTACGTGGGGGGACTGCCCTTTAAACCCATTAAACCCGTCCCCTGTCATTAAGTCACTTTGTCTCCTCCTACGTGGGACTGACCTTTTAACCCATTAAACACGTCCCTGTCACTTAGATTTCACTTTCCCCTATGTGGAATGACCTATTAAACACGTCCCTTTCATTAGTGGCACTTTGCTTCTACTTGGGACTGACCTTTAACCCCATTACACGTCCCTGTCAGTAGGTAACTTTCCCCCTACGTGGACAGACCCTTTAACTCATTAAACACGTCCCTGTCATTAGGTCACTTTGCTCTTAACTGGAATTGACCCTTTAA
>CM071586.1:2435418-2451460 GCA_036426205.1 Ascaphus truei
CACCGGCCACACCGTACATGCTCATACATGCACTGCACGTACACACAGGCACACCGTCATGCATCATACCTGCCGCACTCGCCGCACCGTTATCATCAACAGACGGAATACCAGGCCGAATTCATAGCATCATACATGCACTGCACGTACCAGACAGGCACACCCTTCATGCATCATACTGCACTGCACGTACAAACAGGCACACCGTTCCATGGCATCATACATGCATGCCCGAGTACAGACAGCCACACGTTCATTAAGGAAGACATACAGTGCACTGCACGTACAGACAGGCACCCGTTCTAGCATCATACAATGCACTGCACGTCAGCACAGGCACAACCACGTTCCCGGCATCTACTAGGCCTGCACGTACACATGCACACCGTACTGCATCATACATGCACTGCACGTACACAGCGGCACACCGGCACATGCATCATACAGCACTGCACGTACACACAGCACACCGACATGCATCATACAGGCACTGCACGTACCGACAAGCCAACGTCCTGATCATACCGCATGGCACGTACAACATGCACCCTTTGCTATCAGCCTACGTACAGGCACACCGTATCTTTCATCATACACTGCACTCACTACACACAGGCACCCGTTCACATGCAATCATACATGCACTCACGACTCAGACAGGCCAGGCAGCCCGTTCATGCATCATACATTCCTGCCGTACAGACCACACCGTTCATACATCATCATGCACTCACGTACACACAGGCACACACGTTCCATGCATCATACAGCTACTGCACGTATACAGACAGGCACATCCGTTCATGCATCATACTGCACCTGCACGTACAGACGGCACACACGGTCATGGCATTCATACATGCACTGCACGTAACAGACAGGCACACCGTTCAAGCATCATACACCACTGGCACGAAAACATCACATCACCGTCTCATTCATCTACATGACGCACTCAGCGCACACGAGCCATCTAAGTGCACTAAGTACAGGCACACCATCCTGATCTAAAGCATCCAACCTAATGTCAGAATCAAAGCACTGCACGTAATAAGGCACACATCATGGCATCAACGGATCAAACTATGGGATGCCAGATTTCTTAATCCATAAAGCATTTCTTGTGCCCATACAGTACCCACTTACGTTTTCGGTCCTATTGGCCTTTCTCCAGGGACCGCACTGGTGGACTGGAACCCTTAACCCATTAAAACACTTCCTGTCGTTAGGGCACTTTTGCTCCTACGGGACTGACCCTTTGACCCATTAAACACTCCCTGTCGTTGGGTCCCTTGACTTTGCCCCTATGTTGGGACTGACCCTTTAACCCATTAAACACCCCCTGTCATTATAGTCACTTTGCTCCTACTGTGCGGGAGACCCTTTAACCCTTAAACCGTCCCTGTCTTAGGTCACTTTGCCCCTACGTGGACTGACCCTTTAACCCATTACCCACGTCCCTGTCATTAGTCACTTTGGCTCCTACGTGGACTGACCCTTTTAAACCTATTACACACATCCCTGTCAACTAGTCACTTGCTCCTATGTTGGATGACCCTTTAACCCATTACACACGTCCCTGTCATTAGTCACTTGTGCCCCTATGTGGATGAACCCTTTAACCCATGAAACACGTCCCTGTCTTAGATCACTTTGCCCCTATGTGGGGACTGGCCCTTTAACCCATTAAACACGTCCCTGTCATTAGTCAATTTGCTCCTACGTGGGACTGACCCTTAACCCATTAACACTTCCCTTTACATTAGGTCTTTTGCTTCTACTTGGGACTGACCCTTTAACACCATTAACACGTCCCTGTCATTAGGTAACTTGCCCCTACGTGGGACTGACCCTTAACCCATTAACACGTCCCTGTCATTAAGTCACTTTGCCTCCTACGTGGGACTGACCTTTTAACCCATAAAACACGTCCCTGTCATTATCTTCACTTTGCCCCTATTGGGAATGACCTATTAAAACGTCCCTTTGCATTAGGTCACTTTGGCTTCTACTTGGGACTGACCCTTTAAACCCATTACACACGTCCCTGTCAGTAGGTAACTTTCCCCCTACGTGGGACAGACCCTTTAACTCATTAAACACGTCCCTGTCCTTAGGTCACTTTGCTCTTACTGGAATTGACCCTTTAACCCTTAAACACGTCCCATGTCATTGGGTCACTTTGCCCCTACGTGGGACTGACCCTTTAACCCATTACCACACGTCCATGTCATTAGGTCACTCCCTACGTGGAACTGACCCTTTAACCCATTAAACACGTCCCTGTCATTAGGTCACTTTTCCCCTACGTGGGACTGACCTTTTAACAACCCATTAAACACTGTCCCTGTCATTAGGTCAATTTGCTCCTACGTGGGACTGACCCTTAACCCATTAAACACGTCCCTTTCATTAGGTCACTGTGCCCCTACGTGGGACTGACCCTTAACCCATTAAACACGTCCTTTTCATTAGTCACTTTGCCCCTACGTGGGACTGACCTTTTAACCCATTACACGTCCCTGTCATTAACACATCCCTGTCATTAGATCACTTTGCTCTCTACTTGGGACTGACCCTTAACAACCTATTAAACACGTCCCTGTCATTAGGTCACTTTGCCCCCTATGTGGGACTGACCCTTTACCATTCCACTTACACACGTCATTTCATTAGGTCCTTTTCCCCTATGAGGGACTGACCTTTTAATCATTAAAATGTCCCTGTCATTAGTCACTTTGCCCTATGTGGGACTGACCCATAAACATGTCCCTTTCATTAGGTCACTTTTGCTTCTACTTGGGACTGACCCTTTAACCCATTAAACCCGTCCTGTCATTAGGTCACTTTGCCCCTACGTGGGACTGACCCTTTAACCCATTAATAACACGCTCCCTGTCAGTAGGATCACTTGCCCCTACGTGGGTCTGACCCTTTAACCCATATAAACACGTCGCTGTCTTAGGTCACTTTGCCCCTACGTGGGACTGACCCTTTAAACCCCTAAACACGTCCGCTGTCATTAGGTCACTCCTTTGCCCCTATGTGGACTGACCCTTTACACCGATTACACACGCCCTGTCATTAGGTCACTTGCCCCTATTGACTGACCCTTAACCCATTCCACACGTCCCTGGTCATTAGTCACTTTGTCTCCTACGTGGGACTGACCCTTTAACATACAAACCTTACACATGTCCCTGTCATTAGGTTACTTTGCCCCTACATGGGACTGACCCTTTAACCCATTAAACACGTCCCTGTCATTAGGTCACTTTGCCCCTACGTGGGACTGACCCTTTAACCCATTAAACACGCCCCTGTCATTAGGTCACTTTTCCCCTACGTGGGACTGACTCTTTAACCCATTAAACACGTCCCTGTCATTAGGTCACTTTGCTCCTGCGTAGGACTGACCCTTTAACCCATTACACATGTCCCTGTCATTAGGTCACTTTGCCCCTACGTGGGACTGACCATTTAACCCATTACGCACGTCCCTATCATCAGGTCACTACATTAAAGTCTGGGGATCTCCGTGTTAAAGCGGGTCTAAACGCTTTTCTTTGCCCGGTTCTAGCATACGCGGCGAGTCAGGGCAGATCACTAACACCCCCCTCCCCCCCGCCCCCCCCAAACCACAAAGGTTTTTCTTGTAAGCTCTTTCGGAAGCAGGGACTCCTTGTAATAAATGTCACTTTTTAGCACTTCTCCCCATCATGTGCTATTGGTTATTTCTATGACTATCCCGTTTATTCCTGCCGCGGAGCGCCATGTACATTAAGGACGCTATATAAATAGAGACGTACACCCCGTACAGAAGACGGCACTCACCGTGCGCCCGACAGATGTTCAGAATCCAGCAGGCAGCAGGAATCCACACAGCTGGGAGCTGCATCCTGAGAGCAGTGTGTGCAAAGGCTGCAGCGACGACTCTCCCGGGAGCCT
Organism: Ascaphus truei; assembly: GCA_036426205.1. Classification (NCBI taxonomy): domain Eukaryota; kingdom Metazoa; phylum Chordata; class Amphibia; order Anura; family Ascaphidae; genus Ascaphus; species Ascaphus truei. The sequence continues at coordinate 2,439,367 of CM071586.1, forward strand.
GCGCTCTCTCGAAAAAGGCTTCAGACTTTTTCTCCGGCTCTGCATGAAAAAACAATAGGCGGAAGGAAACGGACGCCTGGAAGACGTTTGACGGAGGAAAGCGGCCCGGCTCCTAATCACAGTGAGAGAAAAAAAAACCCAACCTCGCCCGCCTGTCCTAAAACCCTAACGCCCCCTATAGTTTGGATTGTTGCCCCGTCCCAGAAGGGAGGTGTGTTATATCAACCCCCTTTTTCTACTGCACACGCGGGGGAATTCCAGTTGTAATGTTTCGTTTACCCATGTTTTCTGGGCGTGTGTTATTTCTGCCGGGCGTTGTATCTTCTTTGCCCTTGTCCTGACTTATGATGACCTACTCCCTCCCCCGTACCCCCCAATAACAGACACAAGTAAAACACCACACTGTATATGGGGTATAAGGGCCGGAGATTTCATTAAACGCCAACATGTTTATATCACCCGGAAACCCAAACCGTGGCAGGTTGCCCGTGGCGGTGTCTTGAGCCCACGCGTACACGTGACTCGTGACCTAACCCTGCTGGCCGGGTAACAGTATCTGCCACCATAGTATATATATACCAACCCGAGCATTCCGCCATCTGCTCTAGGACCCAGTCTGGCACCCACCAAAACCCCCAGCCAGCTGTGACCAATTAATAACCAAACGAACCCCCCTCCCCCCCTCCCCCAGTAACGAACTTCACTTGTTATTCCATATTAATTCACGTTATTTTCCATTTTTTTGGGGGGGGGAGGGAAGGGGTGATAAAAAGGTATTATGCATTGCACATGAAAGAAATACACCGCGTATATAATCCCCCAAACGCATACTGACCTGTGAGTAGGCCGGCCGGCTTCTCCAAAAATACTGGACACAATGGAGAGACACACACCTCTCTGTCAGCTGTCTCTGCTCCATGCTGTTTCCTCCTCTCCTTGGCCCCACCCTCAGGCTCCTGACACCTCCTCCTGTTTGGCTGCTGCTTGGTAATGCAGCCAATCAGGGTGGAGGAAGGTGCCCCGCCCCCTAGCAGCAGCAGCCCTGCTCCCTGCTCGGGGGGAAAATCCCACGGCCCTCCCCAAGCCCGGTCAGGTCACCATGCCCAGAAAGTTATTTGGTTCATTGCAGCATTACAGGCTCCATTCCCTGAAGGCAGGAACCAGGGCTTGGGGCCCTGAGCACCCCCATCCTCAGCATACCTTACCCCCCCTAACAGGGCCAAGGCCTCAGCCCATTCCTTTCCAGGAGAGGGAGGGCATGCACAGAACTAACTCCCAGCACCCTTACCTCTAACCCAGCGGTGTGCTAACTGGGGGGGGGATATTTTTCTGGGGGGGGGGGCTTTTTTTTTCTGTGGCTCATTCTTTGACAGCTTGCTGTGTTGCCAACTCCACCAGATACAATAGTCTCTGCCTGTGGGTACTTATGAATACCGATACATGGTTTAAAGCTGCAGTTCAGTCAATATCCTGCATGTGTGTTTTTTTTAATAAATCAGTTCTGTCGTCAGAAAAAATACTTTTAGCATTTTCTGTTTTTAAAAAAACAACTTTGAAAGAACAATTTTCTTGTATTCTATTTTAACAGCCATTTGCTAAGGCACTGCCCCTTCATGTCCTGTCACAAGTCCTGGCACACCCCTCTGTCAGCACTGCCCTCCCTCTAGCACATGTCAGTGCAGGAGTGCTCATGAATATTCATGAGCTTCCACTGACAGACAGAAGCAGAAGAAAAACAGATCCCTTCACTAATTATGTCACCAAATTTCGCCTATCAATAGACGGAGAACGAATTGACCTGCAGCTATACAGTTCTTTAGGTAATTAGAGATTGCCCACATGAAACTATTGAAGTAAAAAAATAAATTGTATTGTATTGTATTGTATTGTATTATATGTCTTTATTTATATAGCGCCATTAATGTACATAGCGCTTCACAGCAGTAATACACGTGGTAATCGAATAAATAACAGATAATATAAATAACAGATCATTGGAATAAGTGCTTTAGACAAACATAATATTAAGGAAGAGGAGTCCCTGCCCCGAGGAGCTTACAATCTAATTGGTAGGTAGGGAGAACGTACAGAGACCGTAGGAGGGAGTTCTGGTAAGTGCGTCTGCAGGGGGCCAAGCTTAATGTATCATGTGTTCAGAATGTTCACAGTGCTATTCGTATGCTTCTTTAAGCAAGTGTGTCTTAAGGTGGGTCTTAAAGGTGGGTAGAGAGGGTGCTAGTTGGGTATTGAGGGGAAGGGCATTCCAGAGGTGCGGGGCAGTCAGTGAGAAAGGTTTAAGGCGGGAGAGGGCTTTAGATTAAAAGGGGGTAGAGAGAAGGCATCCTTGAGCAGAACGCAAGAGTCGGGATGGTGCACAGCGAGAAATTAGGGCTGAGATGTAAGGAGGGGCAGAAGAGTGTAAAGCTTTAAAAGTGAGGAGAAGAATGGAGTGTGAGATGCGGGATTTGATCGGAAGCCAGGAGAGGGATTTCAGGAGGGGAGACGCTGAGACAGATTTAGGAAAGAGTAGAGTGATTCTGGCAAATTAAAAAAATAAATAAAAGACTGAACTGCAGCTTTAACTACTTTGTTACTTACCTGATATTCCATACCACTCGGAGAGATATGGTAATAGCCCATATGCTGTATATAATTGCCTGCTGTATCCATGCTATATATTACACTACAATCAAGACCCTATGTATATACGTTATCTATTCTCATTACCTTGAGCGCAATGTGAAGGGGACTGCTGTGACCTTGTCACTTTCTCTGTGCTTCTCATGTGTATATATTCCCCATGCACCAGGTTGCAATATACTTGGAAATGTTGGGTTTGAGCGATATCCTGCCATTATCTGTGTCATACGCCTGAATTGTATTAGGTGACACACACATAACAACACAGCCAGGCCCTGCAGGGTGTGCTCCCATCACTGCCCACTCTACTGGGACTTACAGTGCTAGAGGGGCCAGGGAATTAGCAGCTCAAGGGGACCTGGCTACAGTTATATGGGGTAGTAGGAGGAGTGTATAGGGAGGGGTTCTATGGTGTAATAGGAGGAGTTAGAGGGAGAAGTTTATGTGGCAATATGATGAGTTGATAGTGAGTTTTTCTATGGTGTAATAGGAGGAGTTAGAGGGAGAGGTTATATGGGGCAATAGGAGGAGTTATAGGGAGGGGTTCTATGGTGTAATAGGAGGAGTTAGAGGGAGAGGTTATATGGGACAATAGGAGGAGTTATAGGGAGGGGTTATATGGAGTAATAGGAGGAGTTATAGGGAAGGTTATATGGGTCATAGGAGGGTTATAGGGAGGGTTAGAGGAGCATAGGAGGATTTATAGGGAGGGTTATATGGGCATAGGAGGAGTTTAGGGAGTATTTATATTGGGGTAATAGGAGGAGTTATAGGGAGGGGTTATATGGGAAAATAGGAGGAGTTATAGGGAGGGGTTATATGGGGCAATAGGAGGAGCTCTGGCAGTAAAGGTGTTAAATAGGGAGAGAGTGAATGAAAACCTAATGAAGGGAAAGGACCGAGCAGATAAAACAAGAACGACCTCCCGCAAACCAAAGCCCGTTGTTTTTCCTCCCGACTTCTGTATTTCTTCATATCCACTTTCCCCAGTGACAGGAAACCGAGAGGTCACACAGCGAAACACCTGGCAGCCGTCAGGCACCTCGTGTCACACACTTACTCAGCGTCTCGGGCTTAAAGGGGCAGCGCTTCTGTTTGAAGATCCCGTCCTCACGCTCTACTGCTGTACGGGGTCTGTTTTCCCCTCTCTCGTTCCCCCCCCCCCTGCTCACTGATGGTTTATGGTTGTATGACCCATTGTAGACACATGTAGCATAACACCCCCTCCTCCTTCCCCCCTCTACCGTCTCTTTAAGTTCTCCTTACTTACCAATTAGATTGTGAGCTCTTCGGGGAAGGCACTCCTTTTCCTAATGTTACTTTTCTGTGTGAAGTGCTTCTGCCCATTATATCATGTGTGTTTCTGATGTAAAGCGCTATGTATATGGATGGCACTATATAAATAAAGATATATATATATATAGAGTTGTGTGAAAAAGAAAGTACCCCCTCTTTGAATTCCATGGTTTTACATATCAGGACATAATAACAATCATCTGTTCCTTAGCAGGTCTTAAAATTAGGTAAATACAACCTCAGATGAACAACAACACATGACATATTACACCGTGTCATGATTTATTGAACAAAAATAAAGCCAAAAAGGAGAAGCCATGTGTGAAAAACTAAGTACACCTTATGATTCAATAGCTTGTAGAACCACCTTTAGCAGCAATAACTTGAAGTAATCATTTTCTGTATGACTTTATCAGTCTCTCACATCGTTGTGGAGGGATTTTGGCCCACTCTTCTTTACAACGCTGCTTCAGTTCATTGAGGTTTGCGGTCATTTGTTTATGCACAGCTCTCTTAAAGTCCAGCCACAGCATTTCAATCGGGTTGAGGTCTGGAATTTGACTGGGCCATTGTTACACCTTGATTCTTTCTTTTTCAGCCATTCTGTTGTAGATTTGCTGGTGTGCTTGGGATCATTGTCCTGTTGCATGACCCAATTTCGGCCAAGCTTTAGCTGTCGGACAGATGGCCTCACATTTGACTCTAGAATACTTTGGTATACAGAGGAGTTCATGGTCGACTCAATGGCTGCAAGGTTCCCAGGTCCTGTGTCTGCAAAAACAAGCCCAAATCATCACCCCTCTACCACCGTGCTTGACAGTTGGTATGAGGTGTTTGTGCTGATATGCTGTGTTTGGTTTTTGCCAAATTTGGCGGTGTGCATTATGGCCAAACATCTCCACTCTGGTCTTGTCTGTCCAAAGGACATTGTTCCAGAATTCTTGTGGTTTGTTCAGATGCAACTTTGCAAACCTAAGCCGTGCTGCCATGTTCTTTTAAGAGAGAAGAGGCTTTCTCCTGGCAACCCTTCCAAACAAACCATACTTGTTCAGTCTTTTTCTAATTGTACTGTCATGAACTTTAACATTTAACATGCTAACTGAGGCCTGTAGAGTCTGAGATTTAACTCTCGGGTATTTTGCAATTTCTCTGAGCATTGCACGGTCTGACCTTGGAATGAATTTGCTGGGACATCCACTCCTGGGAAGATTAGCAACTGTTTTGAATGTTTTCCACTTTTGAATAATCTTTCTCACTGTAGAATGATGGACTTTAATTTGTTTGGAAATTGCCTTATAACCCTTCCCAGATTGATGGGCAGCAACAATTGCTTCTCTAAGATCATTGCTGATGTCTTTCCTCCTTGGCATTGTGTTAACACACACCTGAATGCTCCAGACCAGCAAACTGCTAAAACTTCAGCTTTTATAGAGCTGGTCACACTTGCTATTGATCAATTAATCAAGGGCATTTGATTATCAGCACCTGTCTGCTACTTAGCATCTTAGTTCCTATGGAAGCAGTAAGGGTGTACTTAGTTTTTCACACATAGCTTCTCCATTTTGGCTTTATTTTTGTTAAATAAATCTCACACAGTCTAATATGTCATGTGTTGTTGTTCATCTGAGGTTGTATTTACCTAATTTTTAGACCTGCTAAGGAACAGATGATTGTTATTATGTCCTGATATGTAAAACCATGGAATTCAAAGAGGGTGTAAGTTTGCAACAATATATACATCAAATGGAAATATTACTGTATGCTCATTTGCATGTCTTAGACAGATCTGCAACCCCGCCTTTCACCATTATCACCCAGCACACAGCACTTCCACTGCAGTAAGGGATTCTGGGAAATGACATGCAAATGAGCACACAGTGCCACCTTTTGCTTCAAATCCATTTTGACATGGACCCCTACAGGCTTATGCTTGCTCATTGCACAGCTTTTCAGCACAGCCTGAGTTAAGATGCAAAGTCAGAGAACCCACTCACAGACAGCTGTTTCGACCTTTTGGGTCTCATCAGTGTGAGGCTGGTTACACTGGCTTTGCAATATGAAGCTTGGATAGGTTTCACCACGCATTAGTTACGTTATTGTGGGTAAAAAAAGTTAACGGTACAGTATATATATATATATATATATATATATATATATAATATATTATATATATATAAAACGGAAATAGCCGTGTTAGTCCAGTTGCGATAGTGCAGAATAAATGAGTTCATCAGTGTTAGGTGGTACCTTTTTTATTTGGACTAACAGTTGATATCATAGGACAAGTTTTCGAGGGTTCTCCTCTCTTCCTCATGTCGGCAATACTGATTAACAGAGGAATCTGTGGCTAAACCAGTGTTTGGGAGAGCAGGGAAAAAAACAAAGAAAACTACAGAGTTGTACTGTAGATAAGGTAGGGTGAGAAAGTGTTTGAAGACATGGGAGGGTAATAGAATGGTGACAGGGAACAGCATGGAGGGGGAAGGGGATGCATGGATGGTGTGTGTGTATATATGATGCATGGATGGTGTGTGTATGTGTATACAGTATATATGATGCATGTATGGATGGTGTGTACTGTATGTGTGTGTATATGATGCATGAATTGTGTGTGTGTGTGTGTAGTTTGTTGTGCTGGTTGTTTGATAGGTGTGGTGTGGATAGTGGGTAGTGCTGGTGTTAAGCGATGTGTGTGTTGTGTGTGTTTTTGTGTGTGTGTGTGGTGTGTGTGTGTGTGTTGTGGTGTGTGTGTATAATATATGCATGAATGGTGTGTGTGTATATTAATGCGACGACTGGTGCGTTTTGTCTGTATATATGATGCATGGATGGTGTGTATTTGTGTGTATATGATGCATGGATGGCATGTGTGTATATATGATGCATGGATGGTGTGTATTTGTGTGTATATGATGCATGGATGGTGTGTATTTGTGTGTATATGATGCATGGATGGTGTGTGTGTGTATGATGCATGGATGGTGTGTGTATATTTGAGGCAGGAACTGTTTGTGTGTGTGGGTATTCCTGTGCTTTTCTATGACCAATCATACCCCTGATAAAGTCACGTTCGTGCCGAAACGCGTTGGGCTACGTTCTCTGACGCCGAGAGCTGCCAATGCGGAACTGACTGACAAGCAAGCTCAGTGATTTTGATCTCCTCCATCACTCCGGGAAATCAGCTGACTAGCTGTTTCTGTTTAACCGCTGACTTACAGATCCCAGGCTCATGCAGTCCTGACTGCAGTGAGAACTTTTACTGATCGCCAGGGAGCGGTTTTCTTACTCGTAGTGTGAGCCTGTCCTCTTCCTTCCTGTGAGCCGGGCGTCCTGTGCTGAAGAATTACTCTAACATGCATTTTTTTAATGCTCAGTGTGTGTGTGTGTGTGTGTGTGTGTGTGTGTGTGTGTGTGTGTGTGTGTGTGTGTGTGTGTATTTCCTGTCGACTGTGGTTTTAAATTTGCTTTATACATTTATTTTAAACAGTCACACTATGGAGCCTGTGCTTCTTGTTGTCTTTTCATATATATATATACTACTATGAAGGTTATGGTGGGTAAAAAAAAGTGACAAAAACCCTCCACAGTAAAGCATAAAGCAACTGTAAATATTACTGTATGTTCATTTGCATGTCTTAGACAGGTCTGCAACCCTGTCTTTCCCCATTGTCACCCAGCATACAGCGCTTCCACTGCAGCAAGGGATTCTGGGAAATGACATGCAAATGAGCACTCAGTGCCACCTTTTGTCTCATGGAGGGGGCATGGAGTGGAAGGGCGGGGGGGGGGGGGCAAGGGGCTTGGAAGCTGGGGAGGCAAGGGCGGGGTGCAAAGGGCAGGAGGGGCGGGGGGGGCAAAGGGCAGGAGGGGGGGGTGCAAAGGGCAGGGGGGAAGGGGGGGGCAAATGGGCAGGGATGGGCGGGGGGGGAAAAGGGCAGGGAGGGGAGGGGGGGCAGGGCAAAGGCAGGAGGGGCAAAGGTCAGGGAGGTGGCTGGGCCAAGGCAGGGATGGGCAAAGGGCGGGGAGGCAAGGGGACAAAGGCTGGGGGCGGGGGGCAGGGGGCAATTGGGCTGGTTGGCGGTGAGGGTGGCAGGGGCAAAGGCAGGGGGCAAAGGGAAGGGGCAAAGGCGGGAGGGAGGAGGGCAGGGGGCAAAGGGCAGGGGGAGGGAGGGCAGGGGGCAAAGGGCAGGGGGAGGGAGGGCAGGGGCAAAGGGCAGGGGGATGGGGGCAGGGGGCAAAGTGCAGGGGGAGGGAGGGCAGGGGGCAAAGGGAGAGCGCCGGGTGAGGGAGTGGCCTATGGGTGGTGGGAGCCGTGGGGAGCGCTCTCGGGGATGGTCAGCTGGGGGAGCGGCCTATGTGAGGGGAGAGCCGCAGAGAGCGTGGGGGAGGGCGGGGGGTGGTGGGGGTGGTGTGTGTGTGTGTCTCTCCTTTGGCCCGTCACTCCGCCTCAGGCTAATGAGAGGTGTGCGGGGGCGGGCGGGCCAAGGGAGCAATCTCATTGGCCTGGCCCAAGGTCCAATGGGATTGCCGCTAGGGACACAGGGAGGGACACAGGGAGACACATACAGACATAGAAACATATGACTCTTTCACAAATATATAGTAAGATATATATATAACACACAAAATTGTGGCAAATCAAATCAGCTCCCAAAGGTCAAATAAACCACAAAAAAAGACATAAGGGTTAAGAGAAATATCCTCTGGTGGTGATAACGACCCAAGATAGAATAGAAACACAAAAGAGAAAAAGGGGGTCTTAATGAAAGCACTCAAACGTAATGGAAATAATCAAATGGATTTTTATTAACAACACAGAATAGTAAAAACATATAAAACAACACCAACCTCTGAACACCAATATAAAGCTGCTAATCAGAGTAAGAGTGTATGAATAATGAGAACAAATATATAAATGTACAAATAAAGAACAGCTGAACAACCAAGGATATCAAACAAATAAAACGTCTTAGAAATATAAGAATACAAATCCAGGGGAGAACTGATATTACCCCTAGAAGAGTAGTACAGACGGGCCGGTCAGAATAGTATTGTCCTAAGCAGAAAAATAAGCACACAAAAAATGATTACAACATAACCCAGATAATGCGATACAAACAAACAGAATGTGGCAATGCTGATAGTAACCTGCCTGAACACTACATTGTGTATAGATGTAGAGATTGACGCTCATATAAGTGTTTAGACTCACAAGCTGTTCTTCAATGTTGCTGAACACTCCACATCCTAAATGGAGCAGGGAAGAGAAATACTTCCAATGTTAAGATAGCATAAGGCAGTCCCATATAATATCCAGGGGAAAAAAAAAATATACAGCTCAACCCCCTTATAACGCTGGGCTTGGGGTCCAAAGAATCACATTGCGCTATAAGCGGATGGCGTTAGAAATAATGTACAATTGTATGCATTGCACAATAAAGTATTTAAGACACCAACAATCGTGTTGTAAAGTATTCATACATACGAAAATTGGGAGCCACGCTCACATCGCGTTATAAACGGATCAGCGTTGTAACGGATCGCGCTATAACGGGCTGAGCTGTATGTAATAAGAAGGTTGTCAGTAAAAAAAATAATACACAATAAAAATCAGCAGCATAGATCCAAAAGGGAAGACATCAGATACAGTAATAAAGTGGTAACTCCCTTTTACCCCCAAAAAAGTCCCGTAGTTTCATCTCTAAATACAGCATAGCATATATAAGCAGGGACATGCATAAGATTTAAGACCATGCAGCTCCGTAGAAAAAAAATGTAAGCTTGATACTTGCTTGTAGTAGTTGTAGCACATGAGGAAAGGTGAAGTCCGGTATGAACGTATAGCAGTGGGAAACCCCGGTACCCTCAACCTAGGGCAGAACGTATAACAACCAGACAAGGCAGTCACGAACAAATAAGCAGCAATGATCCAGCAGCAATCAGCACGGAGCAGCAGCGGGCCATGGGAGACACGGGTGGTGAGGATGCTCCGATGGCCGTTTCGCCGTATGGCTTCATCCGGGAGCGTGATCTACATAGAGCCGGTGAGCACTTTTTCAAGCGCTCCCAATTTCGTGCCAAAATCCGCCAATTACAGGTGATCCAATCAGGATTGAACAGTGTGTGTACACGTCATCTGGCACTTAACTTAAAGAGACACATGTGAATACCTGATACAGATATAAGGATACGAGGTCATGTCTCAAACATTAAAAGATGAAAGAATATACCACAGAGACATTGAAAGTGGTGACAAGAAGGTAATAGATACATATAGCAAAAGGAACAGAATTATTTCTATCACTAACGTAGTGCTACGAAGAAGATGACAGAGTGACATAAAAATATCAAAAACTATATACATTTTTTTAATAATAAAATATATAAAAGAGACAAAACAAAAATGAAAAAAAAAATTGTCTTATTGGAAACTTGCTTGGTTATATATAAAATGGAAATATTACTATATGCTCATTTGCATGTCTTAGACAGGTCTGCAACCCCGCCATTATCACCCAGCACATACAGTAGCACTTCCACTGCAGCAAGGGATTCTGGGAAATGACATGCAAATGAGCACACAGTATATATATATATATATACAGCACATATATATGGTCCCCTTTAATATGTGCATCAATACAAACCACACAATGATAAGTAATTAGCTGAGTTGCCGATCGAACTGTTTCCTGTGATGGATCGGTGAAGATTTGTCTCGGGGTTCACTAAATGGTTAGTGCAGCAGAAGAGGACCAATGTGCAATGTTCTGTGGGGAAGATCATGTGACCAGGCAGTCACTAGATACAATTGGTGCACTGCTAGAGATAGGGCAGGGCTCAAAAAGGGGTGTGCAAGAGCCTGTGGCTTTGTAAATGGTTGCTATAGAAACAAAAAATGCTTGTTACATTAAAAATGTCATTCAGAGTTGTTTAAAAAAATTGCTACAACTATTTTCTCATAGTACAGAACTGATTTAAACAAAAAACACACACACACACATGTAGGATATTGCTTGGTCAGCATCTTTAATATGCACACATTTACACACACTTGCACACACAGACGCACATACCAGACAGAAGCAATGACACACGCATTGACACACGCACAGAAGGATGCATGCGCCAAGGGAATGGGAGTTAATGCTGGAACAGGTTCTCAATGCCCGATAGTTAAAGCAGCATTACATGCAACATTCCACATGTGTTTTTTTTTTCAAAATAAATCAGTTGTGGGGTTTTTCTTTTTCCTCTCAGTCCCCTGTGGGGGGGGGGGGGGCCACGCCAGCGCTGTGCTCCAGCCCAGAGTAAGGCGTGTATGATTTAAGGATCTGTATCTGTGCAGTTTCCTCTGATGGGGCGCATCACTGGCTGATTGCAGGCAACGTCTAACGTTTTTTGTTCTGTTCGTGTTTTCCGCTAGACGGGACACTTGGTTGATGGGTGGCTTTTTTTTGGTATTTTAGTGCGGGATTAATAAATCAGTGTTTCGTTTTTTTCTCTATAACTGTTTTTTGGGTGTGTCTTTCGGCCCATGTCTGTCCTGATGCAGTTAGCGGTTCGCTAGTCCAGGAAGAGAGTCAAAACTTTCCTACTGCTGCTGCCGCCACCCCAACCCCCGAGCACCCCTGATCTGCCATGCTCCCATCTCGCGGCCCCTCCCAGGGCCTCCTCCTTCCCGGGGTATATGCTCCAAATGAACGCTTCGAGGGAGTCCGTGACTTCAGGCACTTTACCTCGCGGGACGCCTGTGACGTCACGTCACATGACCCCGTGGCGTCATGTGACGCCGCGTTGTCATGGAGACGCGCCACAGCTTCTGAATCCCGGTAAGTTTTCTTGTTGCAGAGGCCTCACGCGATCCCTCAGGCATTTAATTTAAATGCCGGGGGGGGCGGGGAGGGGGGGAGAGCGAGGGACCTCTGCAACCGCCCGGTGCGCCCCAGTTTGCGCACTCCTGCTCTAGTCGAGAAAGAGGGGGAGAGAGGAGGCGGGAGGGGGAGGCGGGGATAGATGGGGCAGGAGGGGAGAGAAGGAGGGGGGAGAGGGGGAGGGAGAGAAACGGAGGGTGGGAGAAGGAGGGGGGAAAGGGGGGGGGGGAGGGGGGGGGAGAGAGGGAGGGGGGAGGGAGAGGGAGGGGGAGAGAGAGAGAAGG